>SRHC01002853.1:218061-249545 GCA_004794325.1 Pomacea maculata
CCCCCCCGCTGCATGCTCACTTTACTGCGACTCGACCCAGTGATGGACAGGGCAGGCAGGACTAGTAGGGTGGATGGTGAGAGGTACAATTACTAGTCTTCATTCTTTATTAAGTGTGAAGCACTGTACTCGGGTACTCGAGGATCAGCTCTGTCAACGCAGCTATAGTCATGAAGCGAGAGGACGAGTGAAAAACGATACAAAGCAAAGGACGACTGTAGGAGAGAGGTGGTGGTGGGGTCAGGGGGAGGGAGAACACTCCTAATGACGCCGACATGAAACCAGAGAGAGGAGAAAGTCGGTGTCGGGATTTCTGTCCAAACTGATGTTTCATATCACACGAGACCTAACAATTTTTAACTCCACAACAAAACATCTACATCTGTTAAATCCTTGTAAACAAAAGGCCGAATTTATCTGCCGCCTACAGCGTTGTAATGAGGAGGCCGTGGGACTCCGCTAAGTGAGGGATCGCGTCACGTGTCACGGGGTCAGAGGGCAAGAGGGGAGGCGGAGTGAGTGCTGGAAACACCTGCACGGTGCCTCGAAAACAAAACTCTCCTCGTATAGCTACGTGTAACACAACAACCCTCGTCACACACACACACGCTCGTATGACGCCTAGTCTGTGCCTAACCATAAAGTCTCTGACCATAAATCTCCTCCCACCACCCCTCATCTCCCAGTTTCTGGACACTCGCTGTAAAAGCATCAACCGTAATTTACATGGCAGCTGGCTCTGTCGATTAGCGTGAATTCTAAATGATTCAGTTTTTGTATCTGCTTCTGTCTTTTATGCTTTTGTTTTTGGCACAAATACACAGCCCTGCGGAGGACATTTTTAGCAATTTAGAAACAGGAGAAGAGACCAAAGTTACGAGGGTAGGGGGGAGGGCCTGAACGAAAACTGTCGTAAAGCTGCAAAAAGGCAGGAGCTCGGCAATAGGGGAGGGGTATGTGCAGAAAGGGTCGAAAATACCAGGGAGAAATGTGGTAATGTGGTTTTAAAAAAAAAAAAGTGGTAGAGGAAGAGAGAGAGAAAGATCATCTGTGGAGATATTAACGAAGATATAGAAATCAAGAAACTGTATGTACAAATAGAAGAGAGAGATAATCTTAATCATCACTCACCTTGCGCGCCACGCGAGGACTGGTGTGCGACTGTCCCGATGATGAAGCTCTGAGGGAGGAGGCCCGCCCGTGCTCGCGCCGCTTGCGGAGGAAAAAGAAGAAAGCATAGATGAAGGGCATGAAGGTGAAGAGCAAGAAGAGGCCGATGTCCTGCACCAGGCTATGCTGTTGGCGGGGTGGCCAGGGTTGCGTCAGGCCGTACCCCGGGTCTCGAACCTCAGCCATCCGGCAGCAGGGAGAGCAGCGCGGCTCGGCCACCGCGGGGCACGTGTCCGACAGGTTACCTCGCCCCCGCATGTCTCTGGCTGCCACTACTTCGCCTCCCAACTCCCCCTGCCCTTCTCAAACTCTTTTTTTTTTGTCACCATTGGCAACGCCTGTCTCCCCTCTCGGTGCCATACCGCTGCGCGTGGACTATTCGTGGCAAGGGATGCGGACACTAGACACAGCGACGACGGACACAGCTCCTGGCGACGCTCACCCAACACCAGCGCCAGGCGCCACGAGCTCCTGTCACGTGCACGTCCATGTGGACGGCCCCCGCCATAGGCTGCACAAGCAACACAGTTGAGACAGATCGCTGACACAATAAACAGCTGTAATCAAGACGTCGACAAGACAGATCGAGCCGCAACTGTCCTCGACGACAGTCATCAGTCACGGCAAGGTGAAAAGTAAGACCACACACTCGCGCGCGCACACCTTTCCTTTGGTATCCGTGTCTACATCCTATCACACCGGCACACGCATCCTCTTTCCCTGTTTTTATTATGTCCGGAACTGTCAACTCAGCGCGAACACGGATAATAGACGATGGGTACGCCACTGGCAGCACCTGCAACGGAACCTGGGTACACCTGGACTGGACGCTCGGGTACAATGTTCAACGAAGGCGTCAGAAAAACAAAACACGATATTCACACTGTACATGTCATCTACTCCGGTTTGTGAGTGATCAAACGCTGTCACCAAAATCTCATCACCACCACCATCATCACAATAAGTCGTCGAACACCCGTTCTCATCTAATACGCAGTAGTTTAAAGAACATCCGGCATCAACACCCCTGCAGACCCCTCAAGGAAGTTCCTGACGGCTCACGCAGCACAGGGTAGCCAGCGTCTCCCCCTTTCTCTCCCTCCCTCCACACACACAACTTCCCCCAACAAAGTGACGAGCGCCAGCCCTGGCTACCTGCCTCACCGGCCTTGTCTGCCACCCGATATGAACTGTGCTGCCAAGGCGGCTGTGAAACATTCAATTTCGCTTCCAAAACATTCATTATGTATGCAAATGAGTAGCGTGCCCTGATCTAACGGACCGTCGTCTAGAGTGTATGTATGAAAGACCATCTTACCAACTGACCCGCGGTTCCCTCCCACGCGACCTGTCCCCCCCTCCACACACGCACACCGTACTGTAGAACCTGTCGCCAACACCCTGCCTGACCCGAGGTACTTGACTCCTAGTGTACGGAACTCATGGCCATGTGTTTGGCTCGTGGCAAAGCTTAAGCCGATTTGAAGACCTGTGAGTGTCCGGATTATGGGCTCACGTGACACGACTGCCACAGGGTCATTAATCTTCTAACGCCCGCAGTACCGAGTCTGTCGTCACAATAGGTTGTGAGATCACAGACGCTCGTGACAGGGAAGCCCTCTCCTTCCTCGTGAAACAATCCGGCGTTTGTCGCATGTCTTCGTAATGTATGGTGTAAAGTGCGGAACTTATTTGGTGGGTGAAGCTGATGATGATGCTTGTGAGTTCAGGGAGTAATTAGAATATCCTTACCTCCCGTTGTTTCCTGCGGCACTCCCCCTTCCTGCCCTTGAAACACAAGCGCCCACCATCATGATTGCTCTAATGTCGGTGCTGACATTACACAGTGCATGCGTCCTCAGGGAGGCCAAGAAACTTCTGAAAATGAAAATTCTATGTCTTTCCACAGTTGACCTGACCCGACCCAACGACATTAGAATGAGCGGTCACGGTTGCTGACGATGTGTCAGACACACATGAGGCGCGCGTGCGGAATCGAACATTAAAACAACACACACACAAACCCCACGTGAAATAACCACCTATATCGAGAATGCGCCCGTGAAATCACAACACTGCACGCATGTCAGGTGAGTGATTACTAATGTGCGATACGTGTCAGACTGTCATTCAAAACACACAGTGCGTGTGTAATGAATTTACAACACGAGCAAACGCGCGGGCGGGCACACACACACGGTAGTCACGACTGACGACGCGGCACAATCAGGGAAAGTAGCAGGCGTTCTGATGATGATGGCGTTCACACAGCCAACAGCTTGGTTTCTACAGTTGACACGTCACCAGTCCATCCACTCAACACATGCAAGTTAGTATTACTGAACACTTCCAAGCGTAGCCGACTTACTGAACACGTGTGACACAACCGCTCACCACCACCAAGTACGGCTCACTACAACAGCACAATCACTTATCACCTCCAAGCGTCGCCTGCTACCAAACCTCTTCAAGTGCAGCACAATCACTTAACACTAAGCCTCTTGAAGTGCAGCACAATCACTTAACACCTCCTTCAAGAGCAGCACAAGTGCTAGAAACCTTTGAGCGTCGGTACGTCACGGAATATTTCCAACTGCCAGGACGGTCACGAACACTTCCAACTACACAGCAGCTTGCCAGCACTTGCAAGTGTCAGAACGTGAAAGACATTTCGGCATCACTTGTACACTGAGCATCGGGAAGCGACGGCCACCTCCTGATCCTGAGATGTACAAACTATGGTGGTGGAAAAAAGAACTGACATCACTTCCCCTAATGTCAAGGCCATGTCTGGTGACCTCGGACAAAGGCGCGACAGGGTCAGTAGCAACGGCTCGAGGTACCTTCCTCTCGGTCAGAAGGAAGTAAGGGGTTGCGCACTGGTAAGAAAGGGGATGAGTGAGGTCGTGTCTCAGTATGCCATATTTTCTTTCCGCTCAATCATGGCAGTTCCGTCCTTGTTAGGGGGTTGTAGGAGGTGGGTGGCAAGGGACGGATACATGCAAACTAGTTTCGCTTCCACTCGCACTGGCTAATGAGCTTTGTTCGCTGCTCTGATCCATGCCCCAGTCACATCAGGCATGTGGTTCATCTCAGCCTGTCAAGCGCCGCATTCATCTTCCCTCCTCCCTCCATCCTCTGGGTTTGTTTATCCATTAGGTTTGAAACACCTCGCATTGCGTCGTCACCAGGCGGTCTTGCCTCTGGCCGCACCGCCACCGAACTCCCTGCCGAGCGCCGGACAGAGACCAGGAGCAGGTGTCTGGTGATGAGACAAGAGCGGCAGGCAGCGGGGCTGGCACAGTCAGGTCTTGGCGGCCGGCAACAGCGCACCTTGCGGGCAACAAGACCTTCTAAATGGCGGGATGGCGAGCGGTAAAGAAGGATGTCTGGCAGCACTGTGAGGAATTCTGGGCGATAATCAGGTCGTTATGACTGCCGAAGCTCTGATGCCGCTTTTGGCCACGATGGCGTCACCATGCACTACAATCCACCCCGGCAGGCGCATGGATACTGCCTGCATGCATGCAGGTGCAAAAGTTTGCCAAAATGTATGGAAAAAAAATAATCACTAAAAATTGTGAACTGTATCCAACTGAGAGATTATACGGTGCAGCCGGTCTGCCCTCCAGAGTGCACGCTAGTGACGTCATCAGGCAAAGAGCTGGACATGGCCGCTGTCAACCTCGCGCGAACATAAGGTCAGTTGCCAAGTCGGCGAGGACGGAAACAACTTCCGTGCATGCGTGGCAGCATTCTGCGCCAACCTCGACCCGTGACGCTCGTGACTTGTCCCGTTTCGGTCCCACTTGTGACCCAGTTCCCCAGCTTTGTAGCTGTGTGACTTACTGTCCGCCATAGTCGGGCCTTGGCTTTTCCGCGTTGCTGTAAGCAGTCAGCGACTTTGAGCATTGCTCCACAGATGAGTTCTTTGCGACACTTGCTGCTGTAAGCTGCACTCAACAAAACTGCGGCAACTTTCAGTGACTGTGGGAAGACTGCAGGCTGGGGAGCTAGCTGTCACCTTGTGAACCGACGACAAGCCGCGATAGCACCAACTCTGCCCCTCCCATTTCCTTGCACACACACACTGAGGGTCACTCGACCTCGACATGGAAACCTACTTGATGGTGAAACGGCCGATGTCGGGAAGAAGCCGAGGAGAGACTGTCGCACAGCCTGCACACGCCGGTCGCCATCAGTTGTCGCAGCTCCACAGACCGAGGGCCAGGAAGCGGTGAGTGGTAGAGATATGGCCGCACGCCGCCACCAGTGGCGCTGACCGGGCGAGATAGGACTGAGCCCTGACATGGCGGCTCCCACCTTCACGCCGCCACACTGCGGCGCTCACCTTTGTGGTTGACGCTGGCAGGCTGACACACCATCAGCGGCTACCACATGCGTCCACTGGTCAGTAAAAGTGACCGGCAGGAAGGGGGAAAGGTGCCTGTTACACAGAACCGCCAGGCTTCGCTGCGTGAAAAACACCCCACCCCCGCAAAAAAAAATGCAACAGCTCTTAACATCCCCCTCAACTCTCCCTCGATTATTTTATCTCCTCCACAAGGTTGTGTTACATTATCCGTCATTATCACCCCTGACAATGCCTACTTTTTATAATTTATAATGAGACTATTCCACCCTTTTGATGGGATGGATGGATGAGAGAACACGGTAAAGGGGGAGAGGGGGAATCGTTATCTAGCTGAGTGTCTGCGCATGCGACTTTGCGGGTAAACGTGGCCTTCCTGCCTCACAACGTGCCCCGGTGACGTTCCCGAAGGCTGTGACGTTCTCCCACAGAACTCCACCACTCCTACTGCTTGCCACATGGCCAGACCCACCGGACAGGTGCCTTGTGGGAAAGCTAACTCATATTTAAATCACGTATCACAATGATCAAAGCTCCCAAACTGTCCCCAGGATTTCAACAAATACTGTCCAAATGATCATCAAAGCAAACAGATGCAAAGACCCCACACGGGATAATGATTCTGCGGAAAAACAGAAAGAAGTGTAGGCGGGCTGGCGGATACAAGAACGCTGACGTCACCGACATGAAATAAATGTTCTTTCTGCAAATGTCCAATGAAGTATGCTGACACGGGTTTGGCGAGAAGTGCCTGGAACTGGTCATGACATGGAGCGGAATGCTGACCACCACCCTGATAATGACAGCTGCATTCGTTGTAGGTCGGACAACGCCTCTAATTAATACGTGGGTGGGCCGCTGTAAAAGATCAGTTAAATGGCCACCCGATGCCCTGACAATGCTGGTGCTGCCAGACCAGCAGGCGACCGAACAGCTGGCTGCATACGTCGCCACGACAGCACACTGGTAAAGGTAACAACATTCAGAACAAACGCGACCTGGTGCAGGGAAGAGAGAGAGAGGATATTTTTCCAGATAAATATCCAAGAATAGGTAAATGTCAGTAACAGTAATATGATACCAAAACGCATGCGAGGTTGGCCTAATGGCGATTGTAAGAGTAATTTTAATAGGATGTGACCTGCCAGTTTTAAATCCTCTTTAAAATAACCCCAGTGTTAATGATTCACGTGGGCATTTGCGACACATGCAGGCGGGCGGATGCGACTATTGTTGGCTGCAACGCAACGCCACCATCCTTCCTACTCCTCCACCCCAACCAGCCCCGCCTTTACAGCAGGACCATCCCCCTCCTCTGTTAAGCTTAGTAACGTATCCATAGAGTTCGCCTCCTATCCGCTAACCGCGCTGCCCAGAACAGGTGGGAGGGAAAACGGAGGAGTTAGATTGGGAGAGGGGGTAGTAGAAAGGCCTGGGACAATGCTGACGAGGACAAAACCAACCCAACCAGTTCTGAGCCTGATTTCATGTGCAAAACTGTTTCCTGACAAAGCCAGACAGCCCATTATAGGGCTGTATAACCTTCAAAATGTCAAAGTTCACCCTTACTACGCTGCTGCTGCCGCCGACAAATGCACTGTAAGCCTGTAATTACCAACGAAAGTGTGAGCGCTGCGAATTAAGTCGGACTGCAAACTCAGATATTCAACGAGGGCCCAAAAGTAACAGCTCAAAATCACCTGAGTGATTAGGTGTTTACACATCCGACATCACTTAATGTTGAAGAAACTTTGAGTGTAAATACATTTAACACACCAAAGAAAAGAAAATAATCCGAATTCATACTGATTCTATGAAGTTCATAATGCAGCCCAAAACTGTAAAGCAGTGAATGCTGTCCGTTCTCTCATAAAATATTTATGCGTCAATTTACATTTTGTGTGTGAGAGAGAAAGTACTAAGGGGAGACTAAACAACTCGTGGAGCAGACTGTAAGGAGTTACTTCCCTTGCTCCATGCCATCGCCGGCAGTACGCTATAAACGCACGAGCCACTCCGTGGGAAGCTTCGAGAAAAAAAGAAAAACTGGAAAATCATTATTAATCTATTCTCTTCCCCAAAAAAAATAAATAGCAAGTGTCGTCAGGAGAAGTGTCACCATTTCATCTTTTAGTCCACATGGCTTCAGAAGCCAGTCCTACCACGAATCACGAGCAAAAACTATGAACTATAAAACTCAATCTACCGTAGCTATGTTCTTTAATCTTGGCTGATGAATAAAGTGCCGATAACCGTAAAACATCCCTGAGTATCACTAAACCAACAGAAAGGCTGACAGGTCTCACATAAGCCGCTTCCCTGAGGAATAAATCAACGATGAGAGAACCACAGGCCAGCGAGTGACTGTGGAGGAAACGATAGATGGTTCGCCTCTAGCAAACTTGCAGAAAAATACTGCTCGGGTGTAAGAATGATGAAGACCAACGAAGGTGTGCTCCGTTCAATTCTCCCCCTCTCCCTCCTATCACATCACGATGTTATGCTATAATTAAGCTGGCACACAATCCGATGAACATGTTCACCAGGCTGGCGCTGGTGACAGAGAAACATTGTTTACCTGTTGTTCAAACTGTAAACAGCCAGCTATTCTGATGAGATCAAAACAGCCTTGTTTGTAGCATCCTTTGGGAGAGAGTGGCAGCCAGTAAGTGCGGAGGTTAACATAGACTAGATGCAGCAGCCTGTTTGCAGGACATCGTAATTGCAGTATTCAAAAACATATATGGTATTAAACATAATAAACAAAATATACAGCAGCATCAATACTAAACGCCAAAATATTTCAAATATTTACAAGATTTAACACAAACACGTATAAATTAATAAAAACCAAATAAATTTATCTCATTCACAAACATATAAAAGTAAATGGCAAATTAATATTTCCAATGAGTGTCATAAATTCTGTGGGCTGTGCACTGCGGAATAATGCTCTTGACGAGGAATACAGCATGACCAAATATAGAACTTTTTAAAACTGTTCATAGTGTGCCACAGTTTGGCGAGTGTTTGCATCACCGTCAAGTGATCATTTGCCAAACATCACTTATTTGGCAATGTGTGACTGGTTTCACGCTGTTCTGTAGTAGACACATGTGGGCGAGCATTTGACCAAATCTGATAATGGTCATGCAAACACGTTATCAAACTTGGCCACATGTTTGGCCATATTTGTACAGTTAGTTAAGATCTTCGCCCACTGAGATGGTTCATTCCGCAAAACACTCGTGCCTGTACACATCTAGTGATTTCTGGCCCCACGTAAAACAATTAGCTCTCAGATGAACGACTATGAGACTTACCGGAGTCGTGATGGGGGTCTGGGTGCCCATCTCCCGTTTCTTGCTGGAGCCCAGGCGCAGCTCATCGTCGCGAACTTCTGTGTTTTGCTTCAAGGTCTGCACAGACAAACAAAGACACAGGTCGTCAGCAGCTCGCTACCACACGCACACTTCATCCACACTGTCATCCCTAGTCAGATGTCAACATCGTACTCTCTCAATCTGCCTCATTCTGTGTGTGTGAATAGGGAGAGAGATTCCCCCGGAGGCAATAATAAAAGGCATCGATGTCGGAAAAGAATACAATTATACTCTACTAAAGAGAGTAGATGGTCAGTCAAACCTCAAGGCAAGTCTGCAACGTATAGCCTAAGCAAGTCGTCCACTAGCCATGACGACTACCCATAAGCCCAGGCACCATGAGACATGGTGTCACCAGGCCTACAAGACTCACCATCAATCGTCCACTGCAGGCGAGGCAACCTCCGTGATGGCGTCGCCACCACAGGTACACCCAGTCCGTCAACATCTACCACAGTTGTATGAAGACTTCTTGTCCGTTGTCAGATGGACCGGAACGTTCGTGTCTGGGCTTATATATATTTCCAGAAACCTTCTCAGGCGTGAGTGCTTACGGCAGCACGTGATCCGAGAACAACATCAGCACCAGCGTCACACGACTGCCGATCATCGAGATGGACAAGCAGATAGGAGACAGCGAGGTCTATGAATCATGGCACCACCATCAGCAGTCTCGTGAACACTGAGCCAGACGACAGCGGAGCTTCCCGCACCTCGACAACTTCAAGCTGTGACTACAGCCGACTTGGCTCCCTCTTGCTTTTTCCCCGCCTTCTATTCACGGACCTGACGGTCTATTTATAAAAGTCACACAGGCACTTCTCCTGATGCGTGGGAAGCCCTGTTGGTGACGTTTGTATTACAAGAGAGTGTGCCTGTGTGTGCCTGTGTGTGTGTGTGAAAACGAGACTGCATCGGAATGCTTGTGAGAGGACCAGTACGTCAGCAAAAGTGAGTGGGGGGGGGGGAGCACTCAACTACGACAGTTATTGTTGTTAAGGGACACAAGAGCCTGGACATACGGCTTCTGTGAAGAGTTGATGTGCCCACAACAAAACATAACACTTAGCTGCCGACCTGCTGTGAGAATACGGCATTCAAGGAAACGACTGCCTTCAGAATGACATCAAACTTCACTTTTATTGTCTCGACAAGGAAAGAGGCTGCAGGTAAGAGGTCTGGAACTGTTTCATATTGAAATTAAAGTCTCCGCGTACTATTATTCCCCATCTCTACTATCCTCCTTTCTCCGTTTAAAAAAAAAAGAAAAAAAGGAAAACGAAAAAGAGATGCAATAATAATAAATGTAAATGTAATCAAGCGGACGCTAGATGTAAAATGATCTGTGTTCCTTATATTACCTATTTCTAACTGGAAAGACCCCCATACTAAATAAAAGTATGGCATATTTTGAAAAGGTCTTTAGCCCAACTTGAAGGAGCAGGTCTCGGAAGTGAGCGAGTTGTCACCCCTGTTGCTGAAATGAGTAGCCTCAAGGGGAGTGAAGCGCGAGTGTCGCACGGCTCTATGAATGGCCGGTGCTTGCTGCTTGTCGTGGGAAACGCCACTCCATTCACTAGTTTCTTGTCTTCCATAGGAAACGTTCCCTAAGTGCAGCAAGCACTACAACGCCCCTGTGTTGTCCCCCCAGCAACTACAGAAACCTGGCGTTGTAGTGACGTGTCCCTGCAGTGAGGCCCCTGTCATCCGGCTGACTCACAAGGGACCGCTCAACATGCGACCGACTCACGAGCCGCACGATGTGATGCTGGCGTGCACGTGAGTTTAAAGTGTGCGCCGTGCAGCAACAAATGTCCTCGAGGTACGATATATATATAAACAAGGCCACGCTGCACTGAGGCAAGCATCACTTCAGGACCCTTCCTGGTGCCAGAACCCTACACTGGGGAAGGGCTAACATGGCCGCTGTCTCTAGCCTCGACCCCCATTTCACCGAGGTGACACCAGTGACTAGCCACGACGGCGCCACCAGCACTGAGGGCAAGGAAACGGCTTCATCCCTCTCTCTGAGAAAAGCACAGCTTAGTTAACTTCTGCTGTTCGTGTGACTAATACCAGTGCACGTCGCCTTGCCAACTACCTCTAGAACGGAGAAATAAAAGCTTGTGGAATAGTAGTCTCTTGTTGTTGTGTGCCTACTGTGTATGATATCTAGCATGTTTTTTGTAAGATACCTAGTAAATTCGGATGTGTAAAAACCACAGATCGATCAGGCAGATCCTTCATCTTCCACACACACATATATATATACCGTATAATTAGTTGTGATAATTTTATTCCCAGATGTTAGTACTGCTCAACGCCAATGTGACGCCACACTCATGACAAGGGCCGATGTCCTGATGGTATTCAGAGTATCTATCTGTACCTCTTAACATGGCAAATAACCTTAATATTATTCATAGTACTTATCTATCTGTACATCTGCGAGTCTGAGATGCAGAGCACACAACAGATCCCCCCTCTCCTCCCGCCCTGAATAACTCCAGACAAGAGAAAAGATGAAAGAGAGAAGAAAGACAGCTTATTTGTTTGTGCAAGTCGCAGGTTATTAGGAAAGGGAGAGGACAAGATGACACACATTTTGCCGGAAGAAAACCATCGAGGTCTAGGAGTAACATCCGCACCCAATTGTCTGAAGAGAGACTCCACAAAGCCGACTGACAACTATGTCCGGGTCGGAAGCTAGCAGAGTGCTTGCCCCTGCAATGCCCCGTCGCTCCACGTGGAAGCGCTGCTCCGGCCTCTGGAGCAGGTTGCACAAGACCTTTCTCATTTAAAACGCTCAACACAATTTTACAACTGTTTTTAACTAAAACCATTTTAAATAAAACTGTTTAAACCATACTGTCATCCCCGTCAGCACAATTTTTCATTTGCATTCGTTCAACGTATCTGGATGGCATAGGAACGATTTTCTAAAAACGTTTCTAAACGTTCATCTTAAGAACAACTTTAAGTATTAGAATCATGTTGTGCAACAAGCCCCCGGATGAAGCATTGTGAAACTGGTTCACTAACTCCAATACAGCGTGGAATTTTTCTTTGGGGATATTTTCTTGCTTTGAATTTTGACGGATTAAGCTAGCACAGAGTGTTACTAATAGCTTGGTTAATAAGAAAATTCACGGACAGATCACTTCCGGAAGAGTTTACAGCTTTTGTCCAACTTTGTTAATATGATAACAAACACACACAGACTACGTCATGAAGAGCTTTTTCAAACTTTGAATTCACCGACCAACAGTGTCCATTTCCTTTTGAGTTTACTCAAAGCGTTTGATTGCTGCTCGTACTTTCCTCAAGCCGCTTCGAGAGTGTTCCCGCTATTTCCGTAGCTGATGTCACGTGCTGACCGACTGAGGTCGTTCTTAATCAGCAGCAGCTAAAAGTAAACAGTTTTGAACAAGATTTTCTCGACTTTCAAATGCAAGGTGGACAGAAATAGCAACTGATTATTTATTTACAAGCGTTAGACTGACGATAGTTTGAAGAACGCACAACACTGGACAATGGATGACTTGTGCTCAGCAGCGATCCCCCCCCGGTTCTGGCCCCACACACGCGCGCAAAATGCTGAGAAGTATCAACAACTTGTCAAAACTGGCAACGCCACCAAATAAACCATATTTCGAAAGAAAAAAAGAGGCATTCAACACTGGAGGAAAATATCGTCAGTGACCGCATGATGTGTCAGAATGGCCAATTCATCTGCGATCTGTGCATGGGATGGCAATGAGATGGGTAACCCCACACCGCGTGGCATCATGTCAGTGGGGACTTCATGTTAATAGTTGCCGTCTTGGCCCGGTGGACCTCTCTAGATGCTGTTTTAGAAGTGATCCAAAACTTGATCACACTCTGTCCACATTTTATCAACAAAAGAATTTTATGTGTATGTGCAAAGCCTGGAGGGTCTACTGACAGATGAATCAGCATTGTCAGAGATCACATCGAGGTCCCTCACTAAGCTATCGAATTAACGAAAGGTGAAGGACCAAGCTGAACGACAGATGAACTTTCTTGTTAATGTAAGATCAAACTATGTAAAATTCATATAATTAAAAATCAACCTATGCACAGCCTTGACAGAAGGAAGTGGTGTTTCCGCCTCCACTGCCACGTCGCCCTGTCTATTCAATTAAACATTGACAGAACCTAAAACTACATGTCACTGGACCAACATCTGGAGGATTGCGACAACGCGGGAGGAAATGACTTGTAAAGGGTTGCGCCGTTCTGTGTGTCCTAACGATAAGCTTCCCTGACCGCCATTATTATCATTAACACGAAAACAATCACAAAATATCCCCGACTGATATGATCCAGAACGAAAGAGCAGTCAGTAAACAATAAAACAACATGCAATAGCCCCAAGTCTACATAATAGTATTCGCGGTGTGTGTGTGAGAGAGAGAGATTGAGGTAGCTGGGTGGAGGAGGACGGAAGTTTAATAATAACAGTAGAGTATTTTTCAATCGGGTCAAAAAGTCCTATTTCCAAGGAAGAGCAGCACACGGAAGTGTTGAGTAAATAACAATCTTCCCTTCATCCTTTGTCCATTAAAAGTCAGAAATAGAACTGGGTGTGTCTGACTCCGGCGCTCTACCGTGGCTTTTATCTTTCTCACTCTCTCTCCCCCTACAGACCTCAACATACGGTACAGAAGACAAACACAGCAGGGTGCAACATCTACCCACAGTGTCAGAGGAGGGTGATCTGGCGGATAATCTACAGACGAGTAAACCGGCGTGGAGTGCAAGGGGACTGGGATAGGGTGCATTCTCTCTCTCTCTCACACACACAGTATGTATAGATAGATGGAAGTATACTGAAATACCTATATATGACATTAGTCATGCCCATTTGGAAAAAGAATATGCCTGATTGAATATACTTAGGTTCAAATTATATAAAATTGTAAATTTGCTTAAAGATTGCTGTTGAACATGCTGTTGAGTATTCTCAATATGCTTGTATCTCCCCCATGTCATAATGACCATGAGTCATTGGGACTACAGATGTCATATCAAGACACACACACAGTGTGAGAGACCGGATATCGAAGCCATTTCTAGCTTCAAGCAGGACATGACCTAGTCGAGAAGACACCCTGCAACCCGCTGTTGTTTGTGTTCAGGGCTGCTGTCACCATTCTCAGAAATATCAAGGGTGTGCATATACACCGAAGACAGGGTGGAGATATTATCTCAAGCCAAACTACAGGGTCTACGATGTCTCTACCAGCTAGGACATGTATCATGATTGGATACATGAAGCATGAAACTGATTTCCTTGCTGCAGTTACTTCAACCCCACCCCCAAACAAAATACCCTAAAAAAAAAATACCCCAACCAAACAAAGAAATCAGAGAGAAAAAGAAAGAAGGGGGAATCGACTGTCCCTCTCCGGTTCTGACCTCGTTCATGCTCCATCTGTCCACGGAAGGCTGTCCAGGTTGCATGAACTGAGATCAGAACCCTGACGACCGGCACAGGGGCAGGTGACATCACCGAGCACCCGGACAAGACTGTGAGCTGCTCGTGGGCCTGACAGAAAGTTGATCCACGGTGTGCCACATTAAATAATTCAACATTCTCCACTGCTCTCATCATTCAAGCTGTTGACTGACAAAACATTCGTACAGCCGCCAAACAGCCAAGCCGTCAACTCTAATATTCCAAGACACAGACTTCCCGGGTGGAATACAGGTTTGATTCGACCGACAAAAAAAAGCTTGAAACTGTTTCCTCCTTTTTTCGAGCTACATATTTTTCTTTAATCCGCAAGAGTCTTTGATTCCAAAATCAAACAGCAGCTACCAAAGATACTGAATACGAACCCTTGGTGCTACTCGTGGTAAGGCTATAGTTGTCAATAAATGCGACACTGAATAAAGAATACACGGTCCATGGATGACCACAGCCCGGAGACCCAAACCTGAGCGGTTGGTGGAAGGACGATTTAAGATTATTATGGACACGATGAAAAGGACAGGACAGAACTGGAAACAGGAGGGCCATGACAAGAGAAGACTAGTACAGTCAACATATTTGTCAGAAAGCTGACTTTCCGGAGAGAAAAACTTGTAATCCCGGGGGAAACACCTTGTTTCGGTGTGTTTCCCCAAACGGAATTCTTTGTTTTATATCTTTACTTTCGATAAAACTGCCGCTGTAGCGGATTTCCTTCCTGCTGTTGTTTTATTTCTCCTACAATTGGCAGTCTTGGAAATTCGAAAAGATAGCTTTGATTGTGGGCATAATAAGCCAATCGAAGAAAATATTACAAAATTTCCTTCTGTTGACAATCTGCTTCCGTCAAATCGACTGGTGTTGAGGAAAACAAAAAAAGATATCAAGAATGCAATCAAGGAGAGAGGAAAAAAAAAGCCTCGGTTGTAACAAATCAGGGAAAATATTTTTAACCCTAATCGTAATCCCCATAACGAATACAGTTAGCACAGTAAACAGGTCTGTTTCATAAATCGAGCAAGTTGACAGTTTTGAGACTATGTCACTACGTGGATTTCCGAGATCGGTATAAGCAGTGCATCGTACAGGTATGCCAGTCACCATATTCTTGCTGCCAGGGGTGAGACTGGCTCACAGAGGCCAGTGATCATGACAGAGGGCCATGAAGTAGATATGGTCATTAGTGGAGTCATGTCTTTATCTTTTGTCAAGGATTACAGGTAGATTTGTGGCAGTACTAGATTCTCAAAGTAAGTTCATGCATGGTCACGCATCAATACTCATAAATAAATAATAACGTGACCATGGAGTTATATTTATATATATGTTTGTTTACTTTCCCTCAGGCAGTCTGATACAGAACTAATCCGATTTCATGCTACGATGACAAGGTGAGGTTGCAGGTAGTTCACCACCGAGAAAAAACAATGATAGCAGGAGTCACCACTCAACCGGAAGAACCATCACGAGGGCACAAACTATAAATAGACTATACTCACATAGAAGAATGTCAAGGAAGGCGTTGCGCCATCACTACAAGCACGACACAACTTGAGGTGTTCACACTGCATCCGTTTGACTACGTCCACGTGCTGAGTGAACCACGGGCACAGTAACATCAACGCCTAGGAAGTCGCTTCCGGAAGGCGGCGTGGCGGTGGCGGTGGCCCTGTGCGGGGACGCATGCGCAAGAGGACATCTTCAAACGACGACAAGCGGCAAGTAGGGTGACCTACAGCTGTTGTATGCGGTCAGGCGACAAGTGTGTGCACACTCTCACCGTCTTACTGGCAGATGGCAAGATAACCAGCACACATTCTGAACACCCACTGATGTCCTGGAATGCTCGGTGCAAGAGAGCGCATGTGTAACGAGAAGATGCTGGATGTTAGTAGATAACCTTTGGACAGTTCATGTAAGCCCTGAGTGAGAGTGAGAGAGAGAGCATGAGGAGTAGTCGCAGTAAGAGTCGTGTGGCGTGAACGGTAAACAGTTGCGGAAGCTATTGTGGGCGAGTCGCCGATAGTTTTAATTATTGTATCAGGTGTGTGTCGCCTTTAGTCATGAGAGTCGATGTGATTAGTGTTGTGTAGCGCCAGTCGCTGTTGAAGTAGCAGTTGTCGCTGCTAGTCTCAGCGTGTCTCTGATTGTGTTTATCCAGAGTGTGGCTGATTAACCAGCGTGTATGATACTGTTGTTCAAATTGTAAATAAAGTTCTTTGTTCGAAATATCTTCAGCTGCAAAGACTCAGGTTTTTGGAGAGGCTGGCACCGTAGATTAAGCACCGGAAACGATCACTGACGACGACATGGGCGCATGGGACTTATGCCCCGTCGCTCAATTTAAACACAGGACAACCAACCGTCTTACTTTCCCTTAACATCCACGTAAGCATCCTTAACTGATAAAAAGTCTAACGTCAACGCCTGAAGGCTTTTATCTTGTGAGCGGAAGTAAGTGATTTACTTGTAATGTGGAAATGGCGAACAACTATCCTGTAAACTATGAACCAAACCTGTGCATTTTAAAAAATCTGCAGGCGGGGAGGTCTTTAATACAGTGAGAATACATCTCAATATACTGCACCTGTGTTCCAGACCCACACGACAGGACACAAAGGCAAACTATTTATAAATCGACGTCTCCGCTCGACGGATGTAATGAGAAACTTGTCTTCATGTTGACTTTAAGGACAAGTGTATATTCAGCGCGCTTATATTTCAATATATTTATGTGCTTTATTTTTTTCTCATGGACGAATAAACGGAGTAAATAAATTCAAAGAATGCTTGAAGCATCAACTGGGAAAAACAAACTCATCCCACGGTGCTTCTGACACAGGGCAGCGGGATGCAGTGTATCACAGGTATTCAGCCGGTTCTCACAAACGCAATGGACAGCAGGTGCAGGTACTGAGTCAGTTCATACAACCGTGTGTGAAATGATACGTTTACCAGCCTATGGCACAAGTCATGACATTTAGTCATGCCGACACCACAAACACATGACATCATCAGAGCCTCGCTTTCCTCGTCTTTTACCTCAACTGCCCCACGGCCGCTATCAGAGGAAAGACTAAACAGACAGATGTAGTGCACGCGCACAACCCGGACAACAAAGGCCCACATCAAGCGACAAAAAACAAAACAAAAACAAAAAACAAGTTTCCTTCAAAGACCCCAATGCACTCGGTAGCACTTACTCAGCAACAATAATACCGGATACAATAAAAAAAAAAAAAAAAATAAAATCCCACTTTCCTCGACTATATCTTTATCGACTACACTCGCCGTCCGCAAACAGGAATCATTTAAAATTAGAGGGAAAAGGTTCTGCTTGAGGAAGTGGCTCGGATGTCGGTAAAAGATTCTGTCCCGTGTCATAACAATGTGAGAACAAGTGGAAGCCAAAGTCATCTTCTCTGTCTGGGACCTAGAGACTTGTACCAAAGTGCCGTTCCTGAGGAAATAGTAGACTTACCTGTAGTTTAGCGAGGGGGATAATATCACAGTTGTGGGGACGATGCCAGACTGTCTTCTGGCTGGTGGCGTTGTAGTAGTAGAAGCGCGAGGTGTTGGGGTCGAACAGCTCCCACCACTGGTTGTCGTCCGTCTTCTTTCTGCAACACATCCAAACAGAAAGCACAGGTCAGGTCGGCGTGCTACCTTGTGTCGCCCAACTGGTCAATGTACAACTGTCAGTATTGTAACTAGTAGTTATGGATATAATATTCCAGACGCACAGAACAGAAGAAGCTAAAGACAAAAGACTAAACGAAACTATGCGGTATGGACTGTGACAAAAGAGACAAGTCCAAATAATAGCAAATAATAAATAATTGGAATGAGGTGTATGGGTTGTGGGTAGGTAACATGCAACCATACTGACAGCCTTAACTAAAACTTAGTTTGAAAGTGTAGTTTGCCATGGACAATCTTATCTGGACCGTGTGCCGGCAATAATTTTAAAAAATGCACAGCGACAACCTGGTACTAAGCCAAGGTGAGAATGGTGGATGTTCCGTCACCTAGGCCACCCTCATCTCGTCAGGTAGCAGGTGAACATCCTACCTCAGACCAGGTTCCGCTAGTCAGGCTGTCGACACTACCAGTCTCTCACCGCCCTCTCCAGTTCCCAGACGATGTCCGCACAAACCCGGAAAAGCTGATAAAGCTGCGCCAAGACCTACGCTTCCTGACGCAGTGTAATCGCCGTCGTAACCTGGGGTCAGCCGCTGAACGAGGTGTTTTTCTAACACAAGTAAACACGCCGTGCTGTCACCGACAGGTACACAAACCAGAGCAGCACTGAGGGCTGGGTGAGCCACCCTCTGCCTCGCCATGTGCGCGCATAACCTGCTACAACTCCACGGTTTGTCTGTTCCTTCGCCACAGAAATGTCCACCATAATGAGCAGTTTCTTGGTCTCCATCCAAACACAAAGCCAGACAATCATTTCGGCCACCTCAAGTTGCCCTCAGTTATCGTCTACATAATGGCAGTCTAGTTTTGACCTCACCAGGAAGTGAGCTTTGGGTGATAATCTACCGATATTATTATACAGATAGCTGATAATACATTGATATTTAACAGTACATGCATATAACGAAGACAACATGCTGTAAATACCATCAGCAATAAAATTAGCACCTTTAACTTGCATCAGTGTACAAAACAGGTTGGGAAAAATCAAGCCCAGCTTTGCCGTATCTGTGTCAAAGTTTCGAGCTTTGTTTTCCAATGATAGGCGACATCGGTAGCCGACAACCAGGCCACGACTACAGATAACACGATGTAAGACTGGACCTAATACAAAACATCAATGTATTTCCCCACATGCCTGACTGCGGTCCTGAAAAGTTCCAGAGAAACGCAGACACGTGTGGTCGCGTCGTAGTCTCGCGCGAGGTCTCGAGACCACTCACGCGCAGCTATCACCGACCACAGAGATGAGTTTACACAAAGACGGTACGCGACACTGCAAGTAACTGAGAGTTTACACAAAGAGGAGACGAGACATTTTTTCAAAGTTTACACAATGAAGACAAAAACGAGAGACTTTTATGTAAACACAGTCTCGGACAGCGGACAGCAGTATTTAAACTTTCTTTCTACCAGACCACTCGCGCACCGCTTCTCTCAGTGTCAACAAAGCTGCTTTCTCTTCACATCTCTCTTCACTTCTATCACTCCATCTCATCTACAACACATCACTAACAGGACACATCTCTGGGTACCCGGCCGCCCACGAAGCGGTAGAGAAGGGAAAGGGAGAGAAAAGCGAGGAAACGAGAAAGTGTATGTGGATTAAGATTAGCACCAGGAGGTTTGATACTTCGCTGCTACCTCCCTGACACAGATCACGGACACCCACGCCAAGTGCAAGCCTAAAGACCAGGATGTAGGCCGACACCTGCAGACTGCACGTTTCACCTTGGAGACGGTTACCGACGCGGGGTGTTGAAGGACCGCTAGGTAAGACACGGCTCTTCTTTGTTGTGCACGAGGTGAGCGCGTCCGATGCATCTTTTATGAGATCTCACAGCAAAAAATATGAAGAGAGAGTGAAAAATGTCCGGCACATCAACTTAAACAGTGGCATGGAGGCAGGAGGAAAGGGGTAGAGGGTGTTTCTAGACCCCGGAATACTGTTGCCCCATCCTCGCGCACATGCACCACCCGCCGTGCAGAGTGCAGAGTGCAGAGTGCAGGGTGCAGGGTGCAGGTCACCGCCTACAGCAACTGAAGGTCCTGGCCGTGCAGTCAGTCAAGCCGTGTGTGGAGATAGCGGAAAGGCAGCTCAGGGAACTGCACAGCATGCAGATCTGCAGTCCTGTAGCCCGCGGATAACCAGTTTTTGTGGAACCGTATCCGACATCACTTGCATTGCCGCGCCAACTTTCTTTGCCGCTTTACACGAGGCGACTCTTCTGCACGGAGATAGGAATCGCTCTCTTTTTATTCCACCTTCCACCCACCAAAAGAAACAGTACTGAGGTGGGGGCAAAAAAAAAAAAAAAAAGAAGCTCACTAGATGATGACGGCACTATCCCCTGACATCTAACGGTCCGACGAGGAGACGAGTGAAGATTTGTTCCCGAGTTCTTTCCACTGGATACGAACCTGAACGCGAACCTGGCAGGAGCACGCGGTGCTCCACCCTTAAAATATGATGGCACTCTCTACTGTGGTTAATACATTTCGTAAATTTATCTCACAATTTTTGTTCAGGGGCAAATAAAGCACACCCCTCCTCCTTTCCTCATAAAACAGCTTCTGTAATGACCATTTTAGAACTATTAAACCTGGGTGGGGTAAGGGAGCGAGGGAGAACGACGACAGCGACTGTGGGAAGTGAGTGTAAAGCAGGTAGAGTTATGAGCCGCAGCGCCGCCAAGGGTGGAACAGCATAAACCCGCTTGTTATCACACGGCACGATGTGTCAGTTCTTACCCACAATTCACAACAACCTTCAACTACAAGCGACATAAGCATCTGGCAAGAATCAAGCTCTTGGCGGTGTAAACAAGTCGACAGGAGTCCTGATGTGTCAGGCAAACACCCTGACTGGCAGGCGAGCACCAAGGGAATAACCGCTAATTAGTGTCGTAACAAGCAATGGCGGCGCGTGAGTGCCAACATACTCTTCTTGCGGAACCCACACTCTGTGTGTGTGTGTGGGTGTGTCGACAAATAATCCGACACTTACGGTGCTAAATGCTGAGGGTTTGAGACAGGTAGAAGAAAAAAAAAAGAAAAAAAATTTTCCCTGGCTCCCGACAAACCAAATAGCCAGACCGTACTTGTATGTATCAATTGCTGAGGGATGCTGTGAGGCGACCCCGATTCTTCCATCGCCTTTCACTATTCTCAGAAGGAGTCAGTGGTCATGTTTGTCATCTCACACGACGCTACCATTTCCCAACAAGGCCCACGAACTCTTGCCAGCCCACCCTCTTTTCCCCAATACAGCTCCCTCATTTTTTTGAGAGTGCCCTGCCCCCATTCCAGCTCGACCCTGATACACCTGTGTTATGCCAGAGCGTATAACAACACACAGCGTGCAGCGTAACCAAGCCAAGGCAGCAAGGCATGCGACATCCAATCCTGTCTCAGGTGTAACTAAAACAAAATGCACCCGAGTCGTTATCGCAGGAGGAGAAATTCAGCCAAACCTCGGCGACCCCTCGGTGAGAAGCATCCACAGGGAATCGCGTTACGTCTGGCGCTGGCCTGCCCCGGTCAGGAGACGCCGCGGATGGAGGAGCTCGCACCGACTGCGCTTCTCTCAACCTTCCACACACACTCATGCCAGCAGATCGTTTCCAGACATTGTATTCCAGGCATTCGATATTAAGGTATAAGGGGTTAGTGGGTTTCTTCAGCCCCTGGGTCCCTCTGGAGCAGCATCCTCGCGCTGTTGCTTCGGCGTGCCCTTTGATTTAACTCTGCCACAAAGGAGCGACAGTAGGCACCGAGTGCTTACAAGGCTAACCAGACAGTCTCCGGGGAGGAGGGATGGTAAGGTGGCGGGTCTGCAGAGATCACAAGCCACGATGGTCTCGCTGGTCACGGGGTCGATGTACCAAAGACAGAAGCAAAGCCTGTAGGATGAAAGAGAAGTAAGGTCATCAGGGGGTTCCGATGGCAAAGTTCACTTTTGCTCCTGCCGTCGCGGCATCTCCACCATTCCGCACTTCCACGCCATGCACTGCGGCCAGAGACTGGGTGCGGTAGGAAAAGCAAAGTGCCCCATCCCAAAGCACATGGTACCCGAAATATTTTTTTTTAATGTACCAGGAAGTGGGAGATGAGAATAGGGCTCTACGTACAACGTGTTCAATCCTTGACACGTTAAACCGCTTACAGTATACTACACTTAGGGCATGAGACCCCTTATATCTCTACAAGCACAAGCTTGTCTGTGTGCCTTGTAAATGAGGTAATGGGTCACACAAGAGAATCTTGAAGCTTGCTCGCTCATTCAACTCAATTTGTTGTTGTTGTTGTTGTTGTTGTTGTTTGACGTTATAACCAAGAGATAAGCGCAGCAAGCAACCCTTTAGATACGAGCAGCACGCTGAGTGTCACATGTAGACCCTCGTATATGATCCTCCCTGCGGCCAGCACTGGTGTCTGAAAATGCTTGCAATGCGGCAAGGGTCACGCGCACAGGTGAGAAAAACGAAACGCACCTGTCCATGGAAATGACTAGGGGGTGGGGCACTTGTTGCACCAAGACCTGAAACCTTTGGGGTGGGGACTTCATCTGATTACCGGTGTGACGATCTCCAGCTTTACACGAGAAGCAGCTTTTCTTCTCACAGTGCGAGGGGCAGGGGATTCACCACAGGGGTCCGCACGAGTTCCTGCTGGGCAGCAGGGTCAACATGTGTGATAGCAGTGAATAGCCTTCACCAGCGTTGTTTCGTCAGTCCGTGAGCTACCTGCTTACCTACTACCTGCTTGTCAGTGCTCATCCTACCCGGTTGAAAACTTTTCCAGTGGCTTGCAAGACTATTAGGATGGAGAAGGGAGAGAGCAGAAAGAAGAACGTGGAGGGAGGAAGAGAGAAAGAATGTGGGGAGGTATTTACTTTCCGTCCCGTGGTTTCTGTATCAATAAACTACAACTGCTTTTTTTTGTACGCCGCCCATGGAAATTCCCGGGAGGCCCGAGACCAAATGCACACTGCACGTGGCTTTGATGCTGTGTGCGACAATCTACTTTAAGTCTGTTGATTGACATCCTCCTAGTGACGTGCAAGGAGCAACGTGAAGACCTCGGTTCACCCTCCGTTCAAATTCGTTCTTTGGCTCCTGCCCCCCTTGCGCGAGTAAGTGAATTAAGGATGAAGACAAATGTATAACACACCCGACATCAGCATAAACTGGTTTCTTCCCCTCTTGCTCCATAGCAAACTGTGCCCCCAGGTCTCGCTCACAAGAGCGCGAGAGACCGGGTGCGCCTCACCTGCTCTTAATAAACCTCAAAAACTGACGATACCTTACCACATCAAGTCCCTAATTTTCTTTCCTACCCGGTTCTTCTGGCGTGTAGACTGCAGTCGCCTTCTTTACTTCAGACATTAAGGACTGCGATCTTCACATCTTTCAGGCGGTTGCTTTACAATAAAAGCCCGAGGGTTCCCTGGGCAAAGCAACACGTTCACGAACTCTACATTCCGGTATAGGTGTTCTCAGTGAGCGCTCGTCATCGTGAAGCACTGCTGAATGTTATACATTCCCAATTTGGTTCTACATGCTCCTTAATGTATTCGTGTGTGGATACTATGTATAAAGTGAAACCAAATAAGTTAAATGGCGATGATAATGGCGGGCGACACTCGTGTCATTCACATCCAGCCATTATGTATGTGCGGCATTGGTATAGTCACGGTGAGCCATTATTATGTATGTGCATCACTGGTGTATCCATTAGGAAATTAATTGCAAGCCGCAATACTCACAGAAATAAGTGAATTAAGGGACATTGCGTTTAAGAACTGAAATAAAAGCAACGGATTTCGAAGGAGGAAAGATAAAACAAACATTTCTCACCCCCTCTTTCCAAAACACACGCACACACGCAAGGAAGAGGAAGTGGGAAGAGAAGAGAGCAGGGAACGTGGAACTGGTGTGAGAGGGTGTGTATGTGTGGTGGGGATGTGGCGAAGGTATGTGGATGGGTGGAAGATGGGATGGACTAAAAAAAAACAAACAAAAAAAAAAAATCCAGTATGTTTCCTTCTCCAAAACTAAGTGCAAATCTATCCATCACAGTGGGCTCAACTTCAACCTCCACTCTCCCACCTCCGTATACTCAGAGGTGTAGAGGGGGTGGGGATGAGTGCACAACGACAGCAAAACAGCTGTTCAGTTGTGCAAGAAGACTGTATAATCTGTTTTGTACTTAACACTCTTGCACGCACAGAAAACTTGTTTTTAAATGCCCTGCGAGCACAGGCGCCGATGAAAAAGCAATAAAAGCAATGTGGAGGTGGAAGGGTGGGAGGACGAGAAGAATTCCTACCAACAAAACGCATAAGATCCCTAAATAGCAGCATTAAAACCGTCTTAACGGAGTCTCTTAGCCGCCACTGCATCTCCTGATACGTGATGCATGCAACAAGGCAGGGGTAGGGGTTGGAGGAAGGGAGGCTGCACACAACGGCAGGACACAGGGTTATTGTCCTTCGCCAGGGGGGAGAACGTGTGGCAGCAGGCCAGGGAGGCAAGATGAATGAAAGTAGCAACTTTCGCCGCGAACACCCAGCTTTTTATCAAAGACAAAATCCAGGCCCACATCGTCTATTCGCAGGCAATTTCAGGCCGACCTTTCACCGGACTTCTCAATCGAAAGGCCACCAAGATTTCTGCCTTCCCAGCAGACTCGGGCAGCCGTTGCAGGGAACCATAAACAAGACTTCCCGCACGCACGGGTCTGGAACAAGACGCGTGCGCTGGCCGCAGAAGAAGGGAAAACCCGCCTGGAGACCTTCTACCCAGATAGCCCAGCACCCAGCGGCCATCGCCGACCAAAAAGGTTACTGAAACCACCCGCGCCTGACCTTCCGCTCACCAGCTTGCTGCTTGCTTCCGCGGCTAGTGATGTCACAGACTGTCATTCTGTGTGATTGTAGCTTTAAGACTGGGCAATGCCTCGAAAAGCAGGCAGGTAATCAGCACACGTCTGCGTCGGTTGTGGGAAACATGGCAGCATCAAGAACTACTAATCCTAAATAATAAGACGCTTGGAAGCAAGGTTCTGTGACACAAAGGTTAAGCGCTTATCACCAAATAACGTGAGAATCGGGTGCTCAGGGTTCAGATCTCGTCTCGGACAAGCTTTTTTTTTTTTTTTACTTTTCTTTTTGCGTGTGTGTGTGTGTGGTGTCTGTTTAAAGAGCCCGCTGCTTTGCGTTTGCTGCTGGGTCGAAAAATCTCCCCCCTACCCCAAGTGATCACCACCGATGTTCGGTACTGCTGGAGGAGGCTACGAGAAATGTCAGCATGTCGATCGTGTCGGGTCACAGTCGCTGCACACAAACTGCACGCCCGGCGACAAGAAGTGCGGAGCCGGCAGCGCTGTTCCCAGCAAAAATAAACGGCGTCAGATGGAGCGGAAAGAGGCCCGCAGCCTGTCCGCACCCGCTTGCCATCAAAAGATAAAGCGCGTCTCACCTGCGGCCCGCTTGCCTCCGCGCCGCTCATCCTATTGGCATCTAGCGATGCATGACCATGTTGTCTCTTTCTTCTCCTTGCCAGTTACCGAGTGCCCTGCCGGAGGAACCAGCAAACGCATCTGGCGCCAAGAGAAAATATGTATGGTAGGTATGTCCCCTTCGCTACCCCTCCTCCCCTATGCAGAATGCCAGTACCATGACCGTCCCTGTCAGCAGCTCAAAACGAGGAGGTAAGTCGTTGAAGATGCCTCTCGATTCTGTCACAACCTGATGGTGTTCCTCTGCCCTCCAGGATCTTCTGGCCCCACGTTCCACCCGTCTTCAACACAGCTGTGATGTAACCACCGTCACGAGTCCCTATTGCTGAGTGATGATGTTCTGTTTGTCTTACAGCTGTCTTCACGTGTTCACATTCCTCGCCATTAATCAGACACCTGGAGAAAGCCAGTGACGCATGGAGCAGCTGCACATGCAGATGTCAGGTTTAATGGAGTGGAGGCGGGACACCTGGTGCACGGCCTCTCAGTTAAAAAAAGAAGATACACCAGAAAAATGTCTTCGTTTTGATTTCGCCCCGTCAAACAGCTCCAAGAACGCACCAGTGCAATGGCCAGCTGAGGGACTGGACCCGAAAAGGGGGGCTGATGGAGGAAACTAAACATCTGTACAAGCATCGCACACAAAACATTCTCAGACGAATGACGCACATTAAGACATAAACAGAAAATTAAATAAACACACAGAGGGACGGAACACGCTATATTTTTATGCCACTGGTCCCTGAGTTTCCTTTGAGGTAAATCTGTTCCTCTTCAATTTCATTCTTACCTCATGTGGACGGTTGGGATGAAGGAGAGGGAAAAGGGAGTCTTGGTGTCCACCCATGGAGGCTTGCGAAAATGTGGAAAATTACAATCTTATTCTTCGCTCAAATGCTTCCACGAAGACGGCGGCACGTTGGAGTGTTAAAGTTATCGATGAACTGAGCAACAAGGGCACTGATCTTCCCGCACTGCTTGTCCTTCGGATGTCCACACACTTTCTGTACTTTTCAGAGGCTGCATGCCCAGATCTTCACCTTCACAAAAAGTCGTTATGGTGCGCTATGTGCATGCATGCGACTGATACTAAACGTATCTTTAAAAACCTCAAACCACGCAATGCCATCAGGTGTAACCGCGCACAGAATGCCAGAATGGTTAGCCGCACTCTCCTGTAATCGCCTCATCTCTATGTTAAGGAACAAAACAAAACAAGACGAAACATCCATCACCGCCGCTGCTTCCAGGTGTCGGGACCGTAAATGTATCGACAGGAAAGCACAAAAAAGGAAAAAAGAAACCCTGATGCAGCACCCCACGCACTGCAAACCGCGAAGTGCGCTTCACACTTGACGGCAAGTGACGCCACGCAACTGCATGTCACACAAATCTTGTCTAAAGCAGACGTTTCCAGGTCTCGGAGATACGAGGGTAACCTTGATGAGGGAAGAGAAAGGGAGCAGGAAAGAGCTTTTCCACAGCATCCTGGTCTGACCTCCCACCTCTCCCCCTTCTTCCAACCCTCCGTCGGCTCCATCATCGTGCATACAACAGTACCGTGAAGGGTGACGTGCTGGCGCCGTCATACCGACGTATTTCAAAGCAAAAAGTACTTTCCGTCTCAATTCTGGGGCTTGCCTTAAAGGGGTGGCCAGCGGAGGAAGGCGAGGGAGAACCAAGCAGCACGACATGAAGGAATGCGCGCGCCCTCTCGCTGCGTTCCACGGACCGTCTCGTGCAAACACTCGCGAGCAGCGAGAAAACGCGAGATCTGACGCAAACAGTCACGAGGTCTGCTAACGGCGACTTTAAACTGCGCATCGTTACATCTGTAATCCGTCTCTTTCCGCCGAGGTAGCTCCTGGCTGCTGGCTACTCGCATTCATCACCAGTTGCACAAGCCTGAAAGGCCTCTTGGTTGCTCGCGACTATCTTTCTGGTTATTTCAAGCACCGTGTCTGCGAGCTGAGCCCAGCCCGTCACTCCGTGACGATACCCTTTATAACCTCTATCATCGCCGAGATCATCAAGCAGGACACAAAACAGATCAGCTTTGTATTCGGTGTGGGGCTCGGGTATCACAGCGGTGTTTGTTCTGTTCTGATAGCAGGGTATTCGCACGGTGCGCCAAAACAAGGTTGGGTGAGACTATGAGTGTTTGTGTTTGTGGAGGAGGGAGGAGTGGGTGGGGGAGGACAGCGGCAAGATTAACACTCTGTGATAACAAGAGACAAGAATGATCAACTTTTTTATTTTAATAAACACAACCGAAGGGAAAGACACGACATATGGTATGAAGAAGTTCCGTCCGTTTGCATCTTGGCAGGTTCTGTGGAGCTGCATTTCCAAGGAAAGTCTACGAACAGAAACAATGAAGAAAAGACGGAAGGAAGAAAGCAGGAACTGGGGAGAAAATGAGACGATGAGGTTTGAGAGAAGGAAGATGATGTATCACTGTAACAACAACAAAAACTATAACGCAAACAAGGGGACTTTTTTGACAAAGTTTGCTGCATACCAAATCGTAAACGAATGGTGTTTAAATGAAGAAGAGAGAGAGAGAGTGAGAAAAAAAAGAGCGACAATCTCTGCAAAATCTCCGTTTCTCTCTTTATGTTGGAAAAGTCCCAGGTACAAAATATTTCTTTTGCTCTCTTATCGCCCACGTTTCTAACTTCACATTCCATACTTTCAGGTAAATATGGTTTTCACAGCTCTAATCTCCAATCCAGGTTTGTATTTCATAGCTGCGTGAGACTCTCACTCGATGACCTGTGACCTATTCCCCGTCTCTGGTCTGCCCTTCAACCGCAAACCACACAACGCCCTGAAACCTCGGTCCAACACATCGGCCATCTCTGGCTTTAGTTACCTGCACCCACAGACTCACCAAGAAATGCTGGAGCTCGCCAGTCAAGTGAAGGCAGGCCGTTGGACGTCGATTAACCACAGACACGGCACCAGGCATTTCCCCCGCATGGCGACTACCACCTTTCCTCCACCGTCCTCCTGCTACCTGCTGCCGATGATTCCCACACCGAGGATCACGCTGGCCTCGACTTTTCAAAGATACGTAGCTAGTATCGTGAAAAACTCGTATCTCGAAACTAATCTCCCCATTAAAAATAATGGAAATCCAATTAATCCGTTCCTCACCGCAAAAATGTCAATATAAAAATCAATTAACATCGCATTTTTCTAACAAAGAACAATGAAAACTCGTGGATTCTCGGAGTGGTAGGCGAGGTACGCTCGTGTTTTCCTATGATCATCTTTAGTTCTATGAAAATTGTATCCTTCTTCCCCTTAGAAGCCATGTCCTTAGCAACCATCTTCTTGAATAAGGCGAATTTTCCGAGAATCTTTTGCTCGTAACCTCAATTGCTCATATGGGGAGACGCTCGTAACCTGAGGCTACTGCATCTGCAAGTTTTGCTCTGCGTTTTTTGTTTTCAGCTCAGATACAATGACCTCAATGACAGCGCGATACCACTAGTAAGCGTTCCCAGCCAGTATCACTGGTGACTGCTACTCACCAATGTCACCGATGAGATTTATATCCTGCAATCGCTAGTGAATGTCAGAAATCCAGTCTTCAACTCCTGCAGAAGGTATCGCAGGACCTTTCAACCCAATGCTCACAAAAAACTGGTCGATGCTAAGCGTCAAATCGTTTTCCCATACTTTCTCACCTCCGTAAAGTGCTTTTACAGCAAACCCTTGAGTGAGCTCTGATGACCTCAGCAAACCTCAACGTATCGACCACATCAGGGTGATATCAATATTGATATAGTTGCTTCTAAGTTAGGAAATATAAAAAAGACTGCCCAGTCACAGAAAATGTAACCGGAAACTAACAAAAGATTATTTTGCATCGTCTTCCGCTTAGTAAACGAGGCCCCAGGACAAGAAAAATGACTACTGCCAGGCATGCTGAGCGCAAATCATGATTTTCTGAACCATTCTAGATCGACTGGGATGAAGAATGGGCTAAAACACACACACTCACATATATATATATGCACGCGATTGTAGACAACAGGCCAGCAGAGATAATGATACATCAGCTCTTACTACGAAGTGAAGAATAATCAAGAGCAACAATATCAGTTTCGTCACAGAGAAAAGGAAAAGACTGGAGCTTCAGGGAGTGAGCGATGTGAGAGTTATCCTGAAAGAAGACACCTGCGCTGGCGCACATATAAGCTTTCTTGCGAAACGTTCCTCTACAGAATTAACGGTCTACTTGGGCAGATCATCAACGACAACGACAGAGCGCCAGCCATGATGATGATCAATCGTCACAGCCAACCTCCAGCACACAAGCCAGTCTACATCTGCCGCTTCGTAGGCGAGTGCTTTGTCCGACCTTTCACCTTTCCACTGCCGGGCCAGTGTTTGCCGATTCCACTTCCACCACTGTTCCCCACCCCGACCCATCATAAATACTATCTGTGTGTTTTATTACCTTCCTCACTCGGTCGCACACCCACATGACAAGACTGGTGTGAGAAAGCGGCAGTAGCAGCCTTATAATCAACAGCAGAGCTTTGTTGCCTGCACGTAGACTGAAGCAATATTGGCACATTCAATTACTCTTGCCCGTGTTTAGCTTTGGCTCTGGACTCGCCTGCCGCACCGCTTTTGATGTCAGGCTGGAAAAAAAAAAAACAAGGGGACGAGAGAGGAGGGGCGAGTGGGATGCACACAGCTCACATGCCAGCAAGCCACCGATACGCAGACGCGGCACAGATGGGTTCTCTCCCTTACTCATCTTCACGCCCACCCTTATTTTTCTGAGTGAAAAACTAGGGCACCGAGGCGGTGGTGTACATCCACAGGATTTTAGGTCGAAGAAGCTGTAGATTTACCACAATATCTGCCTCCATTTCCCCTTTCCCCCCACAAAACATCTTTCCGAGCTTGATTAGGGTAGGTAAAGAGGTCGCTCAAAGCGCGCACCTCTGGCTCTGAATGAGTAGGCGTGACTGGATCGTCACACCCGCCAGCGGCTCCTGCGGCCTGGGATGAAAGGAAGTGTTTACCCATTCTTCTCATTAGGCTAATAAAAGAGGACATTAATAACACAGTTGAAAAACCTTAGACGCGGGATCGAAACCATCAAGACGCACTTCACATTTAAAATGCATCAGCAAAACCAGGAATGGCACCAGCATACTCGCCTTTCAAAAACATCCATGCACTGATGGAGCGACTCTCAAAACCCCTTTTCCATTAAAAAAAAAAGTTTCTCAGATGCGTCTTTGTGATATTCGTGAGAAAATGGAAATGAATGTACTGCTTGTTGTTTTTCTTCCCCTTCTGACGTAACAAGGTTGGCAAGGAACACGGTGACCCTTGTCAGGGTTATTTCCAGACTTCCGATCCTTTTCTCAGACTACTCTCTAGTTCCCTTTAGTTTTTTTGGCTACCTGGAGTACCAACGGGTGGTCGGCCCCCTCACTTTGAACTCTGTGTCCAACCCACAACGTCCAGCACCGCCATTCCAATCTACTCTTCGATGCACCGCACACCAAGTGCAGTACACAACATGCAGTTTAAAAAAAAAACCCACTTTGTCAGTGGTGTTCAAGCAAATAAGCAGACTAGCCAAAGAAAACACAGAGAGATTGAAAGAGAAGAAAGAGAAAAGAGAGATGGACTAGTAGGGGAGGGGGATCAAGAGATTTTCATCTTTTATTTTTCTATGGGAGGAAACCCAATACTTTGCTCTGCGAATGCGGAGTAGGAAATAAATACAAATCTTTCAGTGATCAGCATTCCGCATAAAAATTGAAACGTACTGCATTTCACTTACTTACATATCGGGGGGGGG
>SRHC01002853.1:249565-270452 GCA_004794325.1 Pomacea maculata
GGGGGGGGGGGGGGGGGCAGTGACTGACAAAGAGAAGCAGACAAGGATAGTCATCAACAAAATCATTCAACAATCCAGCAAAACCTAACTTTTCCTTGCCACGATTTTTCTTGCATATCCATTGCATTTCAGTTTACAGTTTTCATAGAGAAACATCTCCACTCTCTCTGTACAGAACCGTGATGGCGTTAGGAAAGACAGAAGCACACAGAAGTGAAGAAGATAACCGACAGAGGCAGGAACCTTGTCTTGACACAACATATAACGACCAGACACGAGCTCTGACGGAGGTATTCACACAACGCCAGCCTCTCGTAAAGCTGCGCCAGGAATGTCGGGGCGCAAGTCCACCGGAAGTGCGGAAGGCCATATTGTAGAAACACTGGCGTCAAACGTGACACGTTAGTAGGTCAAACTGTACAAACACCGCATTCACACGTGTCATACACCGATGTGGCTTCACAGGTACACACGCACGTGCTCACGAACATACACGCGCTGTAGTTCCGACGCATAACGCACAATGTGTCAGACGATGAACTAAGCTGAGGTTCCATGCTGTCCTCTTTGCAATGTCGATAAAACTGATGATGGCAACAAAGGAAGCTAGGGTTCGATCATCGATCTCCGTACTGACATTCTGTAAAAACGACGCGGCATCTCTAAAATATGTTGGACTAGCTGCTCCTCGTGGTAGTCAAGCTATGCCTGGAGATAAGGCTAGAACAGCCATAAGTTTTCCCTACCTATCACACATACATCTAGACGGTTTGCAGCACAATTGTTGCAAAGTTTTGAGCAGATGTAGCGACTATTGAGATGACTACCTTTCACCGAAACAAATGTTCCCTTACTCTGATACAACCCACATTACACAGCAATCACATTCCTTGGTTCAGATCTCGTCTCGGGCACGCTGTTCTTTCTCTGCATGTGGCACCTGTTTACAGGGCCGGCTGCTTTACCCTGATATCACCTTAGGTGCTGGAGGCATAAAACACTAATCACCTACCCCCTACTCCATGGTGACTACGGAGCACGAGAAACAGTTATTAAAGTACGTGTTGTAAGTGGTTCAATGTGTCTAGGGAACTACATACAAACTCTCTCCTTCCATCGCCCTGTAAGATCAGGTATCCTACTTGGTGTTGGGTGGACGGAGGAATATTTTCAAGAAGATTCGAACTACTGTTTCTCTGTTTCACTAACCACGGAGTTAGAGAAGACAACGGTAAAGAAAAGGAAGAGTTACCACAATGATTACGTGACTTAGCAGCTGCAGGCAGCAAGCACAGACAACATCGGATACCACACATCTACAGGTAAGTTCTGGAAGGTGAGACACTTTCCCACCGCCTGGACCGACCCGCTTATCAGCGAGACAGCTCGTGCAGTGCAAGTCGCGGCTGTTCATGGCGCAGATAGTATCGACGGAACAAGAAAGATGTGGCTGGTGGGACCACATCAAAGCGCGCCTCTTCCACCGTCTGTCTGCAGCAAACGACAAGAAACGGCCAGTCCAGCGCTGCTCACCAATGACAAAGGGCGGAGCCAGGACCCCGAAGAAAAGGTCTGATGCTTCAGAAGGGGTGAGTCAGCTAAGCTCACCTGGGACGGAAGAGAAGAAACACGGGAAGGAGAGGGTTGAGCTGGGGTGGGGCTACTAAGAGATAAGCCACGAGGAGAAAAAAGATAGCGACAGGAAGGTGCGAGAGATGGAGCACGAAAGAATGAAGTGCAGCGTGGGATGACGGAATGGTTAGGTGGGGGAGGTCGTGATTTACCAAAAAAGTGGAATGCTCGAAGGGTCAATGAACTCCAGCCGGTTCTATCGCTACCCCGACCCACCCCTAATCGCCCTGAAGTAGTCGATGGTCAGGAAACTGGCTCGCCGCTCCATCGGCGATGACGGCCTGCAATGAGCCACGACGAATCCGCTACTCGGGCTGAGTCACCGCCGGTATCTGCAGTACACCCCACCTTGCCACGGTTACGTGACGAGCGGTATCACGTGTCAACTCACAACGCCACCATTACGTGGTGCCTCGCATCCTAGGTAAGGTACTGTCCAACAACTTAATTACTGATGTCATCCCCTGTGGGTACCTGAAGGCCGTACAGAGGAAGAGAATTACTCGCTGCTGCAGTTGCTTGTCGCCCTCTCCTGCCCCTCCAGCCCTAATTATTACAGGGGTGGGAGGGGATGAGCGAGTGGGCGTTGGCAGGAATGCAGTGCGTGAGTTAATTACCCTCCGCCAGGTGAGATGGGGCGCCCGCATGTCACATCTAGGCCATGTATAAATGGTATCCATCCGCGCTGCTAAAAGCGTGTTTTAAAAAATAGTCCGTATGGCGAAGTTTCCCAAATGGTTGACATGACAGCAACGTAAACATATCGTTTACAAGACTTAGCACAGCCTACAGGGCGGTGGAGCGAGAGCACCTAGCAACAAGATCGCTCCGGAGCGAAAACACGTGCCGCGATTCCCCACGAAGACGACCTCCCGCTGGGCACGGCCTACAGACGATAGGCTACAAGTCCAGGAAGACAGGAGCACAAACAGGCGGGAGAGGATCCCTTGTGCAAGATGTGTGGGATTGTCGGATGTCTGTTTCTCGCTTTGTCCTACATCTGCACGCGTACCTGGGGCACGCCTAAATGGTAGCCACATCCTGTCTTCTGAAGTAGCAAAAGCTTCCTGGAAACCTTTGACAAAAACCTGCTGCTTTATAAGGGCTTCCGGCTACAAGACATTTTCTCTTTCTATATATATAATTAGTGATTGCAAGTTAACGCATGGACTTACACAATCACAGACCGCTAGGTGACAGCAGCAGAAAAGAGACTACCCACCTGACATGGTGCGACCACTCAATATTAAGGCAGAGCTTTCTCTTCCCTTCTCTCTTTCGATAATTTTCTACCTCATGATTCTGGTTTGACTTCGTGAAGAATGATACGGCTTTGATTGATAAACTAACAGCCCATCAGAAAGTGAAATTAATTCGTTTAGTCATAACATTTTTATAGGCAAGCTACAGTTGGAATGGAACAGCAAATAGGCAAGGTGAAGATAAAGAGCCACCATATTAAAATAAATAAATCGCATATTGTGTATTTTCCAAAAAGATTTCACTGTTGTTGTGTCGACCTACAAATATGCCTTTTCCTTGTCTCCAGCCACAATTTCACCCGCTTCCTTTTCCTCCTGGCGGACACTAGTCTACTAGGATCGTTACAGGAAGTTAACGACCAGACCCAGCACTCGTAAAAACGCCATAAAGTGAGGACATCACAGCACACCCCGCCTGATTCCGCACAAGATCTCACCTCGGGTAAACAGCGCGCCAGGTAGCTACATAAGCCAAAGCTCCTCCAACACATTTTCCTCCTGCCTGATACTCAGACCTACACCTCAAGCGGCTTTTTATATCTTCATTACAGACATCATAAAGCTTAACGAGATTTCATTCATCCACATACTCTCACACCCACCCGCCTTCCCTTCACGATTTATTATTTAAATATTTTATGCGAGTATAAGTATACTACACTCAACATTCAGGATAGCCAACACATTCATATCCAAAGTCTTCAGTCCTCTTGCAAATGCAGAAAGACACTTACACGGACATACATGTATTAACAAAGAGCAGCACTAAACAAGCTAAATATTATTAAGATGCCGGCACTGTTTCTTGCTAGACGGGGAAACACAGGTTACTAAAAGATTTGCTACACGTCTTTCGGAGAAAGGGAGGGTGAGAAAGAAAATTAGCGAGGGCAACAGAAAAAAGAATGAAAAAATCCCAGTTTGAAAGGAAAACAGGAAGACAAAAAAAAGAAAAAAAAAAAAGAAAAAAAAGAAACCACAAGAAAACCAAAATAAACAAAAGTGGCATGTCAATGGCAAGAGCAGACGCGAACACCGGGATCCAAAAGGTTCCCCCTCTCCCGCATTTCCTAGCTGTGTGATAAGGCTACAAGGGGAGAGAAAATGGTGAAGACTAGGAGAAAGAAGTCCACGCTATCTGTCCATAAGTTTTGTCTACATACAAGACACAAGAACCGTCGCAGCTATTTTTTTCTGCAGATAGCAGCATTCAGTAAACTTACAATAATTAGCCAACATCAGCATCCCCTTCCCAACCCTTCGACATCTCAATGTTTATATGCCTCTGTAAGAAAGCAGAAAAACGGAGGGTTGGTGGTCAGAGATGACTGTATGGTGCAATCTGGTCTCATTATACACCCACCATTAAAGTGGTCACGAGCCACAGGGAGACTAAGTAGTCTGCTGTTTAGCTACAGCCCCCACCGAGACAAAACTGTCGCAGTTGGTGATAAGATACTGGCCGCGGTCCGGCATGCCTGGCGTTCCTGGCCTCTCCAAGCCAAACACACTTCAGTACTGACTGAATTTGCACACGATAACCTGCTTTCTTCCTTTTCTTTCCTTCTTTTTTTCTTTTTCTTTTTTTTTTTTTTTTTTTTTTTTTTTTGAATAAAAGGCACAACTTTGGCTAGAACACAACACCCCTCATAATACTACTCTTCAAAGATGTGCATATTTCTTTCACACAAACACACATACACCTCCTCCATAAAAAACGTATCTGTGCCAAGAAAGCACAAAAGTGAAACTACTGACAGATCACACACGCACAGATGTTTCTACGTGCATAACCATGTCCTCAGCCACTATCCATGTCAAGACTTGCCATCGAACCAACAAACAAAAGACAAAAACCTAAAGCTATCCCCTCTTTCCCTTGTAACTCACGTCTGGGTGACAGCCGTAGTCGAGGCATGGTGGTGATGGTGATGGTGGCGGCCCAGACTGTCGAACTGATTGGCGAAATCGAAGCAGTTGTTGTTCAGGCGGCTCAGGCGGTCAAAGTCCCAGCTGAGGTCCATCGGGAAGCGGCCGAAGAAGCCGGCGCGGTCGAAGATGGTGTCGGCGTGGCCCCCGTGCAGGTGGTGGTCGAAGTGGAAGGTGTTGGCGTGGAACTGGTACATGTCCTCCAGTGCGCTGTTGATGAAGCTCTCCGCCGACGAGTACATGTACGACATGAAGCTCGACCCCTGGCGACCGGAGCCAGCGCCGCTGGTGCTGCTGGTGTTGCCGTTGTTGCTCATGGCTACAGTGTCCTCTGGCAGTGCCTGCACCTATTCTTCTCCTCCTTTCCGAGGACACTCTTTCACCATCGCTGGATCCTGACCATTTTCTTGTGAAACTCACCGTCAGCACCCCTCACACAGCCACGCCACTGCCTAACGTCTTCAAACGCTGCTTCATAATACCTCCCCATCATGCCCACACAGAGGATGCAGCAGTATCGTGGTAGTCCTCAAGAACTGCAATAGGTTACGGGTGCAGGAACTCGCGATTCATGGCAGTCAGTCCTTTGCGTTTCCCCCACCCAAGCCGTTTCTTGTCCAAGCAGTCCGCGGCGGTTACCGGAAGAGGAGGAGTTCCAGTGTCAGCAACTTAGAACAGCGCGGACAGGTCCCTATCTCCCGGAAGATGCTGGTCGCACTCTTGGCGGCGCCCCACTCACCCTACTTGTCAACTGCACGCCGCCCAGCCGTAGTGCCACATCCGGGTCCTTGCTCGTCCGCACGACCACACTGCAGCAAGCTTTCACGACAGTGACGTCACAGCACATGCGCTCTTGGCACCTTTTTCTTTTTTTAAACAACGCCTCACTTGCCGCATTATAATCGCTCAGCCACGAGATACTTCTATTGTTTCCAGCACTCCGTTCTCTTCCCCTCCCCACCTGAAAAATGTCCAGTTTATATAACGGGACCTGGTCTGATGCTGCCGTGCCGCTAACTGGACGCTGCTGCGCACTCCCGCCGATCTCTGCGCCATGCCAGCCTGCAGGTGACGCACGCGGAAGTGAGGGCGGTTGTGCGCATACTGATGGCAGTACGCGAGGCCTTTTCCCACACCCTCCCTACCTGGCCAGTCGGTAGCAGCAGCACTAGCTTGCGGCTTGAAAGTTACTACAGCACTGATACGCAGGCCAGGCGGCAAAGGGAGGCTACTAGCGCCAGGCGGCAGCACTCTTCCACAGTGCAGCCACCATCCTCCCACACCACCCCATCTTCCTTTCCGCACCGTGGCGGCTTCTCGCTCGCCAGCCTGCCTCCCGACACATAGCCTGCTGGCCTGCGTGAAACGATTATTGACACAGCCTACCTATCACTCCTCTGCCAGCTCTCCTTCCTTTTGAAGATGGTGATACTCGACGATCACACTCCCACGAGCTCTTACAACTACTGTAATGGGTTCTACACACTCACAGGCAGAATGGGTAGTTTTTTTAAAAAAAATTATTAAACCCTTTCCACAGGTTGGAGACTTTTTTTTTCTTGCCGCAAGGAATAACGAGAATAGCAGTGCAATTTTATAGCCACTTACCCTCCCACAGCGGTAAGTTCAATGAGCTTTACTTAATGACTAGTCACAAGACACGGCAAACACGAGGACTGCATTTAAGAGGGTGTTGGGGTGGACAACCAAGCTGGCAAAATAAACTACTGACTATAGGAAAGTATGTTGATCATTACTTATACATGGGCGAGTACAGCGCTCACCCCACCTCTCCCCGACTCTCAAGCACACATCAAGGAAGACTGGGTGGATGAAGAAGAGAAAGAAGGGAGACAGCAAGCAGTTAAACAGGTGTTCAACAACACATCTGTACGTCCCAAGAATCCCGGTGTTTCTGTTACATAAATGAAGGACACAGCCAGGAGGTAGCGAATATTTGTCCGACCACTGAGATTACAGGACACCAGACTTAAAGCACAGTATTGAACAACCAACAAAATCGAAAGCTGACAATTTTTTCTGATGAACTAATATTGTATAATATTGTAATATACAATGATAGTGTCCTCTAACAGGTCAGTGGTCCTCGTCTCTACCTCCTCCTTGTTGCGGGTGGGGCGGGAGGGAGTGCACGGGGCATCACGTGACTCAGTGCCTGCTGCTCTTTCTCGCCTGGCCGGCCAAGCCCGTGCACCCGGCGCCGGCACGCGCCACCTGTTACCCGCATAAAGATCGTTAAATCGCCGTAACCAGTGTACACTTCCGCTGGCCCCCGGCGGGCAGCCAGTGCACAAGTCTACCTGGCTCAAGGAGAGAGCTCCACAGTTATTTACACTACCGATGACTGCAAACTCACAACCGGCGGCCGATGCCCTCATGATGGAGTTACGACACGTGGACAATAAATCTGACCACACTGACATGCTAGTCCACCTTTATCTCTACCCCTCGCCCCTCTTTGATGCATCTGGGAAAACACTTTACCCCGGATTTGCTTTGAGCGAGAGGACTGTCAAGGAAAATTCTCAAAGATTATCTTTTCATTTTTCCTTTGACAACAACGCAGTAAGAAAGATCAGGATGAGAGACAGCAGCAGGAGGAAGGAGTGACGGTGGAAGACAAGGAATAATCCTCAGTGAATTCTAACTACAGAGCTAACAGATGACAAATCTCTAGCCTGGAAGGCCCGGTATCACACAACCCAATTTGAGAGCAGTTACTGTTTCCATTTTCAGCGACAGACAGATAAGTAAGGTCTTGGTAAAGGCTGGCGGGGTGTTTGTGGTGGGACTGCGCAAGACGAATAATCTACAAAACCTACAAGAGCTTCACTTGACTTTTTCAACACCTGACGGGACATATTTATTCCGCATCAACTCCCTGCCGTGCATTATGTCAAAAAAGATAACACAGAAGGGACTATTACTTATTCAGTATTTTTATCTTGATTTTTTTTTTCACTGTCAGATCTGAAGATTTTTCGTGAAACCTAGCCAGAAAGCAATTGTTAAAAAATAAGCTATTTCTTTCCATGAAATGTCATCATGCCATGGCACGTATTTCGAACCGAGCTTTTCGAAAAGAATTTTTTTTTTTAAAGCTGCGGTTGCAACACTGGCTGAGAAGTCAAAAGCTTCAGTGGAGAGGAAAGGCTCCTCATCCCTGGTCTGGCACCAAGCCTTGTATCGATTGCAGAAGCAAGAGTTTCCGAGGACGGGACGGCCAATTACTCGCCAGACGCCGGAAAATCTATCTCGGGCACGACCTCACTCCGTCAGATGGACGGCGCGACCCAGACAAGTGTGACAAGCTGACTAGCTGCCCAGTGAGCCCAGTGCTGCGTCAGCCATACCCCCGGCACTCGGGGATTCCTCCCAGGACAGGCTCCTCATCCCCACCACCACCCACTGCTGCTTCTTCCATCATCCGTCATAACCTTCCAGCCAGTCAAGCTGAACGTGGGAGTTTCGATACCCACCTCACCCAGCCCAAGAAATATCACACATGTAGTAGAGACTGCAGCATGTTCTATACATGTGTCTGCATGTGTGTGTGTGTTTTGAGAGACCGCCACATATGACAGGTAGGTGCAAAAACAGACGTGTGGGTGAGTGGGTGTGTTGAGAGGGGGGGGGGGGACTGATTTCTGGGCTGTAACTGCAGAATCAGATTTCGCTTTCGTGGTGAGACTGTACAGAAGGCAAACACCTATAAATGAACTACAAATGTAAAATACGTCCTCCTGAACGATCAACCCACCACACCAAGGCAGTAAACCACTCGCTCGCAGACAATAAACCACATCCTCAGACAGTAAACCACGTCCTCCTGCACTATGTACACGTCCCACATCATCACAGCCGGCCCCGCGAGCTCATCTTGTGGTAGTTCTACACCACCAACGATGGATTTACCTCTGGAACAGGCGCGTCTGAAACCCTGGAGATCAGGAGTTTGCCAGGCTTTTTCTAACTCTCTTCAGAAGACCGAGGAGAAAGAGGACCAATCATAACTTAATTTTAAAACATCTTTTGAAGAAATAAAACTCTTCCGTCTTGTCGATGAGGGAGACGAAATGAAGAAGTTGCTAGGAGTAAAAAGGTTGAGGGTCGAATTTTCGCGAAACACAAATGACAAAGTGAACAAACGTTCAATATTTCTCTACAAAATAAGACTTTAATGACTACGAAAAAGACAGACAACCAAGAGATCAAAAGGTCACGTGGTCTGTGCTGCTTCCTGGCTAGCAAGGAGATCAATATGCCCACATCATCATCGACCTGGCAAACGGCTACGACAGAATTTCTTTTTACAAAAATCTCTGACAACCCACCCCCCGGCTTTCCAGGCAATACATGAACCGAAGGAAGGACAATGGACAGCAACAAGTCTTGGAGGTTCATCTTCCTCAGCTCCAACGTCGCTCAAGCACGATCATCTATCTGAAGACTTCGCGGAACATGTGTCCCCCTAATCACAACAGAAAGGATCGAGAGACTCACGAAAGGGAACGGCACAACCCCCACAAAAGCTACAGACAACAAAAAAAGTCCATCTCGCCCTCTTTGGCCCCTATACCCCACCCTGCCCCTAATTCAATCCCCTTCCCCAATATTCACGTCCGACCACTCGTTTTGCATCGGCTGTAGAAACACCAATTACTCCGGACTTCGACCCACGAACACGCCTCCAGAGGACGATTAAAGGTTTAGAAAAAGAAGAAGAAAAGAGGCTTGCTGCCAGACCACACCAAAATGCAATCAATCAGACAAAACATTTGCTTGCCGACGACGTCGTCCACCGACAGCGAACGCACTCGTCCTCCAATTAGCCGGCCACGAAGCCGTCCTTCTGCAGCCTGGTATGAACTCAATCTGTAGGCCTCATGTCCTTTTCTGATCTCTCCAGCACCGAGCGACAGGAGGCCCTCGGCATTTACAGATGCCATGTCAGGAGCGACAAGTCCGACCCGAGTACACTCTAATGAATGGAACGATGACATGCCAAGGTACCAAGATATCAAGAATTGGAAGGGTGGTAGTGGTGGAAAGAACACAAAGGGTTGTTTTTTTTTTTGAAACTAAAAGCAGAAGCATGAGAACCTAGCCATTCAGAGCTCCGTACGGGAGAATTCCGACACCCCCCCCCCCTTTCTGAACTTAGCTAGCTACCCACTCTGGAGGCCATTTTAAGATGGGAACTAAAGTAGCATCGACGAAGATCACCTGACTACCAAGAGGAAACTGGATCGCTGTATGTACCGAGTCTTTACCGTATTTTCGTATGCACTGAAGCGATCTCCAAATGAAGTGACACAACGGGAAATACCAGAGGAGTGGGTGTCTGGAACAATAGCAGATTACCATCACATCGGAGTGAAAGCAGCGATACCAGCAGCATCAAATACAGGAACTCTTCAAGCTGGCAAGACTTCGTCCACCTCCCACACAACATCTCGACAACATACTTACCGCGGTTGTGAACCCACATTCGTGGACAGGAGCCAACTTAGTTTTAATTCCTTGCGACGTTCGCTGCGTTTCTCGACAGCGATGAAACGATAACATTTGCACAGGTAACAAAGCAGGCTACAGACATAGCTTTCTGCGCTTGTACTGAAATCCCCCTCCACTTACATGTAGCCGAACATTCCAAAAAGTGTGCATGTTCCAGATATCGCAACAGTCCGTAGCACCATCTAGACTGGCAATATCAGAACGTGTCTGCTTATTTCACACAAATTTCACACTTACCACCTTTTTCAAAAAAAAAAAAAAAACCCCAAGCAAAAGACTGGAATTCGCGCCTACCGTCAACAGGATGAGACAACTCTGACAAGCCGGTATTCTGGTAATTACTACACCTCTGACGTCACACACCCGTCTCTGTAACATCTACATCTTGAAATCATTTGTATCTTTGGGGAGGGGGAAACCTCGCCTCCATCGCTATCTCCTTACCTTCAGGTTCTTTCCTCTGTTGTACACCTTGAACAGGTACTTAGCAAATGTATTACGCGGTATTTACTACACTACTGAAACCGAGTTTCTGCCAACTTTATTACTTCCAGATAAACCAAGTTACCCGACAATTTTATTTTGTACCACGCAACACCAGTTATCTATCCTCTTTATTACTTGGGTTACACACCATTACCGCTACATCTGTCGCCGTCCTCCTTCTTTCCCTTCCACACTCCTCCACTCTTCCAACTGATTTGTCCTCAAATGTCGGCGGTGTTGGTGAGCCCCTACGGGTGACCGAATGAGCCCCCCACAAATTCCTTTCGCAGCACAAGTCAGAGAAGCGCTGGGCATCCCGCATCACTCATCACGAGGTACCCCCCGACTAACCGCCCTTCTCGCGCACGCGCACACACTCTCTCGTAGCCTCATCATCGATCCTGCTCTCTATTAGGCTACCGACTGCAGTGAAAATGTTTCCCTTGCGTGAAGAAACTGTTATGAAACAGAAGTAGTCGCAAGGGGGATGCAGGGACCGATAGTAAGGCAGATGCAGACGATATGCCGCTACCGTTTGGTAAGCATCGCTCTCCAGACGTGGAACTGGCTGAGGTGCAGGATGAGGCAGCTCCTCCCCCCTTCCCACGCTGAACACATTGCGACCAGGAACACCTGTCAGCCTCAGACACGCTGCTATAGCAAGAACCGTCTTCCTCGGACATGACTGTTGTTGCCTAGCCACCAAAGCCTCAGACGCCTTTCCTACACACAACAGAAACAATTGGCGGCCGTAGAGAGGCTCTTGACTTCTGTCTGGTAAGTACACAGCGGTAAGTAATGACGCCAGTCACTGACATCTAAGATGGTGACCAGGTCTTTAGCTGGCGGCAAGAAAGTGATCTCGAGAGCACACAAGTGGACCTGTCTCACCGCAGCGCGATAATAAGGGTGATGATCGTGTTGTGAAAAACATCAGATGAAAGACGATCTCCCACTCCAACTCAAGCGAGCGGGAGAACGGAGTTCCGAGAGCATTCGCTCTGGGTTCTGGGAAATTTCGTTGTTTTGGACACTTGTCATAGATGATCAAATAAATAAGGGCAAAAACAACTATCAAATATTAAAAGTGAAGGCATCCACGTCTTTTCCCGGTATTCCACACGTACACATCGCGGGCAGCGAGCAGCTGAACACAAGTGGACATGACAGATGGTAAATTGCCGTTACAGCTGTCTGCAAATACCAAACGGCCTCATCTGAAAAATGTGCCTGCCCCCTCCTCCCAATAATATCTCCCGCACCTTCTAGGCCACGCCACGGTTACTCCTTCCATTCTCGTGTGATTTACAATCCTTGTTTCCAAAACAACCGGTGATGGAACCAACGAGCTGTGTGCATTCAGTACCTACAGGCCATCCTCCATCTCGTTAAACACACACACACACTCTCTCTTACTCCATACAACATTCCAGTCTTCCATTCCAATCATCAGTATTATCGTTTTCTCTTGCTTACCATGTAACATCACCAGCACGATAAATAATAATCTAAATAAAAAATTCCTCGCGAATCTGTGAGCATCCTCCTCACCCACAAAAAAACACTGTCGCTAGGTCCAACACAGGATAAGTGTAACAACGCCTAATATAACTACCACAAATATAGACTACATAAGAGGCCAGACCATGTAACACTAATAAAAACAAAACAGTTCCGCCCCACTTCAAAGAAGCAGGACCAATGAAAACAGTATGTACAACAAACAAGAGAAAGATAGCGCCGATGAAAGCCGCCTCCGACATAATTTTTTGCACGACAAAGCCAGTCTTCAAGCCCCGAGACAAAGTCAAGGATTGAATGTGGCACACGGCGGGCAAATGAAAGTACAAGTCATCGTGCGTGGAGTGGAGGGCCATTATCTCCCATCATTATCCACAGCATCGGAAGAGGCAGCGAGGAGAGGGCGATGAAGCTCTGAAGATGCGCCGTGCTGCAGATTATTAATACACCGCAGGCAGCCCAGCACGGTTCATGCTCCTCGCCTTATCTCCCCTGATAGCACCCGCCGTGCGAGCTGAGGCAGCACTCCCACAGACACTCCACCGTACTCCTCATACCGCGCAAGACAGTAAATGCCCATGGCAACATGGGTACAAGCTCGCTGATAACGCTCAAAACAATTAAGAAAAAGCCTTCCCCACCCATCCCAAAAAAGTTTCAGTGATATATGATGGTGGTGGTGATGATGGTCACGATGCCATTTAAGACTACGTGCTAGATAGTGGTACAATATTTTTTGTGCTTCGCGAAAAGATTTGATTATTCGACATCAAGCAGGAAAGACAACCTGCAAGCCTCCAGCGATCGCTTCTGTCTTGTCGTCATAACTTGCATAGTCAAGCTTACCCCAGCAGGAAGGCCCTTCCATCTCTTCTTTTTTATAACTGTTTGTGGATCTGGTGTCATCTACATCTTCATCCACACAGCACGACGTTGCTCTCCCACTTCCCCACCGATGTCTACTCTGACATTAACCCCAGGCTCTTTTTTTCAGGGTCAATTTTAGACACTCAGACCTCCCTCAAATTACTCTTCTGCGTTAGTCGTCTACTGCCAGTAGTCAGCCATATTCCAGACAGAAACATGAAAGGACAAATGAGAAGCCGGTATACGAATCATCTCTGACGAAACAAGCGATGTATCCTCCCTGCCCATCTCCCCCTCCCCCCAGCAAGCAGAGACCGTTTAGTAGCAATACGGCAGCAGATCGGATGCACACGAGGCCGCGAGCATTGCCATAGCAGCAACACGTAAATGGGAAGACGACTCCGTTGTAGATACAACCAGTCCCGATCACGTCTACCTGAAAAATAAATTGGGGGTCGGGTCTGCCTGGCTCCCGGCCCTTCTGGGGGCTGGGTACCCAGCGTGGGAGTGATGACACGCAGGATACTTTTATAACAGCGTCTTTCGTCTCGCTTTACGAGCAGCTCGGCCAGCCTGGCGTCTCGCTTTACGAACAGCAACGAGCAATATTTGGGCGGAAATGGGAGACAACTTTATAGGTGGCGCCAATGATTAGAGGACAAAGTGCGCTTCTGCTTGTTTACACCTCTTAAAGCCTAGCGGTATGACAGTATTCCTTTGGTTAGTGTCTTGATGATTATTTTTTCTAACAAAATTGTGTCGGTATATTCCTGTACATTATTCATAGTTTTGATATGCAAGGTGGTACGAGAAGACCAGTTATTATTAAGTTTAAAACAAATCATAGTTACATCGTTCTATCTTTGGCTTAATTTTCTTTCCGAATTACGAATTAAAACAACGGCAGTAGAAATCTAAGATTGAATCGGTGCATTTTAAAAGAACCAAACGGTTAAACACATCGATTTGCGGCATTTAGATATTGTGCATTAAATACAGGAGGAAGAAAGAGGGACATAGTAATTCAATGGAAGAGGCATAGAAACCGTCGAGAGTTCTGGATTGATGGCTGAAACAATTGTAATATGAGCGCATACTCTCTACGGGAACAACAACAAAATTAAAAAGTAAAATATTGACTTGTTTTAAGGGGGGGGGGGGAGTTAAGCACGATTGTTTTGTAAGTTTTAAAATGATAAAAGAAAATGTGTTTCCAAAGTTGCTTCATAAGTATTATTCTCGTCATCTCCCCACCCCAACCTCAAAAATAACAGAGTGCCGCTCGTGACGCATAAACAATCACTTTCAAGGAAAACGAAAACGACCGTTTGATGGATTCAAACAATTCACAGGCACACTTCTGGGTTTCATTGATGTACTTAGGGGAGGGGCGTTAAGACTTGTCGTCTGTCAGACAGTAGGTTCCTTTTGAAGGAAGGAAACTACATTCTAAGTTAATAAATGCTTTTTCTTGTCTTCTCCACATTGTAAGTTCTCGTAAAAATCTGTTCTAGACGGCACAGAGGGTCTGAGCAGTCTGTTACTGAATCATCACCTGTCATTCCCCAACGCGAAGAAATATGCGAAAATCGCTTAAGAAATTAAAAAGAAAATGCCATTTGGATCAGAGATCGTCCTCGCCTTGGTGTCGGTGGTCTAAAACTGAAACAAGTTTGGGGTCGAAGTCGCATTCCGTAGGCCATTGTGTAAGTCCTCTAAACATATGAAAGTTGGTATTTCATTAATTGTTGTCACCTGTAAGCGACACAGTCATGAGAAAAGCAGTTTCTTGACTTCTGGGATGAAGATCACAAACGTATTAATAATAGTAATTAATACACTTCCTGTATAAAACAATTCCAATAAATTTTATGAAAACCCCTTGCGCTCTAAGGATGGTAAGTACGATGCCGTAGACATAAAGCTACCTAGGAAAGGGTCTGTCTTCATTCAGAAGTCTCGACCACGACACCGGGATCCGCTGGACTCGAAATTGTCTCGGCAGCGATAAAATGCCTCCTCCCTTGATAACTACATGCAAGAGACAACATACCTTGCATGTCGGGATTTTCAGAGAACATCATAGCCTCACATCCCTGTGCAGTTATCTACACCTCCGCCATGTATCACCTGTAGCAATGCCACACCTTAAGGACTATCGCCTAGCCAGGTAATTACGCTGACGTCAGACAGGCAGAGTTACAGAGATAAGTTTAGGGGCCGAAGCACATTTCATCACACCTGGTTAAATGCCCATCTTTCGAACTATCTGTTGCAGCGATAATTCGGGAAGAAAGCAGACAGGCTCTTTTAAGAACCCGTGAGTGGAGATAAGAAAAAGGCAACGTGCTGACTCGCCGATAACTTAACTGGCGACCGAACTAGCTCACGACGAATCTGTAAACGGAAGGAGGGAGGAGGAATTAGTGTTTTATGCCGAGCCAGCAACTAAGGCTATATCCCGGCAAAGCCGCCTGCCCTGTAAACAAATCCACATGCAGAGAAAGAGCAAGGTGCCTACGACGAGATCTGAACCGGAGACAGCCAATCCTCACAGTGTTGATGACAGGCGCTAACTGTTGCGCCACCGGACCGCCTTCTGTGTTAGGAAGGGAGGAAGAGGGAAGGAAGGTGGTTCCAGTTAAGCAGTGTTCTCTCCTCTGCGTTGTAAAGTTACGAAAACGGTTAATTCTTACGCCATCCATCTTCGCCGCTGCCTCTGCCCGCATGAAACTATAACTGTCAGATACGAAAGAGAAGTAGGCGGAGGTTGGGTAAGGGGGAAGAAGATAAGAAAAAAGTATACATCTTCGTTGTGTAGATGTCGAGCGTGGCAAGATTGATGTGCACAAAGCCAAAAGCCTCTTTCCTGCCATTTCAGTTTTTTTTTAACAGCATATCTAAGTGATGAGTGATGAGGCTCGAGTGATGAGGAAAGAACCGATGGCATCAAACATGGGTCCACAGAAAAAACAAACAAGAGACACGGTGAAACTGGCGTGCTTTTGACAGACACCGGTGTGCAGTCAGCCGAAAGGGAAGGAAGCAAAGTGTTTGGGAAACGGAACACTAAAAGAAGAAGAAGAAAACATAAAAAAGTGAAGGAAGAGGAGGAGGAGCTAGGAGTGCAGGAAGAGTAAGCGGTGATATTTACTGAACGGGACTGTCAGATGCTATCTTCTCTTTGTGCTCCGCGCCGCCACAGGAGGTGCGCACTGGGTAGGCGGAATGGGGTGGCGTGGGGAGTCGGGTGGAGGGAGATGCAGAGAGTCGCATACATCTCTATATACATGATGTGTTTTGCTGACTGGTGTGTCCAATGCTGTTGGGACGATGCGCGACACTTCCTATCACTCTGTCACCTGATTCTCCGTCAGGACACACACAGCCCTCTCTCACTAACAAACCAGGTGTATAAACATTTTCTTTCTCTTATCATATTTTTCCTTTTTTTCCTATCATTCATCTCTGTTAACCTTTTTAGGTCCTTCGTGCTTGACACCTGCGCGAGCACAAGCGCTCGTTCAGAAGGACAAAGTGTGTGTCTCAACATGCACGCGCGCGGCTCCACGTTTTCATAAAAACATTTTTCGGACTGACTTGTTCAGAGGCCAATGAACGCAACTTCACGAACGAAGCCGGTCCAGCCTACCATCGCCTACAAGACTTTTTCTGTGGCTGTAAAGTTGCAATTTCTATTGCGATGCCCCTAAAGAACCTGCTATCAAATGGGAGGAGGGGTTGAAAACCTGGCGGGGAAATGGCAAACGAACGAGCGAGTGGAAGGGTTTAAAGACTTGAAGGTCTCAGAACAAACCGCTAGTTTACGAGCTTACAAACAGCATGTGCAACATGTTTTCCTCAAACAGGGTATCCGCTGATGACGTTATCGTCAGACAAGCTCCTGCTCGTCTGCGTTGCCGAAGAAAACGACAAAGAAGGCAGGGAAGAGAGTGGCTTCACGAAGATGTTGCACTCGCCGAATAGTTCTTCTTTTTTCCTTCTGCTCTTAACACCACACACACACCAACCAACACCACCACCACCACTCCTCACATCTCTTGTAACATCTCTACCCGTCGAACTAAAAATCTGTCGACAAATAATGACAGCACTTACAATCCGTGGCTTTTATTATTTTCTGGCGCTGCTTTCCCACTGCCATGAAACCTGCAGTTGTTTATAACGATGCTGTTTATAAAAACGCAAAAAAGTCTTACAAGAAATCTTTCGGAGGGAAGATACAGGCCAAAGGTATTAACTTTCACCAAAGCAGTTTCCATCCGATCACGGGGCGTGCAGAAAGCCTGAGAGTCGGGGTGGGAGGGTAGGTAGGCGCACGGTCTATGGGAGATGAGCACATCTCAAGCATGCTACTCACTCCAGCTCTGTGGCGAGAAGTCATGAAAGGCCTACTGTTACAATCACGGCTTCAACAGAAATTTCTAGACTAAGCATCCGAGAAACTGATTTATTTAGAGATAATAAACTCAATAACTCATGTTATTGTTACTTATATACAATGTGAAAATAGCGCTCAACCGTTCTTCCTCGTCTTGGTGCTTGAGCTAAACTTTCCTCCTAAAGGAAGGAACAGCCAACAGTCCCTCGAAGGCAAGACTGTGATTCTCTCCATCCTTCACCTGACGAAGGGCCCACGTGGTGGCTGCTGCTGCTGCTCCCAACGCGCGAAGTCGCCTGCGGAACCTTCGGTAGCCAGGCCCACCTGGCCGTCCTGCAGCACGAGCACCTGGACAGGAGCCCGCCATCACCTGTCATCTCACACCGCGGCGCCGTGCTGCTCGGGTCATAGGTTACAGGCTGCTGCAGTTGCTGCTACTGCTACCAAGTCACGTCACTGGGGTCAAAGCCGCCAGTGTTTTTCTTTTGTTTGATTTTTGTGGGTTTTTTGTTTGTTTGTTTGGTTTTTTTTCTTTTTTGTTTTTTGTTGTTGTTTTTTGTTGTTGTTTTTTGTGCATGTTGGTGTCGGGGGAATGAGAGCGATCAGGACTAAGTTGACCTAAGTTCACAACTTCGTATTACAGTTTCTGCAGCATGCTTGCTATATGATGAAAAATTTTAATCAAAGGTACGCTTCCGTCGCTTCAACGACTTGTAACCCGAACTCATAAGACGCTAGCGTTTCTGGTGTTTACATGTAGGTTCACAAGACCATGCAGGAACTGCAGGTAGCATCCATCTGTGGGCGGGCATTACACGACGGCCAGGTGACATTACAAACAGAGAAGAGGCGCCCTCGTCCCAACGAGAGAGATTTAGGGCTTGCAAAGATCGAATCAAGTCCCATATAAATGATGGAGGAAAGCGGGGAGGGACCTACATTTCTATCGTCTCTTCTCTCGGTGCTTTACAGCTGTTGTGGTAAGACTGTCAGCAGGTGACTAAGTTTTAACAGCTGGCGTTTGCCCTCTTACTTCATCTGCAAGCGCGAAATGGAGGTCGGCCAAAGGGAAGTCGACTAAGGTCAAACATGTCCAAACTCTGGCATTCGCATTTCAGAGTATCACTACTACTGGCGTTCTGCCAGGGTGCACGGCCCCTCGAACTGGCAAGTTGCTGGTGGAGGTGTGAGAGTAGACTACAAATCAACAACGTACGTGGAAGATCTCGCAGCCAATGGCGTCATATGACGTCTGCAGACAAGCGGCCTCCCAACCTCCTTCCCCCCCCCCATACCACCACCACCACCACCACCAACTTCCGCTCCCATCAAAGCTCTTCCATCGCTGCCCGTCTCGCCAGCTATGTCCCTGTGGGACGCCGGGGCAAAGGTCACGGATGGAGCTAGAAATGTTTGTGGAGGACAAGCGTCAGCAGCAGAACCTCCGGGGTGAGCACTTGTTTGCCGTGCGGCCGTGAACAGCGTGGTAGCGGTTCCCGGGGCAGCCAGCCACTGATATCCGCTCTATTTACCTTGCGGAACTTCCACACCACAGTGCTTCAGCTCTCAGAGGCGCTAGGACCGGTCCAGACGACCGACAAGTCTGCAAGTCTGTGCCAAGGATTGTTAGGTCCAAGACCAGCATTGGCCTCAAACCTCAAACCATTACCTTCCGTTGTACCTTCATGGTACACCTGCCGCTCCGCTGCGCCAAACGGTGCGGGCGGTTAGTGCCTGGCTGGGCTCACAAGATGCTGGCGCCAACGATGCGTTTGTCTGTCGACTTGCTTGCGTCCCCTTCAACCCGCACGTCGAGGCTGCAGTTACCTGGAAATCAGAAGACATGCTTCTCACGATGTCCTCCTCCCGCTCTCGTCCTCCTAAACCAGTGGCCACCCACGCCGGAGGTTAGAGAGTGCAAAGATCAGATACCCCGATCACCGTGACCGCCACATTTTCCTGGCCACTCGTTCCCCGTTTTGGCGGATAAGCTATCTGCTCACATGACCGCGCGCGTAATCGCACACACACACACCTGTTGTCCTGATACGTGCAGCCGTTCACAGTCCAACCGACAGCGAGATGCAGTGTAGTGCCAGGCAAGGGCCGTTGTGCACGGTGTTAGTTTGATTATCATTGTCTAGCGCAGGAGACTCGGTAGTCTGCCTGCCCGCAATGCACGCTGCTATGAGCTCCATCTGTACCCCATTCCCTTTTTACTGTTCCCCACCCACCCAATACCCGCTCCTCACCCATGTTTTACACATCCACGGCTCTTAGAATCCCGGGTGAACGCACCAAATACCTTAGAGGAAATAAAAAAGGCAGTTCCCTCCCTCACCGCCACCCCTCTTCCCAATCATCCTAATTGATGATGATGTCAGAAGTGGCCGTTGCTCGTCCGTTGCCCGTCGCATAATTCATTGCAAAGATGCGCACGTTCGGTTCCAACATTAGTCAGTTTTGCGTCACATGCCAGGTTTAAGAGGCCCTCGGACAGTCGGTAAGACTTTGAGTGAAGTGAGGACATTAGGAGTCATCATCGAAACATGAAACAGTTATGTTACGACTCAAGGCTGATTATGGGGAACAGAGGAAGTATATGTGTGTGTGTTGGGGACGGAGGTGATGCATGTGTGCATCTTCAGGAGACAATGGTGAATGGGTTTTGTTGGGGGAAGCTGGCTGCCATGGATGTTAGTTATTTGAAGCATTGCGGACTGTAAGCCACTTACTAAGAGCGGGGAGGGAGGATAAGATGCAAGACTCGTGCCGCCGCCAAGGCTGTTTGCTCCGCCGTTACGCTGATGAAGGCGATTACACTCCATCACCTACAAGACCACAGCAAGAGCAAAATTCTGATAAGAAGCACTCCTTTCGTCTTATTTCTCTTCTTTTTTTCTTTCTTCTCCCTCTTCTTCTTCTTGAATAAGCAGCACGGCACCTTTCCGTGTGATTTTTCTCTTTTACTTTTTGTGGAGTTGAGGAGAGGAAATGCTGGTTCAAGCGGCTAAAACCACAAAAAACTTTAAGTCGATCCTTAAAACAGAAGACGCAGTCGTAAGAAAAAGAAATAAGACGACTTAAAAAAAAAAAAAAAGCACGACCTCTTCCTGTGCCTGTAACCTGCATCTATCATGCTATTTCAGCAACTCTCGTCGGTCATCAGGGTTCGCACGACGCCTGAGGGATTTTAGGGGCTGGATGGGGCTGGATGGGTAGTGGGGGGGGGGGGGGGGGGGGGGGGGGG
>SRHC01002853.1:270481-371241 GCA_004794325.1 Pomacea maculata
GGGGGGGGGGGGGGGGGGGGGGGGGGGGGGGGGGGGGAAGGAGCGGTTGATTGAAACGAATCTGTCTGAAACAACAAGCCGAAAAAGAAGGCAAACAAGCTTGCTACCCTCACCAACCCACCCAAGTGGTGGGGGACCGAGCTTTGTGCGACTTTGTTTGCAGTAGCCTCACATTGTCCTGACCTGAGTTCGTCTATGACAGAATTAAAAAAGGAAAAACAAGAAAGTCTCAAATCCTGAATTCTTACAGCCAAGGCTGAGAAGAGCAGTATCCCAGGATTAAGCTCCAGTCAATCAAGGTTAGAAAAGTTCTTACAGCCAATGCTGAGAAGACCTTTAACCCAAGATTAGGCCTGAATCTTAATGCTACTACACATCTTATAAAGAAAACAGTTTAAAACAAGGAATAGTTGGCAAATAACTATGACGAGGAGGCTCAAGTGGAGAGGGAGGGAGGCTTAGATAGACTGTAATCTATCTCAGTGCACAAGAGGAAAGGCTCTTGGCAAATGATGGCAGCTAGTGCTGATGGATGTGGAAGGCTGCGGTTTTTTTTTTTTAATTTGAGCGAATCTTGTTGTGCACCCCAATATCAGTTGCCACAGCGAAACCCTGCATGGAGTTCTCACAAGACACAGTACCTTCGTTGGAAACAATCCAAAAGAGCTAATGATAGAACCATCTTTCCTCCCACCCCACATTTCTTCAGCCTCATTCTCCCACCCGCACACACCCTACCCTCCCCCCCCCCACCTTCGCCACACGCACACACACACATGCACGCGCTGAAATAAGTCTGTATATTTATCAGTTTCTGTAAGGTATATTACCGAAATCTCATGCAGGAGATTATTATGCGTGACATGTTGCATGATAACGCTTTTTTTGTTTGTTTGTTTTAATGATATATATTTTTTTAAAGTTCTTGAAACTACAGCCGATAATGAAACTGGAAGCAGCGAACTCGGTGTTAAAACTGGTGCCACGCTATGGCAGATGTGCGCACTGCATTGCTGTCTCCTGAGGAACTCCAAATGTCGCCGCCTTAGGTCTTTGAGCATCGCGACACACACAGGCACCACGGCACTGGGGTCTAGCATAATCGTCCGGTGTGATGGTTATACCTTGTTCTATCCTTGACAATAATGATTACACCTTGTACTATCCTGGACTACAGTTAATAATGGTTATACAAAGTACTGTAGACCGGAAAGCACAGCTGCAAAGATACGTGCGACATAATGCATGCTTACAGCAAGGCGCGCACACACACGAACACAAAGTACACGCGCAGGCACTGCTTGTTTCCTCGCGTGGCTGAAGGTGTTTGATAACAGAAGAAGACAGCAGACTCCAGCGCGCGGTATCTGCTGGGCCTGGCGGGGAGCGCTCGGCATGCAGACCTTCATCTACTCCGCCTATCATAACTTCTTCCAGGCGCTATAGCCGCCGTCGCTGCAGTTCAGGCCGACATGCCTGAGTGCCAGTGGTTCCACCCGACATGCCTGAGTGCCAGTGGTTCAAACCAACATGCCTGAGTGCCAGCAGCTCAAACCAACATGTCTGGGTGCTAGTGGTTCCACAGGCATACCTGAGAGCCAGTGGTTCCACCCGACATGCCCAATGCCAGTGGTTTCACCCTGAGTGACAGTGACTGGAGCTGGCATGCCAGATAGCCAGTGGCACCGGACTGTGACTCTCAGCGTCATCAGTGGCACCTGCATGACAAGTACTTTCCTCAGATTTTCTAACCTTCGCCCGAACACGACCTGAACTTGGACATCAAAAGAACCCCCCTCCTCCACTCGGTGATGCGCAGCTGGTGCAGCGGAGGTCGCTATACCTTGCTGCCAACGAACCTTCCTTGCGCAGCTACAGAAAGCAGACACGGTGCTTATGATCCGGCCATCTCTGTGGCGCAAGAGCTTGCAGACCCGAACGCTACAGTGACCAGACTATTCCACGATGTTCCACGTTCAGTGACGAAAAGATGTCTGGTCTGTGATCATGTCGCCTAGTCTGCTGCAGACAGTGCCAAGGATCAGACTACGCTTGCCAAAGCCTAACACTACCTAACACCTGTCAGTAAGTACCTATCTACCTGTTTTAGAAGCCTTGTGGGAAAGAACCCAGCGCTGTTCTCTGTACCTTACTCCCAAGCAGGCTCTTCTCATTTCATGTCTTCCTGTGTAAAATCGCCTAGATTCTTTCTCCCCCAACCCGCCCGCACAGGAAAGTGTCTAATTACTGACTGTCATGCTTATAAATATATTTGCACGAGGTTATGCATACATAGTTACCGACTAACAGGTATTACAATCATGACTACGGTAATTGTAAATACTAATGTACACAAATACAGCTGGAGTGGAAACAGTAGACGGGGATCCAGTAAAGGGACGGTACTATTGATGAAAACGTTCAGCAACCTTTCTTAAGCGATTACCTCCCTTGCCTTGCACTTACTGATGAAGTCTACAGAGCTGTTACTTTCGAAAGGCTAAAAAAGAGTGTGAGAGTGTGAAAATAAAGAAATACAGAACGTGTCATCACCTACATAAATAACATGGTTAAACGAAATTTATAAAACTTAACGATAAATTTATATCTTTATTCTCACAAAAAACACGTCCCCTAAATTCCCCTTTAATATTGCATATTCCTCTTCTCCACCTACCGACTACACAGAAGCTCACGCGCTGTTATAAACGTACATACTGTGGATGACATTTTTTTTTTTTTAAAAAAAAAAGACAAATGTGGAAGTTGGCTCATTTTCGTGAACAAGTTTGTTCACTGGTTCGAACAGTATACTGACATTACTTCAGCTACAAATGCTCATCGTAAATTTTATTTTGATGAGAGGTTGCGACGGGTACTCGTAGATACCAGTTTTTGACAGGCGAGGTAACAATCATGCCGTTAGCGACCTCATTCCCCACCCATCACTATTCTGAAGGCAGGCACTGTGACGTCACAGGGTGGCAGTGGCGCTGGCCTTTGACCTATTTTTGTTACCCTGGCGGCGGAAGCCGAGAAGGCGCTGGTGCTCCGGAAGCTGTACTTGGGCCCGATGAGCGGCTAGTCGTGACCACACAGCTGCGGCACACGATTGCCGACGTTTGTTTTCGTTTGGCGGCTTGTCGAAGCGTGTTTTGTCTTCCGGCAGGTGCCGTCCCACTCTTGATTTACAAACATCCTGCTACCTGTCGCCTCATCTGGGCCAACAAACTGATTTACTACTCGCAATCACGAAGGACTGGGAACGGTGGAGAACGGGAGGACGTGAAGAGGGGTGCCGCTGGCATCAGCTCGATATCTTCTGTTCACGCAGAGCTGCAGTCTTGCAGACTGCCAGTGAACGCATGTGAACAGTGGGGATTAAACCCTTTCCCCCAGCACCCCCATTTTATTTGCTGGGTGGGGGCATATTCCCGGTCTATGGTCCTGACGATTTAATAATCTTTGGACCAGTTTTATGCTCCCAGCGCGTGCGCACCAGGCACTAACCTCTCAAAATTAAGGTCCAATCGAGAAAGTGGATGGGCAGCCTTATATCCCCCCTTCTTTTCACAAGCTCTTCCCGCTTGGATATGGCTAGAAAGATACGCTAGTACATGACAAAGTCAAAGTGGTGACACTAAAGCCCGACATCGAGTTCAAGCGAGACATCGTCAAATCTTTCTCTCTGTTCCCCCTCCACACACACACAGCCCTTCGTAACCTGTATCTATGGCTAACACGTAGACAGCTGCCACAACAATCGGGTGCGTCGCCCTTCCCCCGTCACCCTGTTCGACGACAGGTTTGTGTACAACCGATCTCTGACCCATAAAACCGCTACCGCTAGGAACCACATGCTGGAGAGTTTGGTCCTGGGGTGAGAGGAGAAAACAAAATTGACCGCGTGACCTCGCAAATACTTTCGAGCCCTGGCAACAAGCGCGCGTCACCGTGACGTGTACCCGGTGCCAGAAGGCGCAGTGCATATCCGAGTTACTGGTCCGTCACCAGGCGCACGCTCCGGCCGCAATCGATGACTTCCTCCATCCCTTCTCTCTCTCCGACTCGCCGTCGTCACGCTAGTCCTTGGCCCACAGCAGACGTCGCCGCTCCGCCGCCATTAATTGCAGGACATGTGGCGACGGATTGGGCCACCCCCCGGCCCACCAATACGGTCGTCTGACGGAGCGGTACTGACCAGTGATTCCTCCCTACCCCACCTCCAACCAACCCCACCCCAGCTGATCAGAGAGGCGCCGTCCCAAGGGAGACTCCAGCCGTGCTCGAGGAAGGGAAACGCGAGCGCAGGATCAAGTTCGGTCGCCCGTAATGCCAAGCCATTTTTCAGCCACCACGTCAGATGTCTGATAACCTCCTTACCCTTCCCCTAACTTGTTCCCGCCCTACTTCCGTCAGTCTCTTGTCTTCATTTTGATCTGCTACAGCAACACGGGTAGAGCAGCCATCTTACTGTGGAGTCAGTGAAGAACCCGACTTTGTGCTAATTTATTTATTTTTTGCAAAAGACTGGTTTTAGTGAAGTAGACAGGCCTTTCCGAGATATGAACGAAAAGAAAATCCGTCCGTTCGTCAGAGCCAAACTTTTTAAAGAGGTAAAAATGGTGACGCCATTTTGGACATTAGACACACTAATATCGCCAAGCCCCACCACCACCACCTATTTCTCTCTATATACGGTCTGTATATCACGGGACACCTGTGAACTTGTCCAACATGTTTATACACGATAAAGACTGATGCACATGTCAGAATGTCGATGTTTGAACTCTCTCTTTTCCTTTGTGGGTGAGTGAGAGAGAGAGAGCTAGCGGGTGTGTGTGTGTGCGTTTTGGCCGTTCTGCTGTCTAAATTCTGCATCCTGCACCCGATGCTGGCCAAACAGTGACCTGTGCAACTGAATAGTAATCTTCCTCTCACATTTGCGGGATGGTAATCCCCACCACACACCCCTGAAAGACTGACAGATACAAGGTCTTCAATGATTTACCATGCAATCTAGACCGTCTTCTGTTTTTGTAGGAACATAGCTGAGCTGCACTCAGTCTCTGGCCAAACACTCTCGCGCCAGGAAAAAGGACATCTGTTGAAGGCGCAGCGGCTTTCCCATCTCCCACCCATCCACCCGTCCCTCGGTCAGGTTCCACACCAATCCATACTGCAGCCTTATCAGCGTGATTAACAATTCAGTCGTCCCCTGGTAGTCAGCAGGCAACCTACCCCTGCCCCAGTTCCTCTCGCCGCGCGGGGATGAAAAAAATAAAATAAAAAATCACCGAGCCCGAATAACGACATCTAAACTCGTCAGCTCCGTCAACTCCAACATAAGGGCCCTTGCCTTCGCAAACGGACCTGGAGGGCCAACTGTTCCCGAGTCGAAGAAGAAATTAAAACTTCTATCGCTCAGCGCCAGCTGCACCTAACGAAAGATTACACAAAACAACGAGCAGGCCTACCGCGTTTCAAGCGGGCTTCCAGATGGTTGTGGATGTCCCCTAAATCAAACCTCCGGCAAACGTGGAGTTGATCATTTACATCTCTGACTCACCGGGCCTGACCCGCTCGCTTACCCTCTGACATGCCCTGTGGGGTTGGCACCAGCACGCGGATACCACAATACCGCGCCAACGACCATAAACAAGAAAGTTAGAAGACGGGCGCATGCAGTGTCCCAACAAAGCCTCTTTGATTTTCATGGCCGCTTCTGGCTAAACCTCACCAAGCTAATTCCTGTTGCCGGCGTGTCGTGTTTAATACTACTGTGTATGGCGGCACAATGTATAGCTAGCACTGGATGGATCAACCATTCCTTCTCTGTCCCCATTTCACAACGATACGACACTTCACAGCAACACTCGCAAACACCTGTTCCTGTTACTGCAGGCAACAGACCTCGGGTCTTCCTAAACATTACTCACTACATTGATAGGGAGAAAGGTCGTGTCAAATGTACATTTTTTTAACAATCGACGAAATATATATACACTGGGGTCAACAACTGAAGTCGTCTGGCTAAAGGCAGGGGAAAGTGCTCCTTCCTTTTAACAAAGATAAGCCTTATCCAAGTCGGGCATCGAGCACACTATCACCCCTTACCCTGCCAGCCCCCATCCACAATTCCTTAAAGGAAAAGGCAAGTGACACGAAAAGTTGGGCTTAACTGATAAGATTTTGACATTCGGAACCGTTTTTGCTACAAAAAGAAAAAAAAAAACTGGTTTCAAACGAAATGTTTGCTCACAGTAGCGACTAAAACAGCTGAGCACTAGCTGCCATTTTCCTGGAAGGAAAATAAGCTGACCCTACACCATGGCCCTAAATCGAATTTTTGAGCGGAAACGATTCAGAACATCGGTATCTATCATTGAAGTCCAACTAATCATTTCACTGGCCTTTTCCTTTAAGTACATGTGAGGGTTGTACTGACCCATATGAAGGTCAACAGCAGCACGATGCAGCCTACTAGCGACTAGGCAACAAAAGCATCTGACCTAACACAAATTCGCCTTTTACTTGAGTTGTTTTTTGTTTTTTTTTTAATTTACTTTGAAAGAGGTAAGTCTATGTCGTCTGCTCCTTAAAAAAATAGTAGAATAAAGCAAAAGACCGATATCTCTCAAGTGTGCAGCACGAAAGATAACAAAACAAAAATGCGGACATGTACACCTATGATAGCTTCACTGTTAGTGATCAAGTACTCATATAACCAAGAAGAGACCACAATAGGACAGAACATTGCTCAGCAAGATACCAATGGCTCGCCTTAACAGCCTCGCACCCGACTCACCCCACCCCGATTAGTCGTAACGTTGGTAGTTGGTAGAATAAAGCAGCCAGCAACTGAGAAACAGCGATGTCTGGAATGAGTGGGCAATACCTACCTGATATATATATACCCTGACCACACAATCAATGAGCACAAGTGTCGGACCGCACGGCTAGAATGGAAAGGGGGAGGAGAGTCAGAAGAACAAAAGGACTAGAGACGGGGGGGGGAGGGAGGAGAGAGGGCAGCGTCATCATTGTACTACTGAGTGCTGGTGCAACCGTGTATGGGTGGATACTTGATGGTGCTTGCCTTCTTTATCAACACAAGAGGCGTTATTACTACTACATTTTCTAACAACAACATCCTTCCTCCTTGCTACTGCAGGCGCTAGTCCTCAACATCATCCACCCACACTCAATACCTACCCACTCATACTTTCTCCATTCACGTTGGGTGGAAGAGCGTAAGTCGCGCAGAGGGAGTTGCAAAGAAGAGCACACGGCGTGCAGGTGACAGAATGTGGCGTCTGGCATTTTCACTAAACACCAAACACCTCCCTTGTTGACTGCCAAGTGTTCAATCGATTGCTCTCATTTTGTCCTGACACAACTGTGCCACCGTCAACAACCGAGCTTCTCTTTCTCATCTTCACGCGCACACGTTCTCGTCAGCTGAGAGGCGTCTAGGCATGTCCGTGCGCCCGACTGAGGCAGAAGAGATGGAAAGGCGAGGGATAAGGAAGGAAAGACGGAAGGAAGGATGTGTACAGCCAGCTTTACTGGTTACAGGAAGGTTGCTCTTAATGTCCATACAAAGCCTCCAAGTCAACCTGCATGCTCTGATAGCTCTCCGAGTCCGTACTACACCTCATACATGTTTATATTGCCCGACTGGTCGCTAACCTAATTAATTGATCCCCTAATGGTTTCCTGTTTTTTAATACATATGCGCAGGGCCTTCCAGACAGGCTTCATTCAACCTGTGGGTCAAGGCCAATAACCACGAGGCCAAAGCGCGTGAAGTATGCGATTATTCAGCTTTCGGTGAAGGGAAACCGCTCCCCAGATACAGACTAATGAGAACTGGCAACGTAACAGATGGGAGATGATGAGAATGAGGATGAGTGTAGCAGAGGCAAGGCAGAACGGGATGTACGACGCACAAGAGTAAGGTGTTCACGTGACCTTTTGCGATCAAGCGTGAGACCTGCACTAGTGCCTCTCGTGTCGTTTCTCTCACAGATGCTTCACTAGCCAAAGGGCTATGGCTGTAGCTCGAAGTTTTTGACTTACACTTCCCCTCAGGTAAAAACTGGTGATGATTTTAACAAGCTTCATCTCCCTGTCTGGTCTGCGATCTGGCACATGAAGGGTTAAACTAACAAAAAAGAAGGGAAAAAAATCTCGATCGCGCAGAAGGAAAGCAATGACAGGAGGAGGAGGGTCTAGCAGCAGACTACGTGAGATGCACGTGCAGTGTTAGCGAGCACGTTCCGCTTGGCTGAAGGCAGCCTCTCACGCGACAGAAGCGTAACATACACAACTTCCCAACTTGATCCAGTCAACTGTAAACAGCACATTCCGATGGGTCAAAGGTGACTGGCACGAGACTACCCACCACCCACACTCACATTAAAGCTTTCACCCGTGACACCCACCCGCGATCGTACATCGTAGCAGCGTATACGTGCCTGCCTGTAGACATGCTACAAAGTTAAGGTTTTTGTGTGTGAGTGTGCATGACTTACGTTCCCATGTATCTAACATTGTCCATCCTGGTCAGGAATCGTCCTCCCTCCCATCTGCCCCCAAACACAATGCCTCCTTCCGCTCCCCTTGCCATGTAGAAGTAAACATATTGACCTCGCCAAGCACAGGCCGCCCCTAAAGCCACGCACCCTATTTATGAAGTAAATGTGAGTTGCTATCGAGGGGCAAAAACAGGAGAGGGGAGTGGAATAAATGGTTGTCCCCGTGTTTACGACGGACTTTCAAGGACCTGCGGGTATTTATGTTACTTTACCTCAAGGAATCTGCCACTACTTCATAAGTACAGTCTCAGAGGTAAGACAACATGCGGGAAGTGTGGACACTAACTAAAGAGACAAGACTCTTACCCTTGATTTACCTGAGACAACAACTTAACCTCACTCCCTGAATATGGCCCCAAGAAAACAGCTACCGTTTTTTCACCTTTGAGATAATCAGCTAGCGCCAAACACTTCTTGTGTCATTAACCAGCATTCTGAGACTGGAAACTACCGGTTACCCGTGTCACATCAGTTGTGCCAAGCCAAGTCTTGGAAAGTGGGGAATAGCAAGTGCTCTCTCCCTCAACCTCAGGAAAAGGACTAAGTTGACAAATGATAGTTCGCGCTTAAAGAGCTCATTCTGAATAAGTATTCTGTCGAACATTCCAGAAAGCATGCGCGCGCGCGAGTGAGTGAGCGAGCGAACCTCCCTCTGGGAGGACGGGTGCGCCGACAGGCCGCGTATGACGTAGGCAGCACTGTAACACGTACATATATTTTCCTCTTCATAGGCTTTGGATGATAATCAGAGTCATTTTGCTGTCCAACACGCCTCCTAATCCTAACAGTTTGCCTTTACATAGTAGACAAATGTACTAAACATCATTCATTGTTCACAGTGGTGAGTAGAAGTGATGTGTGCCTGAAATCAATTTTGTTCCTCGCAAAAGCACGCAGGGCTTCCATACGACGCTGCGCGTGATGGCATCTTAACGACGCCAGCAATGCTTAGAGGAAATGGAGTATACAATATCTATCTACCGTAACTCTCGTTGACGCCACGGTTCGGGCCTCGCTCCTCATTTAATCTGCATTTTGGTCAAACGAGAAGCAATTTATCGGACAGCAAGACAACCACTGTCCACTATGGCTGCCCCGAGCTGGCCGAGTTTGCTGTTCAATTTCTCCACGTTTCCATCATTGCGCAAGACTTGGCGTTATATATATATACCTATTCATCAAGTGGAGAACGACAAATCACGTGTTCTCTGTCTTCATTCTCCCCACTCCTCCTTCCAGTCTTCCGCCACAATATTCCTGTTGAGTCGGCGGAAAACGAGATGGCCTGATGACCCAGAGGTTAACACCACCCTGCGTGCTGCGACTCTCGTCAGTGAGTTTTGGTCACTCCGCAATGGGCGGTCAGCATTTACACAGTAGACCGCCAGTAGTCAGTTAACATTCATCAATACGGGGGCGAGTGTCGTCCCTAGGTTCAGATCTCGTGTGGCACTTGCGTGTCAGGACAGACCGCGTTGTTAGAACTCTGGTTGCTGGCTTGGCGTAAAATTCTAGCTTCTCCCTCCGCGTCCTCGGCGGAGAAGGAAAGGTAGAGTACGGGGTGGGTTGATGAAGGGGGTTTAGAAGGGGTGATGCCGGGGCAGCACACAACAAGAGATCGATACCAGCGAGAGCGGCTGACGCAGACGACAACTACACCATAGGCCTCGCCAACAACAGACGTTGGAGTGCGGCAACGGGCATAAAGTACGTCATCGTCTCTTACGTACCCCGCGCATACAGCGAACGAAGAATAAGAAGAAAGGACTGAAAGAGGAAGTGACGAGATTATAGGGAAGAAAGAACTAAGTCTTCCACCAAACTCGTTTCTCAACTGGAAGGTTGTTGCACCAAAGAGCAAGGGAGATAATAAACCGTAAGGGATTTCCATGGGTAAACTAAGAACGTGAACTGTGTAATATAATTGTAAGAACATTTTTTTTAAAGCCATATCCCCGAACTACATGGCTGTGTTTGCACGCACGTACGCATACGCACGTGCACACACCTGACATTTTCCACCTGGCTGTTCGCGTGTGAAAACTTCCAAACTAACATCTGCTGAAAACATTCCCACGATGCCTTCATGCTTTTTTGCCCCCCACTCCAACAATCCAGGCCATAACAGGGAAGAGACAACAAAACAAGTTAAAGTAAACAGTACGACGGCGAGGCAAGTGTTCCAAAAACTGTTTTTCCACCACAAGGCGGCTGGGTCTGGCCTACAAAAGCCACACGACTCCTGCTTCACGAAAATAACACAATGAAGGCCACAGGCCCCTGGGGCTTCGGTAATTCGTCGGCGAAAGAAGTCCGAAACTCCCGTCTCCCACGCTCTGGCAGGTCGTAAAAGGAACGTTGTAAAAGCTGCAGCTTGCATGCTGACATCTACTTCCACAGAACCGGCCAGCCAACAGCCTGTTCCGACATTCACTCCCACCCCACAGGCCCCCGGAGCCGGATGTCGTCTGCCCAGCCTACCTGATGCACCAGCGGTACATTGTGACAAGACAACACACGAGGCTGTCTCCACTTTTTCCCTCCTTTTTCTATCCCACCCACCCACCACCCCAAAAATGCAAAAATTACAAATACGTGGAATTACCTTTCAACAAACTAAATCAACCAACAAAACAACTAATCAAGTACCTTTTCTCCCCCATTTATCAAATCCTACGCTCCAAGACCAAGCCTCTCCGCAAGACAAACAAGTCCCCATCTCTTCCATCCTCCTTTCACCACCACCCATGTCCCTGCCTCGTCCCTTCACCTTCATCGACTCAGACGACCCACGTTTCTCCAACTTCTGCCACCTTTTTCTGATGAGATTAAAACGCTCACTGCAGCAGCTTGCGGTGTCTTCCATGCACACGACTCCGGTACATTAGCCCAACAGCTAAAAACTAATTGTTTTCCTTCTCTCCAGGTAATCACAGCAGACAGGAGGAGCTAATGCAAGCGAGTAAGTGTAAATGGAGGTCAAATGTCGCGCGGCTGTTCTTTTCTCGAAGAGGGTTTTCTGGTGGGACGGTAGCAAACCTGGGCCACTCTAGAGAAATCTTCCGTTCACCATTCCTGCAGTCCTGCTCGCTGATGTACGGCAGACCTATGGCAGGCTACGGTGCTCTCGGCGAAGCAGCGAACCCCTCTGTACCTCTGTTTGGGAAGAAGTACAAGTCCCCGTTATGTCGAAATGCGGTCAGCGCAAGCAAGCGTGCAAGCTAATTGCCAGGCACCAGTAAACAACCAATTAATGCGACCTCAAACGGCCCTAACCGGTCTGTCCACATACCCCACACCAATCTTTGTAGTGAGTGGAAGCCTAGTAGTACTCTCCTAAAGCACGGAACATAATGTAACACAAACAACTAGAAGAGGGGTAATATTTCTGTGAATGACAAATACAAGAACATGTCAGCCAACCACAGGACGATACAGGCAGGCAGACATAAGTGGGTGCTGGGTGAAGCCACCGTGAAATTAACGGGTATGGGTGCAGAAGCACCTCCTACGAGCTGGTCCACAGACAAAAAGGAACTCTCCCTCTTGGTGATAATCTACGACCCAACAGTTGCTGCGTGCTTGAGTGTCGGACGCACAGCCATGAGTTCCGCGAACACGTAAACGAGTTTTTAACAGGTGAGGTGCGCTGTAACAGCACCGAATTAAACCCCGATAACACGAGTTGTGTTTCCCTTCTAAAAGACCACCGACAGAACAGGAGGAATGTTACCTCACTAGGTAATGTGTGAGCAGATGTTCTCATCATGTGACCGTCCCTAGAAATTTACCTGAGGATAACTGTTCACCACAAGCGACTGACCGACAGGTATCAGCAGGAAACTGATGAGCGAGATTTGGGAAGGAAGATGGAGGTGGGTGAAGGGGGAATGAGAGATCTAGGTGAAAGTTCAGTATTGAAGCTATCACAGCACAAAACACTCTTTTCTTCGATTCAAGAAATCATGTGTGCGTAGGAGTGATTTACACGTGCGGCAAATCAAATGTACAAGCTTTGACGATGACGAAGATGACAAAGACAGAGCAAGAAGCGGTCGGGTGGGATGGGTGAGAGGAAGAGGACCGGGCCGTCCGGACGAGTTTTGCGAGGAAAGGCAAGAGACCTGATAGAGTGATCGATGTGCGGTCCACAGCCAGCCATTATCAAGTCAATTGGATTTTCACTTCTGCGCGCTCAATAACGGAATTTTCTTCATTCTGTTCCCATTATCTCCCCCACCACTCGACCTCCCTACCTCGCCTGCAGGAAGCAGCGAGTTCCAGGCGTGCCACTAGCCTCGTTCCAACAGTTCCGGATGTAGCGGGACGTAATCTCCATTATGCGGCACAAGGGTCTGGCAGCGTGGCCACAAGGCGGTTTGGTTCGGTGGGGGTAGGGGTTTGGAGTTGAGTGGCGAAGGGAGAAGAGGCGGACAGGCCGCGGATGACGCACTCGGCGCTGGAACACACCGCACCCACGGAGAACAGATACGACATTTTCCTCGTAACAATCTGCGGAAGCCTAGCGGGTCACCCACGGTTCTTCCTGTCAGTGGTTTGCCACTTTTCGCCTGGTGTTTAGTGGAGACAACGGCTGACTAAAAAAACTTGTCATTTTTTCTGTCTTAGGTTTTTCCTTGACTGTTTTACTTCCCTAAACTTTTCCTGTGTCGGTGATGGGGATTACTGCTGCCTCTACCAAACCCAAGGGAAGCGGATAGATGAGTGGTTAGAACAACGGCGTCTGGATCCGGAGACGCGCACACTTTGAACTTCGATAGCCGTGTGATGCAAGAACAAAAGTTGAGTGATACCATACCCCCTGACAGACCGATGGAATAGGTACCTGATTCTTTACAGGGATGGAGAAGACAAGGCAGCGAGAGGGATAAGATGGACGCCGCCCTTACTAAAAATGTTGGCCCTGAGTTACGCGGTCTCTACCGCCTCATTCCCTTCATCAAATCATCGTTGCTGCCAACACAGCCACAAAACTTCAGGAAAAGTTGAGGTCTCTGTCGTGCTCGCTCACACTGCCAATGCTATGTACATCAAAATGGACTTATTCACACACTACATCTTCAAGTTCCACAGGCCGCTTAACTTTTGCGTATTTTCGCGCTTACCTTCTATTCCTCCCCACTCCTCGTGTCATTTTGCATTCTTTGTGCACATCGCTGAGATGTGCAAGCACAAACAAAACAAAAACAACGGCAGAGGGTGAGCCAACATACCTGGTGGCGACGACGGCTTCCTAGAGACCACGTCCAACAAGCTGACCCGTTCGTGACAGGAACTTCTGGAACGTTGGCCTTGCCTGCTGTCAACAAATCACAATTCACTGTCAAGTGCCGTCTGTTTCCAAGGTTACAACCAGTTTCTTCTTCTGTTGCCATACGACTTTCTGCTCGCTTTCGATGGATATCAATCAGCTCGCACAATCGAGGCTTCAAACTCCAGATCCTCTCGAAGTGTTTTTGTCAACAAGAAATTCCGCACGCTGCACGGCATAGCTCTGACTCATGTTCGTGGACATCGGCAGATGACAAGTTAAAATTGCTTTAACTTGGACAGGTAACCAGGTGCTTCATGTTACTCCGACAAGCAAACCAACTCCATAGGCAAACCAAGAACCATAGCGGAAATCCCCAATAAAAGGTCTCACCTCGGACGAATAAATACGATTCAAACAATTCCGGGGTATCGCTACGCAAACGTTATGGGGCAGAGGCATGAAACTTAAAAGTAATCAATCGCTATATACCTACAGTAAATAAAAGGATTTGGGTATAGCTTCTCAGGGACAACGAATGCGGGACTTGAGCCACTAACTCTAGTTAGCCCATTCAACAAGTTCGGGTAGGATAACAGGCTGGGTAAAAGTGTTTCCTGAACAGGGCTGTCGAGTTTCGGTCAAAATTAACTAACTCCATATCTGAAGTCACCGACATGAGCGATGCACATGATGACAAAAAACAATTATCCCCCATCCCGTGTACAAGGAAAAGGGGTCAAGGTGTCACGGCCTGATAGTCTAGCGGCAAGGCAAATGATAACGATAGTGCAAGTAGCTCAATGAACCCATGCACCTGGGCAACCACACCAACAGCAGCAGCTGACCCTAAACACGAGGTCGTCTGGGATTTTTTATTAACAGGAAGACGAAGTTTTCCCGTTCTCTAACGAAGAACGACGCGGCTTTTTGTTTGTTTGTTGTTTTTTTAGCAGGAAGAAGGCAAACTGAAGAAAGCTCCAAATTCCCAGCGCAGGCTCGAGGTAAAGAAGGGTGGGTGAACGGGATATAAGAACTGTTCCAAACTGTGACCGGGCTGGCGACACTATGTCAGCAGCGACACCTATCAGGGAGATGATGACGCATGGTAATGGTGGCGGGGTGGGTCTGAAGGCTGGAGGTAGGGGCGGCGGGTGATAATGACAAAGTCGACGTAAGCCGTCACTCACGGCCGTCGTTGTGCGCGCGACAAACATCGCCTTTCTGGTCGCTTTGCACAGCCTCTCCCCCCACATACATCCCCCTTAAATATCGTAATCATCCGCAGCTGGCAGTCTCTTGTCACAGCTCTAGCTGCGTCCTTTAGCCATCACATACTCTAAACTGGCTGGCATGACTGTCATCGCCCATTCCCTTCACACATACAGCTGTCCTCTATAAGTGTCGAGGATGCCAAATATGGAAAAGAGGATATGAAACGCCTCCACAACTTAGGCCTGCGTCTTTATGTCGTGTTCTAGAAAAGCTGACAAGGACAAGTATTTCAACCATGTACTTTATTGGAAAGCTCACTTCAAAGAAAGACAAGAACAGTTCGCTGCTATGAAAATATGAAACAGAAGGAGGCTAGATGGGGAAAGGCAGGATGTCGTAGTCAAAGTAATATATAGGGTGAAGTTGTCGTCGTGGAATGATAGATGAACCCGTTAGAACAATTTTAATTAAGAAAAGACTCAAAATAAAGCGGTCTGGAAATAGGAAACAGAAACAGGTGTGACGACAACACACGCAACCCAAAACAGCATCAATGTGACTCCCCACCCCTACTCTATGCCACCCCTAACTGAGTGACAGTGACAACCAGACCGATGTATTGTTGGAGAACAAACCACAGAACACATTTCCTGTTGGTAATTAACCTATTTCTACATTTCTGCACAGGCTAGCATGATGTGTCACCATGGATTCCTCTGTATTATAAAAGAGATACCTACACATAACACTGAAGATGAAAAAATATAGTACGATGGGTAACGGAAATCCCGGTGACAAAAAAAGTTTACTAGTGCCGTTTGAATCAACAAAAACACCTCTAGCCATCCTTCTGCCCACTTCTTATCCTTAAGTGAACTCGAGGGGATCATCTCTCCAAATGCTGTCTCTTTTTCTCCAACGCATCCTTGTGCCCCCCACTACCCCCGCCGACCCCACTTTCCTCCTTCAAGTCTTGTGGCTCCCTGTGGTGGAGCTCATGAGGCGGCCGTCCACACAGTGGCAACATCTTCTTGTGAGAGGTTATTGACAGGACGTGACACGGCACTTCCGGGACAAACTCAGGGTCTTGTTTAGTCGCAGTCGCCAGTGGCGGCGCGAGGTCGAGCGGTCATATGACAGAAGGACGCAAGGAACCAGCTTCTGGCCGGTCGCCCGCAAACAACCTCACTTGCCTCAAAACCTCCACATTCTCTCTCTCGGCATTTTTTATGGAAGTCCGTAACAGTGATAACAGTGATTATAGATGATGGCTATATTAACACGCTTTTACTTTGAAGGCATGACTTTCTGCACATCCATTTTGCTATCATTTGTAAAGCAACTAAAGATCATTTTTCTTCACCGAGTAAATCAAAATAAATCTATTAAAATAATTTTGAAAACATAGAAAATGGTCCTTGTATTCTATGTACGCGCATGAGATGTACACGAAGCACAGTGTTTACTGTGACAACTAGTCAGCTTTCAAAAAAATGAAAATGAATTTTAATAGTGAACATTAAGCCAAAGAAAACATCGACTAAGAATGTCAGACACTGTTGTGACACCGCTTAAAAAAATTTCTATCTCTCTGATAGTCCGAGTATGTACAAAGTCTGGTGACATCCGATAATCTCTTAGATGAAGGATGACATTTTAAACGATTACCCGAAATAGTTCTCTCACTCTTTTTGATATGCTGATATCGTTGCCCCAGATGTATACTACGGCCATTCAAAAGCAGTTAAAAAAGAAAAGGCAGGCCTCCACGTCAAATGCACACAAGAAGCATGTCTGATCTCTTACTTGCAAGTATCAGCTTCACATTTTGCACTAAAAACATAGTGTGTGGGTTATCTAGCTCACAGATAGAGTCTTTGTTTTCAAGAACCACACTTGAGAATGGTAAGTTCAATGGCATGACTGCATTTTCAGAACACAAAAACACGGTTCTTGAGATGACTACTTGGTTAGCCTACCTGACAGGAAAGTGGTTCAGTCTTGTGGTGATTTTGCACAACGGAGGAAATGGTGATCAAAGGGAGCTTGGAACTGATGCAACTTGCGGATACAAATCGATGACCAGCCCCGTGAGAGAAGTGCGCGTGTTCCCGAGAAGAGATCTGAACTAAAACCTTCTGTGGTGACTAATAATGTGAGCTCCATCGACACCCTTATGAAAACACTTATGCCCTCAAGATAACATCTCTTCCTTCTCTTCCCTCTAGCCAGGCTAAGCCGTGTACACAATCATTCATCTCAACACATCTGAAAGTAAAACCGAGACAGAAAGTCTAAACGCCCTTTTTCACTAGTTAAATATGGATGAACATTTTACCATTTTTGTCAAATATTTCACATGACGGTTGTAGGCAAGCTCTGTAAGCACAAAGCATGCGACGAAAGCCGTAGACCTTTTTTTTTTTTTTTGTCAGCTACAGTTCAAAGTCGTTAGCTCAAGCCCACAAACCCCGTAATGCAGTGTTTATACTATCTACCCCTCAATGTAGGCCAGGGACAACAGGGCTTGTTGGCCTGGGTTCAACCCCTCTTCCTCGGCGTAACAATGGAAGGCTGTGGCCACGCGGCTGAACACACTGCCAAAGCGCTGCCACTTCTGGAAACGCTTTCAAAATGTCTAACCGGAGGCCCGTTGCTACAGCACTGCAACACTTTGCTTGTGCGCCCAACGACGAGGCTGGACAGTGTTTATGACCCACGTAAAACCCGGTACTACTTTCTTATCTGTACTAAACAGTGGGGAAGCGGATAGCCGAGTGATTAGCGCGCTGGCGTCCTGGTTCGATACCCGAGCAGCGCAACAAACTTTCCCCGTCGACCCAGCTGGCGGGAATGGATACCTAATTCAATAGAAAGTTGGAAAAGGTAAGGCTGGGAAGGAAGAGGAGATGGGCACCGAAAAAACGACTTGTAAATGTTGAGAGACGACTTTTTTTTTTTTTAAACTAGACTGTCCCCATACTCTCCACCCCAACCATCTCTCCCTCTCCCGATGAAAGGCGAAACTGATCGCCGGCGCGGTTCAAGGGAAGCTAGGTCTGTGTACTACCTGGATTCACGCACCAATGCGTCAGCTCCAATCACCAGTCACGCGTTTTATAACTGCTCTAAAAAGGATCCCATACAACAGATCCACGGAGCTGCCGCCACGCATGACCAACAGGTACTTCCACTTGGCACAGGTTGTCGCAACGGGGAATGAATCACGCAGATTCTATTCAGGACTTCTTCTCCTTGGCAATGCCAGGACAATGGTTTGAGAGGCGTATCTTGCACGATCCGGACAATAGTTCAGGTCGGGATAAGGGTGAAGAGAACGTGCTGTTGTAAGAACAGACTTCATTATGCTAAGCTGCGAGTCCCCCCTCCTCCCACCTTTTATTCCAGCTACTCAACCGATTTAGCTGCCGTGACGTATCTTGTCTTACAAGAATGGTATACTTGTGACTTGGTGGCGGCCTCGGCCACAGACAAATTAAAATACATCAAGAACACAGATGGAGTTTTTTTTCCCCGGAGGAGGGAGCGCCAGGAGCTTCCGATAGTGTTGGTGTCAATGCAGGAAGATTGGGTGACGGGCAGCCCCTCCCCTTCCCGAAGCTGGGCAAGCTGGCGCGGCAGGGTGCCTCCAGTGCTGCCTCTCACCAAGAAAGGGGAAATGGCGCTGGAATGCCAATGCCACTGGTATGGTTGGCCACTTGGCAAAGTGTCGTAAACAAGGACCTGGCGCCTGGGGGAGGAAGGGGAGAACGGCTGGTCGAACGTCTTGTACAGCATTCAGTAGGCGTCTTTTCTCGACTGGCAGATGAATTCATTTGTCTTTATCCCAAGAAGTCTTAGAGATCAGTGGTGTCAAGTTCTGTCTAATCGTATTCCTGGACCGTGAGTTCTGGTTGCTGCTGTTATGTACAGCTTACCAGAGATTGGGGCTTTGTTAGTTCTCGTCTCAGTGGACTGTTGGTTGTCAAGAGCAACAGCAACCGGCACATGTTTATTTCTTTCTAAGCTACGCGGTTTTGCACGACTGGACGCTTCACACCTCCTCTCCCATGCCTCCCCATCCCTCCCACGTCACCCCATTACGGTGATTGGCTTGCCTGTCATTTGAGCGCTGGGCCCGAGACAACGTGATTAGAAGGGTCTGCGGGGGCAAGCGAAATCCACCCTGGTGTCGCTCTTGGGTTGCGCGCGGCCGCCCACAACAGTTCCTCGTGAATCATGAGCAGACAAACGCGACACGTGTCGGGGCGGATCCTAGCTGGCGGCTGGTCATCACACATCAAAAAGGCCCCAAGCCTCTCCACTAGGGACCGCAGGCAGAAGGCGTCATTGCGCAAACTCCATCCCCTACCCGAACTTCTGCCGCCGCTTGCATGGAAGCTCTCGCTTGGGCATCGCACCACGCCCCTCACAGGATGTCCAAACCGATAGTTCTCGGTGTACAATCGCTGTCTGAAACCTGTTTTCAGCTCACAGTATTTGTTGCTCATTCACTGCTGAGCGGTTGTAACATTTTAATAGGAACTCTTACGCTACGGGTTACCAGCGACCAAAAAAGAAAAAAATCTGCTTTTAGGGGATAGCTTATGTACTGATTAATGAGACAATGTCGTATTTGTCTAAATGATCGTCACGTAAAGAAAAAATAAAGCAAACACTGTCACATAATTTTAAAATGTGTTCAGCGAAAAAGATCTTGTCAGGCAACCACATCCTACCTTTCTCTCCTACGCGGATGCTTTCCAAAATTCACAATAGGATGCACGCCGATACAGACTGTATATATACACGTATTTCTTTTTTAATTTGCTTTCTTTGTATCTTCCCCATTTTTTAATAGCGGGAAGAGGAGAGGTAGGTTGTTACAACTTCATTTGCATAAATTCAATGTACTTTTAACTATTCACTAGCTCAGGAAGGAGGCAACCAATGTTTAAAAAATGTTAACTTATTTTCCGTGTAAACATAAAATAGCCTCTTTAATGGCGCAACCCACAGGGCGTACGAGATCTCATCACTGACAGGGAAACTAAACCAACATTGTCCCATGCATTAACATACCATCAATAACAACAACAACAACAACAACCGCAAATAGAAAAACAACACGGGAAAGTAGCGGCTTCTAAACTGTTCCTACGGTCTACGATATGATAAAAGAGCTATTCTGGCTGCGCCAGGCAGTACAAAAGCTGGCTTACTAAACCACTTGCTTTGTCCATACAATGACAGGTTGAACCACTTGTTTTGTCTAAATAGAGAAGATGAACCACTTGTTTTGTCCATACAGACTTGCTGACGTGTGGAGATGTAAAGCCGGACGACTATCACCGTATTACAGCCGCTGCGGCCACAACCTGCGACCGTGCTTCACGCGATATCGTAACACCAGGTTAGCCGAAATTATGTTAGCCATAAAACGAATTGTGGTATCATCCATCTCCCGCAAAATGTATGCCCGGACGTTAGATGGGGCTGTTACTCGCTGGTTTGTGCGTAAAAAGCACCTCCTCCTTTACAATTACTAACAACAGTCCACACAATGCGTCCTTTATCACCCGCTTTCCCTCTTTTCCGCTTACTGCTACTTCCCTGCTCGTCTTCCTGTGTAAAATCAGTCCTTGCTACTTGGCTCCTCTGCGTTTTCTGAATTGGTCTTTTATTCGTCATTAGTACTTTTGTTTATCCTTCCGTCGTTCATATGTTGTTTGTTTGTTCTTCTATTCCTCGTATGTCATCAATGTCTCGTTCTTGCTCTTAAGCCCTTTGAGCATGCTTCTTACGAGTGTGAGTTTGCGCTGTACAAATCTTCCGTCTATTATTAACAGTTAAGCACAACGGTTATGTGTGTGTGTGTGAGGTGGGGTAGGAAGGTTACGTTATATGCTGTGTATATGCTATGCAAATTCATATCGGTTGCACGAGAAAGGAGGCGCTACGTCCAGCACCACGATAATTTCTCTCGTCACAGGAAAGTGTCGCTACGCCCACCCTACCCTTTGATCTGGTCCGCGAACGCACAACGGCGCTATCAGCAGACGATCGAAGTACCACCCACACAAACTCAGGAACCTTTGTTGGTTGATTTTAATATTTTTTTTTTTTTTGGTTATGCAAAACATGACCGACATGTAAAATTTGTCCATTTACAGTTCCATGTTCGATAATAATTTTGTTCAATTAAGAAGGTGACTGGCATCCTTGCCCAGGGGATGATGATTAATCAATTTCCTACTTCCGTCTGCTGTCTCCAAGCACCATGCCGCACACCCCTACACATAACGTGAACTGATCCACACATTACATCATATGAATGATATGTTTTCGTAGCGACGTCATATGGATGATGTTTTTCGTCTCGACGTCCCACAAATGACGTGTTCTCGTGCGAGAGGGAGAGAAGAGGTAGCAGGAAAGAGGGCGGCAACTGCTTGCGAAGGTTAGAGGGTGGTTCCCAGCCAGATCACTAGCCAGCTGCGTTTATTGCAGATAACAAAACCAGAATATCTTCCCTCTGCCACAAATACGCAAGATTTAAACAACTAAAACCAGCTGGCAGTCTGCGTCACCTTCGGCCTCCATGCAAGCCCTCGCAGCTACCTTAACAATGTTCACATGTCTAAATATAGAGCTTTTCTGCCAGCACTCCACTAAACATTAGGGCTCTTTCTGACAACTTTATCTTGACATAATCAGCGAGTGCCTGCCGCTTAACGCCAGCCCCATTGGCCGTCTACCATATATTTCCCATCCGCATCAGAACACAAACTTCTGACATAAATAAAACAAAAATAAAACATAACAAACCCCTCCGCAATTCATTTATCATTCGCCGCGTCAGAAATGCATGTCGTCACCACTCTGCCGACGGGTGAGGAGGAAACTTCAAGAAATAAATTAATATTTTAAAAAATTCCCTCGCCTCCTCCAGTCTCTCCCTATCCTATAACGTCAGAAGGTATTTTCCAACTGTCTCTCGAGCCATGAAGACGTACAGGAAAGCCACGCCGACAGCACGGCGACAAGGCGCGTCGCTAGGTTGGAGTAGCAGCGGGGTCACGCTCGGCCTGCGCGGTTGTTTTTGCTCGTTTGTTCTGGACGTGTACCCCACCCCCACTCCACACTTAGTATTTTCTGGCACACGCATCCGCATGCACTCAACGTGCATGCATCTCTCCTCCCCCATCTTGCCACCTTGCTCCTCTCCCTTCCGAGCAACACTTCTATATTTAGAAAGTCATCGCCGATCGTCGATTGCGGTCTTTGTCGCCGCAGTGCTGCCATACACCGGCATTAGGGCAACGGCAGTCATGGGCACATGAAAGCAACGTGTTGATGGCAAGTCAAGATATTTTAGGTGGGGAAGGGGGTTAAATAACGCTCTTTCTCTTCACACACAGCCCTCGGCTTTCTTGTGGAGAAGCAAAATGGCAGATCAATTAATGGCGGCCAGTGTCACTGGCAGCGTCCCAATAAAGCCCCCGCCAGCGGCGATGCAAGAGGCGAAGGTGTTTGTGAGTGTGTGTGTGTGCAGAAGCTGACCGGCACGTCGCCTTTCCTGTGAACACTCTTGGCCACATCTTTGCCTAATGGTCACGCTAGGGCCAACCTCGCCAAACATTCGCCGCTGCCCAACTAGTGTACCAAGCACCGAGTATGCATGCAGTTTCTTTGATCCGGTGCAGTGTCGGCGACACAGTGCGCGTCAACAGCCAGCCACCCGCCAGCACATTTTGTACATGCAACACCATCATGCCCACCCATCCGTCACCATCTTAGCACTTGACTCCCCAGCTCCATCCCCTCCCCCACTGCCCACCCCATCGTGCACGCGCTTGCGCATATTCTCCTCCACCACCCTGTCTTCTTCGCTCCACCACCCCGCCCTCCCGCGCCCGGGGTCCTCCGCCGCCGGAAATAAAACTGCCGCCCAACAAAGGCCGGCAGGCTGCTGCTGCTACTGCGGACGCACGGACGGACGTGTGATGCTCAGGCCCCACAGACTGCGTGTGGAAGGTCAGCCTTGAAGTGTCCAGGAAGGCCACCAGCGCTGGCACTTCTTCTGACCTGTGTCTTTTATTAGTGACTGCTGGCATACTGGTTCTCAGCGCCCCAAACTCACCTCATTAGCTCACCTCTTCACTCCTGGATTTTGCCTTAACCCCTTTGCTAATCTACCAACATCCCACAGCAAATTTTCTTGATTCATATGTGCTACATCATTAATATCTCATATTCTTTAAAGATTACTACAGCTAGTTGCTCCAATTCATGAAGTCAAACTTTTAGAAATTATTTTAAAACACTTGATGGTCAGAGGCAGGAAGTGATGTTGACAAAGTGAAGTGGCATGGCCTGCCAAAGCTGACAGACAAGCACCAGGAGATGAGAGCACAAGACTCTTCACAATGCTGCAATACCAAACTCCATCACTGGTATCTTTTTTATCCAGACTTGCAGGAGATATCTGACAAAAATTCAAAATACCTTACGTTTGCTGATGCTACATTAAACAATTTTAAACTTAATGTACCAACAGACAAGAACCTTTAGCCACGAAGAAGCAACTTGCCCCAAGACCGGACAAGAACCTTTAGCCACGAAGAAGCAACTTGCCCCAAGACAAAGTATTCATGATTACGACAGATTTTAAGAACTATTTTTTCTTTCAAGCAGTCACTGATTCATAATCATATCCTGAACAGATTCATCTTACAGTACACACAAATGAAAGGTAACAATTCTAAAGAAGACTTACAGACTTTTATCACATCTTGAAATATAAACATTAAAAACCTCAAGCATCTCTTCCCAACAGACATAAAGAAAATATTAAATAGCATTGTAATCAAAAACATACACACATACAAGCGCGCACACATACTCTCTCTTGTGAAAGAAATGTGCTGTTTGTCTGTCACAGTTACAGTTCAAAAGTAACATCAGCATGCAATTTTATTAGGCAATTTAATATTTAAATGGAATCCAGAGCAAGACAGAAGAAAACACTAGAAAAGGTTTAAAAAAAAAAGAAAAGAAAATAAGGAAACAGAAGAAAAGGATATTCAGAAAAACAGTACACTTCACTAGAGCAGAGAGAAAATGTGAGAAAACACAGATGAAAGGGTATTCAGACAAACATGACACTTAAGTGCTTCCACAATACCAGCAATAAAAAATGGTATAAATGCTACTTGTAGCAACCAGGGCCTGGTCTAATCAATAACTGCAACAAATTTCTTTGTGCACAATCCCAGAAAATGCATAGAGCTATCAGACATTGCCAGGGATACAGGAAATTAGGATATATGCTCAGCTCGTCAAAAAGATAGGAAAAAAAATGCCCAAATTACAGAGCTGGATCACATGTTTTACCACATAATTTCAAACACTATGCAGAATACTGAATATCACTATACACCTATTAAACACAGAATGCATATAGGCAGCATGATACCAAATGTAACTATGAAGATCTACTTCCCATTAAGCAAAGTGCAAAAGCAAAAAGACTTGACTTACATGCTGACACCAGGTGGTGGGTCCCAGACACATTCTCCAGTAGTGAGGTTGGCATACATGCGCTCTTTTGACTGGGGTTCGATTATTTCTACCCATTCCCACCTGAAAATTAATAAAAACAATTACACTACTTGAGTTTCATACAAGATTTGATTTACATAATTATATCCACTATAGATTTATATTATGATATACCTTTCATTAACTATATCAGTACACATAAAACATTACAAAGCATAAAAGCAAACAATCTCAGGAATTCCAACTGACAAGTTCTTGGGCCAGTTGCATGACATACATCTAAACCTAAACTATTATTTAATTTGATGAGTAAACATTCCATCCAGCAGTTTTAAGGTTTTCCTTTCACTGCTTTTTACCAGGGAGTCATCATTTTTGCACTACCATATTATAAGGGGCTAAACAGCTTGTCAGCTAACAATGTGAGCAGACCTCATTAGCATTCTACTAGTCAGTCTCCCAAGACAGTTTCTTCACCTCAGCATGTGTGGTTTTTTTTGTAAAATTCTAATTTAACATCAAAATATGAAAGTCAACATCCACCCTCATGAACTCCACAGGCATGTACATGTGCACTCACATACTCGCACAGAAGGGTGCAAACATATTATCTCAACTCTTTGTTGTGACTGTTCTTAGTTTTTGGAACATAAACAAAGCTATGTGGCACTTTTTATTTTTGTTATGACTTTGTCTTCTGACAATGGAGATACAACAATGTGCTGCATATTTGCATTAACACATATTTGTCTGTGGGGTGGGCACCAGCAAATAAGCATTGAGATTTACATGCATATAAAGTTTAATACTCCATGGGCAAGGTATCTGTGCATGCGACCAAATATTGGCAAGTTGTTCATGTGCTGATATGGTTTCCTGGCTGCTCATATATGTGCACATCTAGGAATCCTGTCTCTCATATATTTCACTGCTGAATACTTGGTGCTCATATTCATACTGATCACTAGGTGATTTAAGAAAACTGTTTATGCATTTTGCATTTCATGTTTGCCTTGGTCTTCCTCATTCTCCTAATGGCATGGACTCGGAATCTCTTTTGGCTCCTGCAGCAACATTACAACTGGTCATCCACTCACTGTGCATGCTTCTACCAAAAAATACACAGACCTTACATATTATGCTAATGTACAAGCTTCCATTTGGTACTTCTGTTTCTTCTTTAATTTAGAAACTGCAGTCTTTAAAGCTAATACACCTATTTTACCGATCTCTGGCACTTTCTCTCTACTTTATGACTAACCACATTGTTTAGTATAACAGTTACAGGGATCATAGCCTAAACCCCACATACATATATAAATGTCTGTGCCTGTGTGTGTGAAATTAACATTATGCTGTGCTCAATCCCAAGCCTCTCTTCTCTATCACAGCTACAATCTGACTGGGTTGCCTCAGATAAAAGGATGTCTAAGCAGCCAAAGGAAGATATAACACACATTTAAGTACAGCTATTGAAAGACACATGCAGGGGTCTGCAAAAAGAAAAAACAAAGCCATATTGATAAAGAAACAGCAGATGCAACTGCTCATGATGGACCAAAAAAAAAATAAAGACAAAGTAATACTTAACAGTAACTTATGCCAATGCTTGTTAGAAAAGCAGTCAGCAACCAAAGAGCCCTAAGATGACTACAGAGCAATCAGCCGAGCTGTGGCTTTGAGTTATATTTAATAATAAGCACAAGATTATTCTATAGACATTTGTTTAGAAAAATAACATCCATGAAGAATCAATAATAGCTGAGTTTGGTGGTTGGATGTTAAGTAAATCAAGTTGATTACTTTTTGTTCCATCATTGAAAGGATAAAATAGCCTAAAAGTTCCAAGTGGATTTTAAGGACAGCATGGATAGTACTCAGGCCCTAATGCATTTAACAACAAGTGTATTTTCTTATCTTGGTCACCATCTCACCTGTTGTGAAACAATCATTTTCCTCATTTCATATAACCAAATAACTTGCACTATAAGATATAATATATGTACACTGAGTCATCATGATATATGTTGCCTTTTTCAAGTCTTGTCTAAACAGTCAAGGTGATTTCCTTGTTGTCATCCTCCCATCACCTCTTTCTTTTTTCTTTTTTTAAGAGGAATACTGTCAAAATATGTGACAAGTGAAAAGGCAGTGGTGGAACGAAAAATATACCCAACAACCCCTTAATTTTCAGAAGAGATTTTTACCCCCAAGCTATATGATACAAATAAAAACAAAATCTCTCTGTAAAGAATACTTACTCTAAAATCAAGAAGACCCATCAAATTCTACAATGTTCGTTGGATTTGTCAAGTGTATCTGTTTGCTTTTATTCCAGAAAAAGCAGCACTTTAAAACGGTAATAAAAAAGGAGTAATATCCTTCCTATTGTTTCTAAAGTCCCATGATCTTAATTCTGTCTGACCATCCATTTATCCTTATCTTCCTGACACATACACAGCTAAGTATGCAAAACATATATGTTAGAAAACTCATCTCATGACACCAGTTGTAAACGCAGAATATGGATGGTACAGCAGAAAACTGACATATTCAGGATATATAACCACTAAAGCTGTACAAGCATCTAACTAATCATTTTAGTGTTTGCTATCTTCAATAATAATAAAGTATGATAATGTGAGTTGAACAAAAAAGGATGTATCAATAACTGAAAAAAAGTATGGATGTACATATCAGGACAGTTGTTCTTGCAATCTGGACTACACTAATATGCCAGAAAAAACACACTGGTATGTAGCATGCTTCCAGTCAAAGTTTAGCTCTAAGAATATTACAATGTCTGATGCTGAAAGGGACATAATATAAAATTAGAGAGGAAGAAGGAATCTCTGTGACTGTGTGTGTGTATATTTGTTTATATATATATATCTGTGTGTGTTGTTAAGAAAAAGCACACATAATCATAAGAGTGTATGCTTGTGCATAAATATGTACATGCACATGATATACAGAAGGCAGATACATGGAGACAGTATTGAAAATTAGCTAAGAAAAAAATACTAATAAAGAGGAATGATTTTGTGATTTACACAATAAAATGATAGAATCTTATGAACATTATTGATCAAGAAAAAAGTGTCAAGATCCATGCCTAATGATTACTTTTTCCCTACTGTGCAACGAATGTAATCTAACAACACTTGACTTAAGAAATACAGTCAAAAATTCTGAAAATCTAATTCGTATTTTTTTAATTTTTGTTTTGTTTAGTTGGAAGCATGGTGTTTGTTCTTAAGCTTCAATTAATTTGAAAATACAAATCTTAAGGAGACCCTATCTTCACAGTATTTAACCTTTTCCATTGCGCTCCAATGCAAGTGAACTACCTGCCACCGGCTTTTGCCCATAAACAAGTGATCTACGTACATTTACATTTTATATTAGCACTTTAATTCTTACTCAAATTCATTTCATCAGTTTCATCTATAAAAGTTCTACCCCCAAAATACGACCTGGTGTTATAATTTTACATACCTTCTCCACACAAATATCTCATATGCGATACAAGCAAGTAAACAGTGCGAGCAAGTGGGCTGGGCATCGTTATGGACAGCAGGCACCTGTCTCCATAATCGGCAGGTTGGTGTTGACGCGTTACAAAATCGAAAACATAAACGATGATTAAAATAAAAATCTGCTTCAAACAGAACTCACCTTTCAGCCATGATCAGAGCAATTTACAAAACGTATCCGTGGAATTAACGATGAAAGTCACATTAATCAACATAGCTTAGTCCGATTAGACGACCACCAACCGCCATGATGGCTGGAAGATTCCGATGACAGAGAGGTAATATTGTTGTCCAAGAGACGATTCACTATCAAGTTTAACATTTTAGTCAATATGAAATACCAAAAAAATTAAGGCTTCCGCATAGTGAGTGCAGCTTTCGAAACGTTCTTTTTCTGTAAATTTGTTTTTTTTTTTTAAACGGAAGTTACAGGTGTGAGTCTGTCGTTTTTGGTCTGACTTCCGGTTCATCATCATTGTTTATATTTTTCTGAAAGCCTTCCTTGAAGTTCCAGCAACATAGTAATTTTCTAACAGGTAAGTTGTTTTATAAGTCGAAACTCGTCTCAAAGTTTTTGATCTTTAATTACTGAGGAAGATAAAAGATACGAGGAAAAATGTTGGATTAGTTCTTGTGGAATTTCGTTTGGTCACTAATAGTTAACCGAACAGTTTTGATCTACCGAATCCCTGTTAGATATTCGTATGAAGAGAAAAATATTCATTGATTAATTTTGCTTATGAACCTACTAGCATCTTGTGTTTTTTAGCATTATGTGTGAGACATTTATCGATGGAGCAAAACAGCTGCCCAAAACCAATTTCTTTTGATCTGTTGGCACTGCCAACATTGAAAATATTTCGTCGGTATCAAAGTGTTCATACATATTAGAGAGAACATAATTTTCATCACAGATTTCATGTCTAGCAATGGGAAAAAATAATGCTTCACACACGTAAATGCATGTCCTCACGTAATCACATTCTTTGCCATTTCATATAACCAAAGGCACAATTAGGTTATTACGAGAATGAAACCTTGCTGTGAGTGCTTGTTGTTCATCTATATGACAGTGAAGCACTTATTGTCATTTAATGAAGCTCTTTCTGCACATTGGTAGTAATTAGTGGTAAATTTTCGTAATGTTTGTGGAATTTATGCTTTTCTAGCTCTTCAGATGTCAGAAAATCTATTCCAAAAATATAGCAATAAATAACAGCATAATGGTCTTCCTTTTTATTTCTGCTGTTCCTGCCTGTGTACCACACAGTGTTTACATATCTAAAAATATACATCTGCATAAGTAAATCATATACTTAGATCATGATATCTATCAGCAATCAGTATATGTATATATAGATAGCATGTGTCTATACCATTCCAAATTTCAACTAAAACATGACTTCTATTTACAGTTTTGCTATTGCTAACACCATGAGTATGCCATCTGCTGACAAGCCAGAGGAGGTCAGCAGAGAGGAGTGGATACAGCGGCTGCAAAACACTCATATCACACGTGCAGACATGAACAAACTCATAATGAATTATCTTGTTACTGGTATGGATTTATTTATCATTTGGTTTGTTTTTTAACCTCTTGAAAAGGGTTAGGTTGCAGTCTTTTTATGGCAATAAAGTAAAATGCTGTTTAGAATACTTTCCTTGCCAAATATCACAGTACCTAGAAGAACTGTGTAATGCTTTCCTTTCCTTTCCAGGTCATATCAAAGCTATTGTTCCTTGTACGCAAATTTTTTTCCACACACACATATATATATATACACATCATAAATGTATGTGTTTGAATATATACTTTCACATAACAGCTAAGTGTATTGTCAACAGAAGGTTTCAAAGAAGCAGCAGAAAAGTTTCGGATGGAAGCAGGTGTTACACCTCCAATTGAGCTAGAGGCTCTAGACAACAGAATTCAGCTACGTTCGCTTGTACAGAATGGACGCATCCAGGAAGCCATCTTAATGGTCAACAAACTTTATCCTGAGCTGCTGGACAACGACCGTTATCTCTTCTTTAGACTTCAGGTAGGCTGTCCTGTTTTTTGTGAAATGTTTATAATATCAGACTAACCATGTTTTACCACTTCTGGAGCACTGGCTGCCAGTTTTTGCCTGCTTTCACTACAAATTCTTACACCAGTATTGCCTTTGTCTTCATTGTGCTGCCTGTCAACCTGCTCAAACTGTTGAAATTCTCGTGTATGTTTTACAGCAACAGAAGCTCATAGAATTAATCCGAGATAAGGACATAGAAGGAGCATTAGAATATGCACAGAACTACTTATCAGAGAGAGGAGAGGAAAACCCTGATGTCCTTAATGAGCTGGAGAAAACACTGGCATTGCTGGCCTTTGAAAACCCAGAAAACTCGCCATTTGGTGAGCTGCTTCACCCATCACAAAGACAGAAGGTAAGGCAACTCTTGGTAAGAATGGCAGTTAGATGCCACCAAACACTGAGAATAGTGCCACTGATTTTCTTAGTAACTAAAAGTGCAATTAACCAGAAATCTAAATGTTTTGGGGGATTGGGATCTTTAATACTACTTATATCTTTAAGTTTCACATAAATATGTGATTGTGCATGAACATTTTTCAGAATTTTAAGCAATTGGGAAAGTAAGGTGTGGTCCCATCACATGGCTATAGAAGCATAAACTGTAAATTGTTGGCTGTCTATGGTAAAGCAAGCCAAAGGCAATTATCTTTGCTCATCAACAGCAGATCATTAATCTGGTTTCCGGCTTGCTTTTATCTGGCATGACATGTACTGTCACCTTTGTTTGAAACATTCTTTCAGGATAGTGGAAGTTCATCCTGTAATTCAACATTGAAAACATTGGGTTTTTTTTTTTTTTAATCAAGGTTGCTAGTGAGCTGAATGCAGCTATACTTGAACTAGATGCTACCCCGCGTCTGGCCAGTCTACTGAAACTTCTGCTGTGGGGTCAAGTAGAATTAGACAAGCGCAAAGTCAAGTACCCACATATGACAGACATTGCCCAAGGCAAGATTGAAGATCCTAAGTGACTTGCCTGTGAAGTAATGTATCATAAGCATGATTAAGATTTGCAAAGACCCTGTGTAGCATGCATGTGGTTCGAGAGACCTGATTAATTCAGAATGGCAGATGAAGTCTATTTTTGGATTTATGTATGCATCTGCAGTCATGTTTGTACAGATGTGTGCATTGTGTACATACGTTTGAATGTAAGGATGCATGATACAAATGCTTCAGAGGTGTGCATTTTCTACACAGAATTTATAAATTGCCAGTCAGTCCATACTAGTATTGCTCAATGAATCACACTAATTTACTTGATAACAAATTTCTTATACTGCAATATCAGTGTTAAAAGATACAGAAAGATAATGCACAGAATTATCTGTCACTGTGTCAGCTACACAGTTAATTTAAGTGATCGTGTGTGAATAGTTTATAACGTCTTGAACTGCATGAAAGCATCAATAAAGGAAGGCAGATAAAGAACATCCATGGAGGCTTACCAGTATGGGTTCTGCAGCACTGCCATCTACAATTTGCTGTTGTCTTGCACTGTTTAAGAGATTTCTGGAGGTAGATGTTTGTTACAAGATAAATTTGTTGACAAAAGAAACTTGTTACCTTTTTATTATGTTCATGTAAATAAAGTGATAATCGTGATAATCGGTTGACTTTATTTTAAAAATCTATTTTTACCCCAGGGTGAAGTCAGTGTGTGTGTGGAAGTGCATTTGTATGCATCCTTCCATGGTTAACAATCACACTCACCAAGTCATTTTAATAAAGAGAAGATGCTTTTGCCAGAGTGTTTTGTAGGCCAGGGTCACTTTATTGTGTAACAAATGGTTATCACCTCTGACAAAACAAGGGTGAGCGGTTGTGTACGAAGTAGAATACTATTTCTTTGCTGGAGAGTACTTTCTGCACTATAGATCATTGTATTGATGTTCTCCTGCCGTATGTGAAATCAGTTTAAAAAAAAATGGATGACCATATTAACAGGATTCCAGTACATAGTACTCAATAGCCACATCAAGCTAATTCTTTTAAGACTGAACAGTCATTTTGGTACAAATATCCATTTCATGTCTTACTAAGCACATGCTCTCTTTTAAGACAATAGAGGATGAAATGTTGGTAAGATTATCTTGACAAAAGTGAGACCTTTTAAAAAAAATGTATATATGGGGTTAGTCCAAATTATGTTAACACTAATATGGACTGAGTGACCATCTATTCCCCACAAAATGTGTGACTAGGCTTTACATACTGTTGCTTGTGATTTCTGTGGTGAACACAATGGTAAACAGGTTGAGAGCATTCTCTTAATCATCTTGAACGCATATGTTTTGTAAATAAATGGTTTCTAGCATTTAAGGTCAGGCGACTACTCAAAAACTTAATCTTAATTTTGAATATACTAAAAGTTTTTTACTCTACAGTGTTAAAATACTATATACGTAGCACATAAAAAATGTTTTGGGGTACCTACAATGAAAATTTTGACTTTCATGCTTTTCATTAAAAATGTACAAGTATTTTAAAAAAATATATACATGTATACACGATACCATGAAGGCGTTTGGTGTTTTTGTAAACCAGAGAAAGTAATCTAAAGGATGTCATAAGAACTTTTTTTTTTTAATCTCAAGAGGTTTAGGAGATATAACCAGTCAATATAGTATCCACCCATGAACTTGACAAATGGAATTTTCTTCCTCTTCAAATGTCAATTTCAGCCAAATTAATGTTCCTACCAGGATATCCATATCTCATTGTTTAATTTATGCATTTCTAAATAAAACTGCAAAATATGAATGTTGTAGCACAAGCTGTCTTGGGATATAGTGTTTTGTATTTAAGTCCTTTCATTGAAAACAGAAATCATAGAAATTCAAGTTTAAAGATTTAAAATATCTTGTGTCAGATCATTTTTGAAAAATATATTTTAGTGTGCTGCACTTGGCATCCTACTTTGTAATTAAAGCTTACTCTAGTATTCCAGGACTATAAATTTCACTCTGACACCTTTCTTGTTCAGAAACCATTAGCTTTTTTGTTTTTCTTTTATTTTTTGTCTGGGTTTCAGGTATAGCTTTATGATCTGCTTGCCTATGTTAACATAATTTGGACTAACCCTGTTTATATAATCTAAACTGTGCACATTCAGTTGATTTAGTAAGAAAGTGCTGCCACCTTGAGGTGATTTCACACTACTGGGGACAAGAAACTGGAATACCTGGATACCCTATCCCAATACCCAGCCCAGCAAATAGGTGTCACGTTCAAGTGTCCTATGACGAGATCTTAATCCAGGTGATCTGTGTCACTACCAGGCATCCTCTTCAACAATAGGAATTATTGCACAGCCTTTATTTAAACAATGTTGCCATCACTCCTGTTTACTGTAGTCATGATTGAAAATTTAACATATAAATTGAAAATGAAACCATTTCTTGTCAACTTGCGCTGTGCCCTCTTCCTTTAGGCAGCCAGTCTTGTCAGTCATTGCAAGTACCATTTAATCGAGACTTGAACTGTTTTGTGTATTTAGTGATTAGCTGTTTGCCTGCAACTGAAACTGCATCTCAGTACTGTCTTTACTCAATTTATCAAATTAAACCATATCCTCTGGTTTGAGGATCTTGAGCTTTCAGTATTTTTTTCTGTTTGGATCAGATCACTTCCTTGCTGCTTCAAAGAGCTCAAAACAACTTCGCTCACACTATCAAACCCACTCATGCTATACCACTCCTTTGTGAGCTGAACTGGTTGCCAGTTTGGCGAAGTGATCTTGCTGTGCTATCATTTTCTTTATGGTCTATAATGTGAACACCCTACAGCCAAGTCAGTTGCTCTGGTCTTTTCTTCCTTCAAGCACTGACCACCTTCAAGACCTGCCTGAGGGGACACCTTTTTCATGAATCACTATTGGGCTGGTTTCTTCCCCTATCCCTTTACATATAAGCTGTTATTCATTTTAATATTTTGGTGCTACTCTTGTTGAAGTGCAAGGTGTCAGGTGGCAAGATGCACCAAGTGCTTTCATGATCTTTTCTATGATACCAAAATGGGTGACATCAATAACGGAGTAGCAGTATGTCAGAATAAGAAATTTACTCTCTCATGCACCACTCACGAGCAGCTCAAGCAAAAATACAATCTCCAAAATTCTTTGCATAAAAAAATGAAAAGGTTCCACTTTTAATGGATCATAGTAGGATTGCACTACAGTGAGTGTAAAACAAATAGTAAATAAGGAGTCAAATTACTCTTTATAATTTCTTTAGCAGTTCCTCTATACAATCCAAGCAATTTCTTTGTAATATCTTACACATAAACCAGAGACTGGTCACATATTTGCTGTTGCTACCAGTCTGAAAAATGTAAGCCAAAGTAAACTTTGCAAAGTGTTGTTTAAACAAGTGCTTTATCTTTTCATTACATCAGAAATACATGTTATGAAAATGAACACAACGAAGCTGCCTTAGATGTATTATTTTTTTTTTAGGAATCTATATGTTCTTTCAAATGATTCCCCCAAGCATTTAATATTCATTTAACTTTAAAAAGCATGTTTTGAATAGCCATTGTGCAAATGCTATACAAAACATCTGGACATCAATGAAATTTGTCATCATCCTAGAAATATAATTTTCATAATCATCAAATACTTTTAAAAGATAGCACATTCAAAACACTTTGACCAGCCAGAGACAAGTTACACAACCCATCGCTTATATTAGACCTCTCCCAGTCATTTTCCTGACTCTGCAACAATTTGACAATAAGTCAAAATGTTGGAAATGTTCATCAGAGTTTCTGGAAAATGTAGGCTAAATTATCTGGCTAAAACTGAAACAAACAAAAAATACACAGAAACACATCAAACGACACTGATAAATGTGAAAGACTTCTGGTAGAATGGAGCTGGCAGTATTTCTCCTGTCAATCCCAGTCTTGCGTTGTTACCAGCCAAACATGTACTCCTTGACCATGGACACGATGCCCTGGTCTTTCCGAGGTGTTGGCTTGTTCTTAAGCACCTGAATGAGTGGAAAAATGAGCTTATGAAAAGACGACCATGCCTGTTTTAAATATAAGTTGCTCCAGAATGACACAAAAGTTAGGCAGATTTGTGTTTCTGAAAGTATAGCCAGTGGCAATAAGGATGGTGAACATGTGGTTCTAGACCACAGCATGTGGATGGCTAAGCTGAACCCCTTCCTTTCACTGCCTTTTTCCTCCCCTGATAAATCAGGTATCTATTTCTCCCAAGCAGCCTCTGGGAAAGCAGGGAAAGTTTTTATCACATGTGATCCAAGAAGCCAAGAACCAGCCACCTGTTCAACTAGCAAATGAGCTAACCACCAGGCTATGAAGTATATACATATGTGCATGAAAAGATATAAAACACAAAGAAGTTAATTACTTTACACAGCTGGGGTGCAACGAACCTCATATTCACTGCGTGATGCAGCGTAAGCAGCAGTTAGGGGACGGATTGGTGTTCCTATGCCTCGAGAAGATACGTTCAATTCTGTGGACATTGCTTGTGGTGTCATGGGTGTAGATGCTAAGGTAACATTTTCTTTGTCTTCCATTACACTCTGTGAGAACAAATTCAAATAACTAAACATCCAGTTTCCACCAGACAGACCAAATTTGCATTTAGATAATATAATACCTATGTTAGATCCAAAAGATTTTATATTGCTTTAAAATATGGAGAGATTCACTAGTGACAGTACAAAAACAGATTACCTTGCAGAGTACAGTAAGCCACAACTGACAGAAGAATTTTATATCATAGACACGCTTTGTATAAAAATAAGTGTACTGCGATAGCATATTAAAAGCAATTGTAAGGAAAAGGAGTGTAAGGCATTTCAATTATTTCCCCTATCCTACATCTCATTCAAAATATGAGCAAAAACTATAAATTAAACAAAAATCTACACATAAACAAAACTGAAAACAAGATTGTGGTACTGGCACCAAAAGATAAAGTCTCTGAACATTGCACAATTAAAAAAAATTCAGGGGAATTTTATGTTTAAACAAAATGAATTGTTGTCATTTAGCAATTTATATCAATTATTTCCAATAAATCATAATTCCAAAACCTCCCCCAGGTGAAGTGTCTATAACTGTTACAATTATGAAAACTTTTAATACACAGCATGCTATTTGTCATCTAAAATACCCTAGAATTTAAGAATTATTCAGAATAGTTTGAAAAATACTGAAAGTAAAACCATTCCATCCCTTCAGTGAAACATATTAAGATGATCCAACTTTTAACCATTTGATTTTCTATTAGATTAATGTTAAAATAAAAATCACTGCTACCAACCTTGTCTATACAGGGAAGTACACCAATCATCATGCGGCCTCCATAAACTTTTCCATTTTTGCTCAGCGCTTTCTTGGCCTGAAGCTTTGACTGAAAGTGTACATGCATCCAGTTTCCCTCTGCCGATAACTGCAAATATGGTAAAAATGTAGTTATTAGTTATTCCTCTGCCACTTTAAAAATTACTTCCTGCAGTGATCCTTAAATACAGTTAAAATCACCAGCACTAGCACGAACATCAACATATGCTGCAGAACAGCAGTTAAAAACAAACTGATTAATGGGTTTACCAGAAAGAAGAAAACTGCACATACCACATGCTTTAGAATATTGCCATACTGAGAGAACTGTTGAAGGATAAAGCTTGTAGCTCCTGGCGGAAACCTTCATAAAATAAAAAAAGATTAATTTTTGTCTTATGCAGAATGAACCACCTGTGTGCATGGTATAAACTGCTTGTTCTCTCTACAATTGAACAGTAATAAGAAATGCATGAATGCCTGCATGCTTATGTTAGCCCATGTACACTGGCAATGATACCCCAAGGCCTCTGTCCAACCAACCACATCAAGAGATCAATAAAGCCCAACAGTTGCTGTAGCAAACTATCCAAAGAAATTCTCTTATCTGCATTTATTTCAGTGCTTAAGCCAAAGAATATTAGCATAAACCAAAAGACTCATCACAGATAGGACCAATACATAGGGCTTGATAGGTCTAATTATTTTGTAAGCATATAAATGAATTTTCACTTCAAGACCAAAATTGTTCTCACCCAAAAATTGTGACCCATGTTTCATCAAGGATATCATCAGGTTTTAATGACTCTCTGAAATCAGTCAAATAATAGCAAAATACATTTGTAGCTTAACTGGTAAGCAGATTTCCTGACAACTCCAAAAAAAAAAAACCCAAAAAAAACCAACAACAAAAAAACAAACAAAATGGGAGAACATGTCAAAGAATATTTTGATGCAGGTTTCTAGTAGTAGCTGTGGTGAGTTTTATGAAGAAAATGCCACAAACTGTTTTATTAGACACTTAAAGGCTGAACTTCTTAAGACCACAAGAAGAAAACGGTTTTTCCAGTACGAGGGAAGGTAGGAGTACACACAGCGCTGACAAGTAGCGATAAGTTGTCTCCAACTATTACTTCATAGGAAATCCAACATTCCCTCGCCCATTCAAATCCATTTTAAAAACCGCTAACAAGAAGTTACACTTTTAAGTGGTTTGTTATCAGACATTTAAGCCTATAGCTGCTTATTGCAACAATGCAAAAAGAAGCTAAGGCCTGCAATAAGGTCAGATGTTATTTAACTCCAAAAATCTTGATCATCTTGCTACTTAGGAGGAAAGTCCATTCACAGCATCAAAACTTCTTGAAAGGACCAAGACCATTCATGATGTTGCCATGCTTTTTTTTTTTTTAAAGCATACCAACACATCTCCTAAACACTGCTTAAATACACAGTGACTAAACTTGAGCTCCACTACTGCACATTGATGCACAGTGAATTCACCAAAAATAACTATTCTGATATATGAAATATTGAGCATCCTTTTAAAAAAATGTGCATTTCATTCCAAAATTAGGAAGAAGCCTTGAACCAAAAATAAATATAAAAGAGAACATTTGAAAATGTATCTTAAAGGTTCTGTTGCTAAAACAGCATGTCTCACCCTTGAGTGTAGAAAGGATCAAGCTGGGTTGGTGAAATTGGCAGTGTAAGATTCTGGCTGATGGACAGTTCTCCTCTTGCAGTGGTGGGTGTACCCAGCAGACCTGCCCATCATTTATAAACAAACTTATATCAATGACATTGTGATGTTTTTAAATCTACACCATCATCATAGTTCTTCATCAAACACACATACTCCAGATTTTTTTTTTTTAACTCAAAACTAATCTAAGAACCACTATAAATATTATTGGTGCAAGATTTAGACCACAATACTAGGTTCAAGAAAATAAAACCCATCAAAATAAAAATAAAATGAAAGTAATGAACTCTGTACAGAACATCATGACCCAGAAAATGCCCAGCATTTGTAGTTCACAATATTTTTTTTTTTGTTTAATACCTGAACACTGAGTAAATTTATTAAACTATTTTTTAAAAGAAAAAAAATGCATCCCTATGTCACTAATGTGAATATAAGCTTAGGACGGTAAAACCACACCTGAAGTTGGAGGGCCAGGGGTACCAACTCTTCCAGCAGCAGAACCAGGTCTTACCTAAATAAAAACACCCATTAGTATGCATGAAATAAGAAAAAAAGCAAGAACATAACAACACTCCCCCACTGCAAGAAATACTTCAGATATTTTGAACAGATGTATTATTTTTAAATCTCTATTTTGTTAGTGTTATCTGAACCTATCTACTTAGATTATTTTCAGGGTAAGGAAACAAACATTGTCAAAAAATATACCTGAACTGGTGAGGAGACAACACAAGTCTGGTCAGAACCAGAAAAGATCCCTCGAACTGGTGGACCACCACCACGACATTTTGCCACTTCTGGTTTTGGTATGTTTCTACACAAGAAATGAAAACTAGGATGTAAGTAATCCATGGCTTTCCTAAGCATATAATATCCATTCCTTAACAGCAAAATCTTAATATCAAATTATAAAACACCCTATCTTTTAATACACCTCACTTTGATATTACAGCAGAAAACTATTGAAAAACCAGCACAAGATAAAGTAATGGTCTGGATTTCTATCACATTTGTTCCAAAAACAATCCAAGCATCTGAGGAAAACTAGTAGACATCAGAGGGTGAAATATAAAATAAATAATTTCAAACACATTTATTACATGGACTTAAATAAGCCTCTTAAATTTCAGATCAATCACTTTCTGGAAACAGAGATGGGAGTAGCGGGGATGCGGAGCCTTGGGCAAACAGAACTGAGGGAGGGCCTTTGGAAGCTGATAGAACATACAAACTTGTTACCACAAGGCCCTCATCAGAAATGGGGCCTTGGGCGGGTGTCCTTGCTTGCTGCTCCCCCCACCCCACCCCGTGCGCCAGAGTTCTTAAAAACAAACAGGAAATCTTGCCCTTCACAATTTGTTTTTAACTATATAACCCAGTGGTTTTCAAAGTATTTCGTACCGCGGACCACTTTACTAAAGTAAAAAACACAGCAGACTACCAAGACCTAAAAATTGCTCTGTACTGTGACTTTCAAATTTAAACTGTCGCATTTGTTTTATTACAATTCGAAACTAAATATACTTTTGTGACAGTAGTATAGTAATAAGTTTACATAAAATTACATACTTCGCAAAGTACACATAAAAATTTAACATAAGTGCACTGTGTTACTAAGGGGTAAAGGATGACACCATTAAATGACAATCCTTGGGCTGTGACATAAAGGCTTAGTTGGTAAGCAAGCATTTTAAGTGAACAATCAGTTGGGCATCGATAAAATTAAAACTCCTGGAAAATCAATACTGGACTAATTAGCGTATCTGGCAATTTAAACATCACTTTCCTGACATATGATGGCTGTCAGTCGCAGACCACCTGACTTATGCATGCAACCCACAAATGGTCCGTGGACCACACTTTGAGAACTACTGATATAACCAGTACACTTGCTGACCTGGATATAGGGGAAGATATATGTTGTGTGTGCATAAGACTTGGTCTCTGTCCTGGGCTAATATTGGAAGCTGACCACAACTTTGGGCTTGCCTGTTGTAGTAAAAGACCAACTTACGCATCATTAGCCTAACAAATTCTTTATGAACTTCTAAACATAAAAGTAATGATAGTATTAATCATCACATCAAAGAAAAAGATAAACTGAAAATGATAAAAATCTGGTTGAAGGATCCAAATAATTTTTCTTTATATACTTCATCTTTCTTGCCAGCAACATTAACTTGCTTAATCAACATAAGATTTTACAACTGATGATGATTAGTCTTCTTAGTACTAAATTTTATAATCTCATGGGATGTCAAAAACCCTTGGTATCACTTCCATTTCAAAAAATGGTTTGCCTCTACTGCTCCAGAAATGTGTGTTATATGTTTTGTTCACAACACAGTACTTCCACAGCTTTTCGTCAAGAACCACCTATATGCATGATATCAACTAAATTCTAATAAGTCCTCAATTCTGGTCATAAGCTACACAGTGATAATGAATAGGTGACGAACAATGGAAAATGTCTGGGTTGAAAAGCTTACAAGTGCATAAAGTTTGCCTAAATTTATCACAGTATGAGGTCATTCCAGTGTAAACAAGCAATAAAAATACATCATGAATCTGTAAATGTTCGGGTCCTTGAAACATTATTTCTCATCTCTCAAACAATTTTGTTTCAAAAATTTCATAAAATGTGAACATCATATTGCACTTGACATTGATATTGTGTGTATTGTTTTAATGCTAGCAAACATGTTTTATATACCATTCCGTGAGGAGCATGATCACCAAGCAAATACCCCGGTAAGAACTGTGACTGACTGTGCCCATGGCCTGGACCCACTGCTGATGGCGACGTTGTCATAGACTCTGTGATTGACAAACAACACTAAACCTTTCAAATCAATCTTGAAAGTGTAAAGGAGAAGAAACAAGCACGTAAGTTAAGATTTATGAGACATTTTTGATTTCTGCTTCTGTGGAAGAATTATTTGTACCATAGTGATAAAAATAATAGGAGAGAAGTCAACCTTAGTTCCAAAAAATAACCCAAACCGAAATCAAATACAATGTTGAAATTTTTAGAGGTAGAATGAGTAAATAAAATACCATGACTATCGGGTGTTGCAGAAAACATGTTCCGTCAGAAAATGTGTTTCTCCCACGCGTGATTCAAATCGAACACCGGAAGTACAATCTCGCAAGTGTTCGCGCACCGAAGGTGATTTCCGCTTCCTCGTCTGGGCAGCTCGTTAACGTTTTTCAAAGTAGCAAATGTTTTCACGCAGTGCTAGGACAGAGAATAATTAGTCTTTTTTGTTTATGTGAACAAACAAACAAAGCAGTAATCACTTGGTCCATGCACTCATTTGTTTTGTTCGTCTTGCCTATTGCCTCAGTGGTTTACACTGCTACACCGTTGGTATCATACTTCGTGTGGTTTCTGTGATTAGTATTAAACAAAAGGATTTATAGTGAAAAAATACTGAATATCCTCTGATAAAAATGAATTCACAAGAACAATGGAAACTAATAATTCGCAATCATTTTGGAAAGCGGGCATCACGCCGATGGCGTGAACTAATGATGGATTTACTTTGTGTCGACCACGGGGTAAAGCCAGCTTTACTGTTTGATTATTCCACTCCAGATGTGACTGTGATGTATACATTCCTACGGAATCTTAAAGAGTCCAGTCTTTTACAATGCCCGAATCTCCGAATTGTAGTCATAGACATGGATCTGCTACTTATAAACTTGAAGTGTTTCGCAGATGCCACGGGGGAAAGAACTGGCCTGACAGACATGGTCTCAAAGCACTTTATCGACATCACACCCACTCTCAGCCAACCTCAGATAATCACTGACAATAGGAAATTACTTCAGCATACACTGGACTGCTTTCAAAGATGTGTTGACAAGCAGAGTCCATTTGGTGCTGACAGCATAGTGTGGAACTTGGATAGAAATGAACTTGTCAACCCTTCAACATTGTTTGGACTATTTCTTGGGTATCCAGTAGTATATTGGTATGACATGGCTGACGGTTGTGAACAAAGTTGCCTGAGCTTAGTTCCTCTGCTAAACTTTGTTTTAAAAGGTGTCATTACTTTGACTGCTACCAACATTGGTTCCATAGAACATCAGGGTGAGAGTGGTCAACAAAATAAAAAGACTTGTGTTCATGAGCATATTATCACATCGTTTAGTGTTCCTGAACATTTGGCAGAGAATATTTCTGAATCAGTGGAGGTTTGGTTTGAAGGAATCAAAACCAAACGACTGTCTTGGTCTTCTCTTTTTGATGACCTTCAGCTGGAAAAAAGGGTAATGCAGATGCCAACCCTGTGTCTGTGATGAAATCATCTTTCCAGCTACAATATGCTGGATCAGACATTGGAACCGTTTCAAAAATGATGCTGATGCTCATTTCAATCATATTTCTTTTCAACAAGAAATGGGATTCAGAATGTTTCTTTTCGTTCACATAAAATGCCCTTATGTCCCATGATGATGCATGTATTAGTATGTTGGTAAAACCTTTACATGGCGAAGCATCATGTACAGTGTTAATTTGAAACCAAATGATATAACAAAATCTGGTCAGTTGTTTCCATCATTTAACACGATGATGATGGGATTTTTGCAGCTGCCAAGTTATTCAGCTTTTCTGCTCAAAGTTTGCCATTATGTTCTTTCTTCCACTATCCCTCACTGGCAATTATATATTTGACAGCATAATAGTTATATTTTGCTGAGATAATCTCTAGGTATTGATTTGAACACAATGCTTTCATTGTTGATGTGATTTGCTTTTGATTAAATTGAATTTGCACAATGGCAGTCATGTTGACAGAAAATCTTCATGTGATCTATCTTGGTACATGTATGTGTGAAACATGAGAGTAATTCTTGCTTATTGTCAGATCAACCCACAAATCAGATCCTGAGACTGTCACAGCCAGGTGTTGCCTAGTTTGGCTGCAGACCTCAATATTCTCAGTTTGGCCAGTGTCATTTGGTATCACAGCATGGATTAAATGTTTAAATAACCACTCCTCACCATGAGACACCATGATGAGATACAGTAATGTTTGGATGCTATAAACCAACATCTGCAAGCCCCATCAGAATCTAGTGAAACTGCACATATCAGCCTAACACAGACGCTTGTCACCTAAAAGAGACAGCTGAGCTGATGGTTGAAAAAGGAAGCAATGTTGTCTCTAACTTTTTGGTTGTCCTACAATACACAATCTCACATTTATGTACTATTCAGTGCACGTATGTTTTTATCATTAATATTTATTTACAGCTACTTAAATCCCTTATCATTATCTTCTCTCTTGGTTAATCTCAGGCTTGTCAAAGGGATCACATGCGCAAAGTGCCACTCGCAGGATGGCTAAAATGCTTCCATACTAATAAGTTTTATCTCACTACTACACTCAGTCATCCTCAATTGGCTTGCAGCTTCGTATGAATCTAGCCCCTGATGTCAGCCAAATGTAATCAGTTATCTAACAGATGCAAGAAAGAATATCAAAGTTATTGTTCATTCGATCATCGGAATATACAATTATCTTTTTTTGATAAATGACATCGAAAAATTGACCTTTGACAAAGTACTGTTTGCCTATAATCAGGCCATGGACGTGTATTTAATATATATAATAAGATATAAGTTCGTGATCAGGCTGTTACATTCGTAAATAATCACTTTCTCAAGTCTTTGTATTTGAGTAGCCTTTAATCCCTGTATGCACATAATTATGCACATGCAAATAGTACACTAACATTGCTGATGTATTTCATCATTTGCAGATAATGTAAGGCACTAAGAAATTTTTAAGATTCATAAGCAACTTTACTTCTTGAAACAAAATCAGTTTTATAGGAGGCTACAAAAGAATATTGCTGCTCTTGTTTTTTCTTGTCAGATAAACTGCTGGTTGCAAGCATTACAATATGTCCTGTAAAAAATACAGCTTTCTTTTTCAAAGAGATAATATATGAAGATCTTTTGCTAGAATGGCAGATCTGGTTCATCCCTCACTTTAAAAATAACATATGCAGACCTTTTAATGGATATGTAAATATTAAAACTTAGCCTTTACTAGAGATTAAATATTGTTGATTGCTGATACAGTTCGCACATAAATAGGTACTAGCCATATAATAAAACCTCAAAACCATAAATATGTCCTTACTGTCTTATAAAATTACTGGAAAAATTGAACAACTTATATTTATCATCTCTGACTAGATCAGATCAAATGAGGAGATAAATTTCAATAGTACATGAGCATTACATCACATCCTCGAAGAGTATAATGTAGAACAACAACAACAAAAAAAACCCCAATGAAACCTTCATCCCAGCATGAGGGGAAAACATTTTTTATAAACACTTTATTGTCAAGATGACTCACCAGCAAAGCATAGTGTGTGCACGCGCGTTTATGTAAAAGCAACTTTAAAAAAAAATCTTTATCACACTGCATGTGTCCCAAAATTGAACACAAATTTGTTTTTTTGTTAACAGTAAAGCAAACCAAGTTGAACGTTCTAATCAAAATTCTTGGATTCAGTCTATTATCTGTTACTACACCTTGTCCTTCATCACACAATCAGAACAGGAAAATCCCAGAATTTTTAAATCCTACATTCTTCCTTATTGCAGGAGACAGAATACTGTTGTTGCATAACAAGAATACTGCTTAAGTGTTGCTAAGAAACCAACATAACATTAACAGTCAGACTTCATGCTTTTTCTGGTAACTTATATCAGAAAGGAAAATCCTCTTTTGATGAACATTTCAAGATTTAGTCATTTAGATTTAGTACTACCTAAAAATAGACCTGGATCTGTGAACTAGACATTGGTACTGCACTTGTGTGCTTGTTAGACTTTTTCTATTTACAAAAATAAAAAATACTCTGGTAAATAATTGCACACAGCAGTTTTCTTTGATGTCAGTGAATTTGACCTTCGTGTACCTGTACTTGTAAGGAAGTATTATGCAACTGCTGAGTTATAAAACAAGTCTCTTCTAAATCAAGCATTCATAGAGTGCATTATGTGAAGCCCTTTTGGCCCAAATTCCCTATGAACAGCTATAAACTCCCCCATAAAGATAAGCTTATTCTTTGGCCCTTCACATTACAGAAAGGCAGGTACAAACCTCTGAATACATGCAGAAAAGACTGACGTTGCCTTATGCAGGCAGCAAGATGACTGCATCAAAGTGACATCACTTGCACAAAGCATGAACAGTTCTTAACTGAACACACAACGACAATGACAGCGCATGACCTCCTTCTACATTATATTCAGCTGCTTTTGGAAAATAAAAATTTGTACACCATCTGACTTTTACTACTTGATCAGTAGGATTATTAAAAGTGCAAGCTGTGGGACTTTCTTAGACATGCAAATTACGTTTACATTCTTTGGCCTTTACCGCTTGCTGCAAACAGCCAAGCCAAACCAAACCTACATAAACGACAGAATGTGTTTTCATCCACCTCTCTTTGAGCAAGAGAATGCAGCTTCTGATAATTCACAATGCATGGAAAACATATTTTTCATCAGCTCTTTGTTAAAACATTTTCATTGAAGAAATAATTATGAGAAAAGTTTAAATAATTATAAACATTAAAAAGTAGCATACATTACCATCCACCAAAAAAAAAAAAAAAATCACCTTTGAAAAGAAAGAAAAATAGCCCATCTGAAGCATCGGACACAAAGAACATTTTTAACCTATGCAGTAAAACTGTACTGAAACATTACTCCTCATATGCCTTCTCAGACTAAATGCTGCAATTCCATTATTTTATTTTGCACAACACAGAACATGTTTTCATAGTCGTGATTTTGTAGTTACACCTGTACCTTGTTCACAACTAAAAGCTAACCACTTCCAGCATACCCCCCAAAAAAAATGCAACCTGATGTAACCTGATATTAAACAATTTTTGGATCTGTGATAAACATTAGTAGATGTGTACCCATATGCAACTGTTTATGTGCTGGTGTACATGCTGGCACTTACAATCACATGCTCATTCTTTCTCACCATTATACATGTGTGCACATGCACACACACAAATACAAACGCAATGACATTGTTCCTGATTGTAGGGTCATGTCAGACAAAAATCCTTAAAAAAATATGAAAAGGAATGTTTGTTAACAAAAAACGATGCATTGTAAAATATATTTCCCTAACTCCCAAATTACAAATTTCGCTTTGGTACAATAAATTCTATTCACATTATATCACAAAAGTGACTCTAGAAATGGGTAAACAATGTGTTTCCTTACAGGTGATGTTTACAGTTAATGCTTGAAAAATACAACAGGACACTGCATAATCTTGTGAAACCACTCCTGCATGAAAGGAAAATTATAGGAACTTTTGTCTCTAACTCACCTTTAAGTGATAATTATAACCTCAAAGATAATGACTGAATATTGCTAGAGATGGGGTAGGGGTGGATGGCAATATAGAATACATTAATCATGTCTATTAATTTATTCAGAATTAAAAAAAGTCAGCAAAATATTTATCCATATTATATATATATTATTCCCACCACAGCATTGAACTGATTAAAACTAAATAAGAAACCAGAAAATACAGTTCTAAGAGACTGCTTTTGATCCCCAACAAAAAAATTATTCACCTATATACAGTACACACACTAGCCAAAAGATAGAATGAAAGAGTGTAACGTCATAAGATGCACAAAACATATCATAAAGTGCACATAAAGTTAATATATCATTCTAAATTATAAGTATTTGCATATAAACACCCAATATATTACAAAAGGAATTTTATAAATGTTTTCCCTGAAAATGATATACAGGTTTTTTAAAAAATATTTACGTTTTGATGTTCTCTCCTCTTCAACCCACCTTTCCTGCATGCCTACACATACGCACAAATCTTTCATTCTCTTCCATCTTTCATACTCATTTGTGAGTACTGACATTCTCATGTGCTGTCTCATCCATTCACTTAGGAACACACACACAATTCTCTCATATCGAGGAACATTTTACGAAATACAAATACAGTATTTGAGCTTTATTTACACTTTATGTTTGAAATTTTGAAACATATTTTAACAGTTAGCAAACACCCGGATCGGAAATCGGAGTTCAAGTATCTTTTACACAGTAGTAGCTGCAATGCATGGTCTCTCTATTACGCAAATGCTCTCTCACTCGACCTTTCTCTACTCAATCATCTTTTTGTGTGTGTTTCTTTCTATTTTTTGTACAGCCAGTTCAATAGAACACGGACAAGGGTCACTCATTTGGAGTGATTTCTTTAGCAGCCCTCTTTTAAAACAACAAACTACATCAACAAAATGTAGCGGGTTGTGTAATTTGTATATACATATACATATTCATAATGTTGCTGCAAAACCTTCCATCTAATATGGAAATCATATATTTACAAACATTTCTGAGCTCAACTGAAAAATACCCCATTATGATCACATCTTTTACTATACTGAAACAACCTAAGCCAATCTGACAAGAAGGAAAATTAAAGATTTCAAACAAAACCACAGCATGAGAATCTTATAGCAACAACCTGTAAAACATGCACTTAAAAAATGAAACCATAAACTCTATCAACATGGCACATGGAGCTGGATTAATCAAGACAAAAGGTATTCTAGTGTGATAAACAACATGTGCATGTCCTCCCAGCCATTATTGTCTGTTTTAGTAGCATACAGATTACTGACATAGCAGTGATTTAATGTTTTGACTTTGGGTCCAACCATGGATCATCAAAGTCATCTCACATCACAAACATAAGACAGAAGGAAAAGACAAAGCAAAAGACTTTGGTACCTCATCTAACGAGAAAGAGGTTTAGGCAAAGGTTATCCCATGTTTATGGTATATATGTTATTCTAATACACATAGTTCTTCAAAAACTTAACAACAAAAGTACAAAGTTTTCAAAGAAAAACATTCTGAGATCTCGGGAAGACTATAAAAATACTGTACATACCAATAACATACCCACAAGAGATTTTGATACCCACTATTCATGCAAACCAAAATTTGCTTGATAAACCATTGTAGATTGCTACAAGACATGCCAACCAGCATGTTCTTGAATTCTACTTGATGCATTACCATGGTACCATCCTAGTACAACACATGCTGTCATAGCAATGCATGCTATCTGAAACCATCAACTGCTGCATAATGAACTAGCTTCCAGCAATCACCACATTAAAATGTTTTAGTGGGCTAACAGAACACTTGTTGCCACATTAAATGCATGGTCAGGACAAAGTGATCAATTCTTCTTGACCGCTAAATATGCAGTCTCCAAAATGCAGACATTTGAAAGCACAGCAAATTCATGGCAACACAGTTCACAGTTCTATAACCACAGTTGATGTAAAGCATCAAACACAATTTATAAGCCAAATGAGATGTCATCGCCATAGACTGCCAAGCATAGGATGATTCCATAGCCCAGAAACAGTCCGCAATTTTGAACTAGCATCACTTTCTTAACTCCAAACCTCTTTCCCTCATCTGATTCAGCTGCACTGTTCATTTCAGGTATCTGCCAACAAAACAGCATGAAAGATCAGTCACTACTTCTGGTCATCTAATGTCAGAATAGCAACCGAGTTATGCTGTAGTATTGTACTACAGAATTACAAATTTCTTCTTCCAAGCACATACCAGATGGTCTGAAAGGCTGTTGCTGCAGTTTCTGTTTTAGGGACAGTCTGCATGATCAGCAAAGCATAAAATAAGCAGAACCAGTGAAACAATAAAATGAATGCAAGAGCTAAAGTCCCTATGAAACTTTTTCTCAAGAGATTTTATGTTTCAGCGCAGCGTGCTTGTATAAGTTAGTATGTCAAAAGAAAAGAGAGTGTGTGTGTGTGTGACAATGAGGGTGGGGAGGTGTTTTATCCCATGCCAGCAATTAAGGCTATATCATAGCAAGGCAGCCAGCCCTGTAAACAGATGCCACATACAGAGGGAGAACAGCATGCCTGAGATGAGAGCTGAACTCAGGACAGCCATCCTTCACTGCATTGGTGACAGGCGCTAACCATCGCGCCACCAGACTGCCCCATGTGTGACAATGAGACAGTTCAGTGGGCAGCTACAGGTCATCAACAAGACTTACCATGTCAACTAATGAAATATAGAGGAACATGCCACCTGCCAGGCCAAATATCCAGGTATGTGCTGTTGTGTGCTGACCCAAGGCAACGCCAACAATGACACCAAAGTAGCACATGCATGCAGATAGAAAGTTATACATCAACGCCTTTCGCAGTCGCATGCCTGCATTTAGCAGGATGGCAAAATCACCTGTAACAGAAAGACATATATCAACAATGCATGCCTGCCATGCCCTAGAACAGTGCTGTATATTAATGGTATTCTATAACTTTATGACGACGATGATGAAGTTACTATAAGCATAAGATATGGGATTGTTGATGGTGATGAGCTGGATTAAAGCACCTGTCATAACAAAAGTGAGAACCAGGTGTTGTGGATTTGGAATAAAAATATCAAAGTATTATTATAAACAATGTAACTGGCAAATGAAGTATATCCACAGGTAGTATGGAAAAATGAGGATAAAGAATGAGCTTCACTCACCAAGTTCATGAGGTAACTCTTCACACATCACAGCAACAGAAATACTAATGCCTGCTAGTGTGCTTTCGGTAAATGCAGCACCAATTGATAAACCATCAATGAAGTTGTGCACACCATCCCCAAATATAACCATGTATGCCACAGGAGCTATGTCTCCATGTTGATGATGATGATGATGACTGGCATGATGACCATTGGCATGCTTTTTGTCTTTGCAATCCAAAGTCTGCGGCTCCTGAAAAATGTTGATGAAACAAGAATGCCATTAACTAGCAATTTTGCAGTCTCAGCCCTTTGTTTCTAATGTTTGGAGCCACCAAGAAGAATAGTGAAAAAGTCTATAATGGTTGTGACACCATATGCTGTGCAATCACATATAGAAAGCTTTAACTGAAGTGAAAAGTGTGTGAAAAAGAAAAAAAATTATCTCTTTCTGGAAAGAGAGAAACAAGGAGGAGAGAGAAAGAAAAAAAACCTGCTGGGAAAAAAACCCACCACATCCTCTGCTTCCGGCTTTCCATTTAATATGCTGATTTTGGCAGGATTTTCTGGATCATTTTCTTCTTCCTCTTCCCATGTACATGAACATGCTACATTTGAATTCACTGAGAGTGATGAAGGATCTTTCAGCTTTAAAGTGGTACCTGGTGACTGGTGACGGGTGAAGGAACTTGTTAAAGTTCCACGAGTAGCCATCTCATCTTTTCGTTTCTTTTCTTTTGTATCCTGCCACACAACAAAAAGTTTCTAACAATGCTATATGAAGCATATTATCAGCTTGAAAGATATGTTACATATATATATGAAAGCATGTATAAATATGCATGCATGTATGCACACACAGATACACATATGTGCAAGAAATGTTCACTATTTCAGTAAACAGGAGACTTTCAGACAATAGAAAATAACATCCATTCACCACAATGACCACTTCCAGCAGCACTGCATCTAATATACTGTTCACTCAAAAAGATAATTATCAAACTTCAAAAAGCGGATGAACATCCTCACCTCTCGCCACATGTTGATCATACGCATAAATCGCTCCAGGACAAAAAAGAGGTAGATTCCACCCATAACTGAAGTCATTTTCCACACATAGCTCTTTGATATGGCCTCTGACTTATGCATGAGATCCAAAGCCTGCAAACAAAGTCTGGTTTAAAAGTATCTTATAGAAATTACATACTGAGATTAAAAGAGAAACTGAAAACTGTTAAATGAAGCTTGATTTGTTTATTGAAGTTCTTGTCTAGTAAATTAAAACAGTTTTACTAGTCATGATGTATTTTAAGACTTCTATGTGTTTGGGCATGAGCAGGTAAATACATAAATGTGAGAGGCAAGTGACAGCTTGCCACTTTTATGTTGATGACTCACAGTCATTACGAGTGTGGGGATCAGAGTTTGAGAAAAGTCAGAAGACAGGAGGATAGAGCAAGAAAATGTACATGAAAAAAAAAAGATGTTGACATAGGAAGTGAAAGGTGAGGAAAAAAAGAGTTTAGATGTATGACTGTTGGTAAAAATCATTCACGTCAAAGTTGAATCTAATGGATGGAAAAATACTAGTAAGAAGCATAGGTAATGATTGAAGAAAACATATTTTCTACTTTTAGCAAAGTTTGGTTAGAGTTTAGACTACCAACAGTGCACTCATCAAGTTGCCATCAATCTGTCTCATGACCTGAATGATGGTCAAGGAAGGGCCCATAAATCTGACCAGTGACATGGGGACAGTGGGGACACACTGGTCTGATCACACAGCAGTGGGTGGAAGAGTTTTAGTACCTGCAAACTTTCTTAAATCAGTCCAAGATTAAAGAGTGACCAGGGACACCCCCATGCAGGAAGAGGCAACTCCTCCTCGAACAAATAGAAACTCATCACTTTCCAAATCTGCTGGCAAGCAGAGGACCGGAGGACTGTCTTAAGGAGACGTTAAATTGTGAGAAGCAAACTTGTGTAGATCAAGTTGGTGGGAGTATAGCTGGGACAGTGGACTATATATACATGTATGAACTGAAATTATAATTATATACAAACTATGCATGATACACGTGGACTGTGAATTACACACGCAGACTGTGGATGATAAGTGCGAACTGTGGAATACTGACTGTCCAGTCCCTGTGGAACTTAAGGGTCGTCAAGAGTGAAAGACTATCGCCAACAAGCTAAGTAGCCAAGTATCTATAGCTAGCCATGTTTTGTTGAGATAATTGATGTTTATGCATATATGATTTGTCTTCTTTTACTTAATTATATTTTCTTTTATATATATATATATGCTTTCTTGATTGTTTGAATGCCCGTGTGTGCTGTAACAAAATGGTTGAGTGTTGTAATTAGGTGCAATCGAATGCTGGTCAGATTAATTATCCACTGCGCTACAGAGGAAATCAACCTTTACAACTGGACAGCCTACTGTCAACCTTTACAATGATACTAACAAGTCCCAAACAAGCACGAAGTCAACAAAAAAGTTTTCGCAACTGTCACTTTATACTGAAATAACTTGTCTGACTTTTTTAAAATTCTAAATTAATTGATCTAAAGAAACATGAAAAGCTCCCATACAATTTATCTTTCCCTTACCTCAGGAATGAGGACAAGAATGGAGCTTCCAGCTAGTGTACCAACGGCAAGTGACACCATGAACATAAGGATCACTTTGTACATGTTCATCTTTATACACGGCAGTACCACAATGCCAGTGAGAGAGCACAGGTTGATAAGAGTGACAAACAGAAAGCTGAAGCCCCACACTGAAACATTATAAGACTGGTAACATACACGATTATTTTCAAAATATTTTGTAGCTATATCTACATATATGACCTATATTACACACATTCATGCATGACTACAAAATGAACATAACTACCCCCCCCCCACTCCAAACCCATGCACACACACACACACAAATATGCAATGCATGTGCATCTACCTGCTTGCTATCAAAATGGACTTAATAACATTTGTATTCGTTTATATCAAAATACCCTACCCTATCAAAAAAAAAAGAAAAAAGTTAAGATCAGAGAAAGTGTACACATTCTGAAAATCCAATTAATGAAGCCAGATGAAAAACTGGAGAGGTGAATTCCATGCTAGAGGGGGTAGGATGAGGGGTGAGTTGGCTGAGTTTGTGCTCTCCCTGTTCATTGGTCATTGCTGACCAATCGGGAAAGGACAGCTGGAACTGAGTTAGCTAGTCGGGATAACTCCTCACAGTCATGTCATCTGGTACAGTATGAAGAAGAAACAGGATACTGAACTGATGAGTAATCAGTTTGCACCTACATAATCCTCACTCCAAACTCTGTAGCTGGATTGTATGTTTTATTAGATGCATAAGACTCCTGCATTTTTTCATATTAAGCCTGTATACTTGGGCAGTGATCTGAATCTTGAAGCAGAAATGACTGAGGCAGACTTATATTGCCCTCTAAACTTTTACGATCAGCATAAACACAGCGAGACTGCAAGATTAATGTGATGGATGCTCAAAGATGAAACCACAAGCTGGTCTCTCCCTACTGATTTCATGTTTATGTAGGGTCCTCCTTGCCAGGTGAGGGAACAAACGGTCTTTTAGAATGAGCCACAAACTAAGGCTACATCATGGCAAAGCAGCCAGCCCTGTAAACAGATGCCACAAACTGAGAAAAAAGTGTGCCCGAGACAAGATCTGATTCCAGGGTAGCCAATCATAATTGTATTGGTGACAGGTGCTAACCATTGCGCCACTGGACCATGCTCCTTGCCAAGTATAAAAAACGTCAAGATTATAAAAAGTTGATTGAACTGCTGAGACAGATAATAGTGAAATGTCCACTTGCATATATATATATATCTTTTCACATACTTTCCTAACTCTCTTTTCTGCATCTGCTACTCCTTACAGCAGTTTTCAGTTTCACTTACCTTTGCTCACATTAAAAAAAAAAACCAATGCTGGACTATAACAAATATCTTTCCTATTTCTTACTGTCAAAACAATAGTGAATAGTAATTGCTCATACACATGCTCTCTCTCACATGCACAAAATTACTTTTAAAAATGTTTAGAGAAAAGTTGATGCCAGCAAAACAAAAGAAAGTGATCAAGCAGAACAAGCCAAGGCCATATTACACTATTATCAGTTATTTACAAAACTCTATAAGTCAATTCACGGAGGTAACGTCAAGCTGACTTTGTAGCAGACAGCACCACTGTTCTGAAGATTTAACTTCAGAAACCCAAGAATATGTCTCCAACAGAGGTAACCTCAATCTTTTTTATTTTACAACAAAAAACATCCCACTCTCCACAATAATCATTTCCAAATCATGCTTGATATGTTAATTCTGTACTATTTTAGGAAAGTTAAAATGTGAAAGAAAAATATAAATCTACAGAGTAAAATGTCAAGGCAAACCAGTGCCTCCAGTCATTTGAACAGACCTGCTGCAGTGCTGGGTCGACTGGAAGCTGCATCACTTAAATTTTGGTGGGAAATACAGCTGTCTGGTTGAGTCAGTGTGTAAACCACAGCTGGGGCAAGAATAGGCAAGTCAGCAGAGTCCAGCTCTGCAGTGGATGAGATGTTGTACAGCCGAGCCACATCATCCACACCAAGACACTGCACAAGATAATCAGACATTTCAAATGTAATCCCCAAACTGCAAGGCTGGTGACTGACAATGTAATTTTAATACATCTATCACACAAGAAAAACACATCACTTTGTTCTTTACAAAAATAAAAATCTCATGTTTTTTGCATGGCCACATTATTGAGGCTTACCTATACTTCTGACAATCTTGAAATAGGACTGGTGGATATTTGTTGCCTGTTTCTAATGAACTCAGCATGCATGCACTATTCCCAGTATATATATATAACCCAATAGTAAACTCAGATGGCGATTATAAAAATGAAATTATTTGTCTATACATTGTGCCTCCGTGTTTTCCAGCTAACCCCATAGCATCCTGCCACCTCTTAATATCATTACTGCCTTTTATGAGCTGGATGTACATACATGTAGTGAATAAATATTAAGGTCAGCACAAATGGGTATGCAATCATGAAATTATTTCACTCCTCCTCTCTCCCCCTAACACACAAAACCCTGGAAAAGATCAATATGTCTCTGAAACTCCAGCAAATGCTATTACCAGTGTTAAATAACTTTCCCATCATCTCACTGCTATGCCACTCTAATTAGTCTATACAGAGAACACAAAAATACGATTTGCACATATCTTAAGTAGACCAGAAAGATCTACCAGATAAAACACCTAAATTAAGCAGTATTTTCAACTAAGCTTTTATAATTACAATCTGACCTGTTGGCAACATATGGGTAGTAATTACAAAATAAAAAAGGAAAATATTTGTCATATAGATCTAAAAGTTCAATAAATTCTTATTTCAGAATTTCTGAACTTGCGATTGTGTGTTGAACTTTGATATCTAATATAGTGGGCAGTTGGGGTCATTAAAGTTTTCTTCTGTATCTTGCAGCTGTATAATGACACACATTTATCTTGACACAAGTTTATAAATCTCTCTATATAGTTTAATGGTGCAAAATTGCATCATGCAATAACATAAACTTATGATAATTTCTGCATGCTACAACTGCTTTTTTTAAAAAATGGTGTTTTAATTATATGCTGAGAGCATGCAACTGTACTGTTCCACTCCACCAGCTTCACTACTAGCACCATAGAAGCCTGCATTAGATGTCAAGGACTGGATAATAACAAGAAGAAATCAACCTTCACTGATTTGTCCACATAATCACCTCAAAGTGGGTAAAACCAACATCACCTTTGCATCATCTGTCAGGAAACTGTCAGTGCATGTAGGACTCTTGATAAACAAGTTACAGCCATCTGTCAGTCTGCCTATTATGAGCTAACTAAAATCAGTGCTATTCCTGACAGCAGAACAAAAACATATGATCGTATAATTTTTAGATACTGTTAACATCATTTGTCTATATCATTTTATAAGGTAGAGTTTGATCTTTTTTATATTATCTCTTTTCAAGTGGCAACTTGAAACTATCGCTCTCGATAAACCAAATGTTATATATTATTATAGCAAACAGCTTTTTCTAAAAACCTATTTTGACAACTATAATCTCAATGAATGCAGTTTATTAATAAAGAGTATTTTAAATGCATCTTCAATTTGTATGCAACATCCACAAGTGAATTTTAGATATTAAGTTATAATCTTGTTTTACATTTAAAAATATTATTGAAATAATGCACTTTTAAGTCCACTTTAAGTTTTTAAGTCCACCTTGAAGTGTTTTGGGGATGCCCTGGATGACATTCCTACCCACAATGCAAAATTTATTATGAAGCTTAAGATAATGTACAATTATGGTAATGTAATGAAAAACATTGAAATTTCTATTTAAAAAATTTTACATTGGAATATTTTTGCTTTCAATATCCTTGGTATTAATGAAAAGTAGATTATACAAACTAAGCTGAAAGCAATTTCTGATATTCAGCTTGCAGATTTACCTTTTTCTGCAACTTACCAATGAATCATCTTCCTCCTACTCATTGAAAAAGATTTGTACATTATGACTGTATACATGTGCAGGGTTGATACAATTAAGTTCCAGCACATTCCTGATTTGTTAGTGTTTACATCATAAGTAAGCAACCAAGTTTTTAAGCATCATTTGAAACTATACTTAGAGTAATTTACTAACTTTAAAAATATTGTATCTTATATTCTTACCTGTATTTTTAAGCAAGTGGTGGTGTTATCCACATCCGCTGTTAAGTCGAAACAGGTATTATTGTGACCAGACTGTACACCCTGTAGAAGTTTTTGAAGACTTAATGGTGCGATTGCTTGTAAAAACGCTTTTGTCACCACTGGGTTATCATGTACCACGGCCTGCATTTCGCCACACAGACAAATCAAGAGCAGAAGACGAACTCCTGAGCCAAAAAATATAAATACGGAGGACATCCAATTCATGTGCTTCACGCATGCCATGCCACAAGCTGTCGGTAGAAGATATGATGATCCAAAATCTGTGGCAAAATGCGTCCGACCTCAAGATGCGTTTAAAACGCGCGAGACACTAAACTCTGTGAAATACAACAATCACACTGGCGCATCAAAACTGGTATATACCACGCCCACTTAACGATTCGTTTCATTGTGCCCTAAAGCAAGAAGCAGAACCATTCCTTTCATAATAAATGTCACGCTTCAAAAACTATTTGCTCTACCTTTCCCTGTGGCAAAGTGTTCTCGCTGTCCATGTTTATATATGATCCAAGGATCGCTTGCTGCACGGATTGCCAACGTGTGCATGAGTTACCTCGCAGGTAACCTGGCCTCGCACTTATTTAGCGAGTGAACCAAAACCCCATGAGAGAGGTTCTACGATGGCAAGAGGCTTATCTTGCTATCTTGCCACTGCGCACAGGACGCATCTAAGGTCGTCACGTAGGACTTCGAACGATCCGCGATCATTGGTCGGTTAAGTCCAGTTTACGGCAAAGTGTTGGCGCTGGGGAGCCTTTTGTTTTCTGTCCTGCTTCTTGCTTTTTGTTTTGTTATTTGTAATTGTTATCTCAAGCAATCTACATAAGGCGTGTTTTCATGCTGATGTAACATACTGTGCAATTTTTATTATTAAATAATTATATTCCGTTTATGCTGCTCTTAATTGTATGGTGTATCGATTCAGAGATGAATTTCGGCTACAGGGAAAACAGCAGGAACATTATTTTTTCAAAATACCGTGCTTTGAATAATTACGTGTTGATTGTGAGTACAGGTCGGGTTATATAGGTAGTCGTGACATACATCACGTACGTATTACATCGCGAGCCTAAGTATGTCACGTGACCCTCACCCGCGCGCCCACACACATACTGAAACTGAACATCTTTCTAAAGGTGATCTCACCAACACACAACAATACAACTCACGCGCTGACAAGTGAATGATGACTATAGCTTTATGATTAATTATATATCTGAAAAAAACAACAAAAAGAATTATTGACGTGATGTTTCTGAATGAAAAGCCGACCAAATGCAAATATATACAGTTATATAAGTCTATAGGTAATACTAAGAAATCTGTCTCCAATTGGTGCAGCAAATCACGTATATAGCCATTTACAGTGAATTAGGCATATTTTCTTCCTGCTTCAAGATATTGATTACGATATTCTTGGCCCTAGGGCGGAGATCAGCTGCCACACGTGTCGTGCATTAGAACAAATTAATTGTCGCCACGTCCCCCGAGAGAGAAAGAGCGAAAACAAAATTTAAACGAGGCCAGCTTCCGCCACTTCCCTCATCTGTATAAGGTCTGTTGCAACTAAGCTAAAGGTGTACAAGAGCGCACATGACAGACAGCAAATCACTCATTCGTCATTTCGTCCCTTGACACTGGTATTTTTTTTTCTGGGGTGACGGACATTGATAGTCGCGTCAGCTGACAAGGACTGTTAGTCACGTCTGTCACAAGATCTTGGGCGATGGTGAACAAGTCCTGCACAGGATGACCAGCCCCACCTCTATATGATCTCGATCTGTGACCAGTCCTCTCCTTCACATTTAATTGTGAGCTATATCCCCCCCTCACGCCAGACTCTATCAAAAGCCTTTTCATGCTAAAGATATGTTTCTCTATAGGGATATGTTCCTCTACCTGGTCTGAAGCCAGCCTGTTCTTCTAGAATTTCCTCAGAGGTGGTGTTGATGCGATTATAATTTTATCACTTTCAGCATAGTCTTACTTGGGTGGTGTATTAGGCTTATTATTCTTCAGTTCTAGCACTGGACAGAGTACAATTGCTGGAATAGGCTTGTGTTGGGTTGAACATTGCATTCCTGATGCCCATCAAAGTTTTGAATCTCTTGATACAATGTAATGTTTGTAAGCTTGTTTCTATGCGATTTATTCATCCAGACTTGGAGAAACGTGTCTTGTATCAAGTTAGCCCAGGCATCTTAAAAAAAAAAAATAAAGAAAACATTCTTGTACACTCTTGTAGACCTTTAAATCCATGCATGTTACAGATTCAAAACGGACCCATACATCAGTCCATGAATTCAGTGAGGATTAGAAGTACTGCTACTATACAGAGGCGGAAAATTAAAAAAAATAATTAACATATGTATTTAAAATATTTTGGCTTTGATAGATTATTCAGAAAAATGAGAACATATACTCAGGGAGGCTTACAGATCGTGGATATATAGCAAATTGCGACAGGCGGGGTGGGCAGGGTTAACAGGGATCAAGGCAACGGCGACACCAATTTACGACATCACTAAAACTCATCAATTTATATATCATCCCCTGCATTATATGAAAAGATTATATATTGTCCATGAATATGGCATTAAATATTTGAATAATAATTTATTCACGACATACGAAAACAAGTAGTTCTGCATTGATCTCCGATTGCAGCGATCAGAGACGCAGCGATGTACAAAGCTAACAAGAAAAATGAAGATTTACTTCAAAAAAGCCAAGAACGTAAGTAAAATCTAGAAATTTTAAATCTTAACTTGAAAAGAAAATTTTATTTAGTCATTTTAAGCCCATTAAGGACACCTTCAGAAAATAGCCTCGAGTATACACGGAAACTGAGGTAGCTAAGGACGCTAGAATTTCATGTTCCTATATAGTTCAAGCTTGAAAGGTCATTATATATGCAGTACTGTAAATAATTATTACAATCATGGTGTTAAATTCCATCGCAGTGTATTTTATTAGGTAATTAATAACTTTGCTTTCAACAAAACTGATGACCCTAAAAACTGTTTAGGGCAGACAGGGTTAATTTTAGTTATGTTGCGCCCATAGGCGAAGACCTTAAAAAATGTACGTCAATTATAGCACCTTCAGTAATTAATGTATACATTCACGCCACTAATTTGAGGCTTAAAGTCTCAGTTTCTTTGCTTTTTGCTGTGTAAAGAGAGTTCTAATTGTTCGTTACGACTTAGTGAAGCAAAAATATACCGTTCAAGGCTCTCTTAACACGTATACAATCCTTTACTGAGAATATAGGCGGACAAAAGAATTTATAGAAGAGGAAAAACCTGCACAAGGCAAGAAAGAAAATAATTAGGCAAGAGATGAAGACAGAAGTTCCCATCTTTAATGGCAACACCTTTCTTTAGAGCAGTAGTTCAAAGGGGGTGAGATTTAACAACAACAACAACAACAACAACAACGTGTGATTGATAGTACATTATCACACTCACAAAGGAGCATGCTGTCAGTGCTTAACAGAATACTTCAAAGGACTGAAGGAGAAGCAACTATATATATGCAGACAAGTAATAAAAGACAAACAGAAGACACAAATTACATGGAAGAAAGAATCCAGTTCTCATCTTCGATGTCCTATTTAAAAACGATGTTTAAAGTTAATGCCTAATTATTTTATTGCAGAATGTGTGTGCGAGCACAATTCACTGTTAATGATATAGTTCCATCATTAGAAAGGCTGTCTGCTTGATTTAATGATTCTACATTTAGAAATGGGAAAATAACAAAAGATTTTATGCAGTTGTAATTTACAACAACCGTGAAAAATCATGTGTACAATGTCCTAACATATAATTTGTTGCTTTCAACAAATACAAATCTATAAATCATCTCTGCATTCAACTCTGTGCATCATAATCACTTAAGTGGGTGAGTGCACAGACTATTCCAACTCATCACACGTCACTTTGTCCAATAAATGAGGAAGTGGACTTATTTTGATTAAGTTTCATGGTGAGATAATTTATCTCTGTGTATTTATTGTATTTGTCTTCTATATGTTTTTCCTTTTTATTTCTTTTAAGCTTCTGTCTTTCATTTTTTTGCTACAGTTTTCATTACTGTCTAACTGGTTTCCTTGATTCACAGGACTCCAAAATGAGTTTATAGAAGCAACAGAGCGTGGTGACATGGAAGCCATAAAAAAAGTCCTTGACTCTGGAAGTCTAGTTCCAGACATTACGGTAATGAGGGAAGGCTTTGAGAAAAGTCCATTAAGCCTGGCTTGCATCTATGGACAAGCATCTGTAGTTGAAGAGCTCCTGAAGGTGTGGGAATATTGTAAGCTTGCACCTTTATTAGAGTTTGCTGGGGGATATGGAGAGGTCAGAGGTAGGGAATTATTTTTAATTAAGAATATTTGAAGATACCAAATTAAACCTTTAAAACTTAAAGTATTGTATTATCTGGATGATGAGCAATCTTTTATCTTTTATCTTTTAATAATTAATCTGCTGAAATTAAACACAAGTAACTCCTTTTCTCTCACTGTGTGTGTATGCATGTGTGCACACCTTAGTAAAAGTTTGCATCTAAAAGTAAAATAGATAAGATAATAAAAGAGAGAAGGTATTGACATGGACTTGAGAAAGAGATATTGGGCACCAAATAACTTTAAATCAAACTTTTTCTTAGAATGGAGCAGACCCAATGAGAAGAAGTGGCACAGGTCGAGTCCCACTACATGATGCTTGTATTGGTGGGAACTCTGAATGCATGTCACTTCTTCTGGATTATATGTCAGATGTTGATGTGGCTGATCACAACAAGCAGACAGCATTACACCATGCAGCCTACAATGGGGAGATAAAGTGTCTGAGACTGCTGACCCAGAAAGGTACCAGTGGCTTACAAATGTTTGAAGCCTGCGAGTTGGTTTTTAACGTGTTTTTGTTGACCCATTTTTTAAATAGTTTATTTGGCATAAACTGTAGATAATCCTGGTAAAGCGATGCATTTCTTTCTCATTAAAAAATGTTCATCCTGTTGAAAATTGTGCTTAGTATTAAAATGGTTGGTTGGTTTATTTATTTAGTAGGAAAGTGCTTCCACCTTTAGGCAACTTTGCACTATAAGGGGAGAGGGAGTGGGGAGGTAACCAGAGTACCTGGAGACAACCCCCAACACCAAGCCCTGCGAACATGTGTTACAGAGAGTATCCCGAGACAAGATCTGAACCCTGAGCCGCTCACTGCAGGGGTGACAAGCGAGTGTTTTAACCACTACACCGGGTGCCCCTATTGGTATTAGGATTAGGAAGTTCACTTTCTTTGACTAAAATGATGGGAGCTGTTATTTTAGGATAATCATTTTGTTTATTTCTTGTTACTCCTGAAGGTGCATAGGGCCGCATTAGGATAATCATGGTGATTTTATATTATTTCTGTGTACATTTGCACTTCACTGACACAAAACAAAGATAAAAAAAAAAATAAAAAATAAAAATGCCAAAAGAAAGAAACAAACCCACCAGAAACACAAGGTCTCTATTTTCTGTAAACTGTAGGTGCAAATCTTGTGGCTGAGGACTCTAAAGGGAGACAAGCAGCCCATCTGGCAGCTATGCACAATCATGTCAAGATTTTGCAGCTGCTGTTTGACCACGGAGTGGACCTGGACTGTCGGTGCCAGGCAGGAAAAACTCCACTGCACTATGCTGCACAGCATGGAGGTGCTGTGAATATTTCTGAATGCTATGTTTATGCTAGCATGTTTTCCAGATTGATTGGAGTACATTTGATGCATTTATTGACAGCTGTGATCATATCAGTTTTTTTATTTGAACCATGTTCAGTCTCTCATTTAGCAGATTTTCTCATGGTATTGATGGTGGTGCTTCTTTCAAGTCATCTGCTTGTTGTGAAATGTTATATTTAAAGTCTTGTCTTGTGCACACATTGGAACCTATTGTCACACCTTGCATTTATGCATTGAAGCTTAAGCACTCTGGGCCCTGCCTTCATCTATAGCTGTCACGGTACCTTTAATCACCCCAAAACAATTATGCAGGGAATCGCCATCATCTGGTGAGATAATCAAGTTCTGCTAGAACACGAAAACTATAACCATAACTAAAACTATAGTCACAACTTTACAACATCAAAACCACAAATACACCAAAATCATGTTCTCACTTTGTGCTTTTGCAATAAAAATGCTATCACACCTTATACTTTGCATTAAATATGGATTGTAGCAACAGCTTGGACGTATATAATTGTTTCAGAATACCAATGATTGTAATGATACGTCTCACAGTAGCAGTTCTTTGTTATTTGATCCATGTAGCACTGGAATCATTAATCTGCTTGGTGGAGCATGACTGTGATACCACAGTCAGTGACAACAACACTTTTTTGGCTGCCCACCAGGCAGCTAGGTATGACAAAGTCGACTGTCTGCGGTTCTTGGTGCAGCAGGGTACTGAGCTGGATGCAGCACTGTCTGATGGCAGGACACTGGCCCATGTTGTGAGCTTCCTCTGATATGCTTCAGCTGTTTCCTTCTTGCTCTTAATGCTTGTCCTCAAACCCTAGATGATCAAAGCATGCAGAATGTTATTGCAAAATGCAAAATTTCTTGATCTACACTAATTGTTTTTATTTGTAATGCTATTTTTAATGTAAAATGTTACACACATATTTATAAAATTGATCTTTCTGTTGGCTTTCTCTTTGTTTATTTTTTAATTCATTTTCATTCTTTTATCAGTTTATTTCAATGATATTTCAGGCATCAGAAAGAAACAAAATCAAAACAAAATCAAAATTCTATCTGCAGGCTGCACAGTATGGAGCAACCAATGCTCTCCATTGGCTGCTGGAAAAGGGAGCTGATGCCAATGTTCAAGACAGTAAGGTTTTTGATTTTTTTTTTTTTTGAGTCAACAAACAGTTGATTATAAAAAGATGACCTCAATCTAATTTGCTTATGTTTACCAAGCACCAGTCACGTTTTGAGGTGAGGAAGGGTTCTAAGTTAAAACTGAGTTTCAGTTTTGCAAGGGAGAGAAGCAGGCAAAAGATGATGTTGACTCGAGCACTGTCCCTATCTTTCCCTTTACTTTCCTGCTGTTTTGTCACAGAGCTTGGCAACACGCCAGCACACTGTGCAGCAGACCGAGGCAAAGCTGACTGTTTCAACTGTTGCCTGCAACATGATGGGGACCTGAGCCTGATGAACATCAGCAGAGACTCACCCCTTGATGCAGCTAAGAAATCAGGACATCCACAGCTCATCGCTAGAGCATGTAAGTAAGGAAATAAAATCCCTTGGTTATTGCTATTCATAAGGATATAATTATTACATATTTTATATAAAATAAGTTACAAGTGAAACTGTGTATGTCCTAAATGTACTAAAGGTAGTCAAATCTTCAAATGTAAATCTTCAAACAAGTGATTAGACAACAAAATACCTCCTTATGAGTCTAGCTTAATACCTCATGGTGCATGTGGCTTGACTTTACAAGCCATCGACAAAATACCTCATATTAGCTCTGGCTTTACAAGTCATCAACAAGCATTTTGTGATTGCAGTGAAGAATGAGACAGTGTGTATGCAGTGTTTCAAGAAAATGAAGGTAGCAAAATGGGATGAGGAGCATTCACCTGCGCAGGTTGAACGGGGCATAATTGCTGCCAGATCTTCTGCATACATTTCTCCACTTCCACCAGCTCGGTTTGTTCTTTTGTTATTGATTTTGAAAATACCTGTGTTCAAGAAGGGCAAAGCTGAGATGCTAAAATTGTTGAATACAAAATTGTGTATGAGTAGAGCTGTAGAAAGATTTTAGTCTTTTTATTTTATGAAGAAACACAGAGATGTTAGCATTAGTGATGTATCATCGCTAGTGGCAGTACATTGCATTCTGCACATTTTTTTTTGGAAAAAGTCAACATCATCAGAATGAGCCTTGACCACTCATCAACTAGTCCCAGCTTCTCCAAATTTGCTGGAGCACCCTTTGCAGATTGTTTGCCGGTAACTGAGAATCATCTCAGAAACATCATCACTAACTTGCCAAAGAAATCGTGTGAGCTGGATCTTGTTCTGACCACCATCTTGTTTGAGTGCCTTGACACATTGATTCTAGTCATCACAGACATCATCAATCATTCCATTTTGACTGGCTGTCCCTATTTCAAACAATCCACTGTCGCTTCACTTTTGAAGAAGTCTAACCTCGACCCAAACGACCTAAAGAACTACTGCTCAGTCTCCAAACTTCCTTTCTTATCCAGGACCCTGGAGAAACTAATCCTTCATCAGCTGCTGCATTTCGACACATGCTGTCTCCTGGGACCATTTGCTGGTCTCCTGTCACCACCACTTGCCTGAGACTGCTTTGGTTTGGGTGGTGAACGATTTATTTTCTGCTTGTGAATCAGTCCTGTCTATGCTCAATCTGTCCACTGCCTTTGACACTTCAGATCAACACATTCTTCTCCAGTGACTTCACACTACCTTTAGCCTCTCCGTCTCTGTCCTAAGTTAGTTTCATTCCTACCTGTCTGATTGCACCCAGTCCATTAGCACCCATGGCTCTGCATGAGAACCTTCTGCTGTGTTTTATGAAGTGCCTCAGGATTCAGTCCTCCGTTTACTGCCTCTTGGCCCTGTGATCCGCCACTTTGGCTTGTAGTATCACATGTATGCTGATGATTCCCAACTTCTGGCATTGGGCCCAGTTTGCTAACTTTACAGTCTGTTCACCAGTACTCAGCAATCCTTCTATCAAACACTGGATGTGGTGAACAAATAAAAGCTCAATATCTCATCTGCCTCCGTCTGTCACATAATTTCTCCGGATCCACCATCACTTTCTCCCAGTCTGTCAAAAATCTTGGAATTCTTTTTGACACATCATTATTTGTTTTGTTGTTCATAGCCTTGCCCCAATCTGAGCTTGTCTTGCCATAGCAGCCTTGCAGATCAGTTTGCTTGGTCCACTCTGCTTTTCTATTCCACGTATCACACTGGGAATATTTGGCTGTTGCCCTTTCTCCTTTTCTGCAGTATTTGGAATGGCCTGACTTCATCTCTCTGCACAATGGAGTTGGTACTGCCTAGACTTAAAACATATCTCTTTCAGAAACACTTACGCATGTTATTTGTTCATCCTGTTGTCCTTTCTCCCCCACAGTCCTATCTCTGCATTCTTTTATGTTCTTGTTTTCTAACTGGTGCATGTTTGTACATGTATGTTGTGCTTGTTTGCACTCGGTTGTGATGTCTACATCACACGGCCTCTTTCCCCACTGCCCCTGGTCTATTACAAATTATGCAAAGAGCATTGGCAGTGGGTAACTAACTGGTCATCACTTGCAGACATTCTCACCAGACTCAGCTACAGAAGAATCTGTTCAGGACCAAGATGAAGAAGGAGACCAAGACAAGACTGCCAGAGCGGGATTTGCCTGCCAAGTACTTCGGAGAGTACCTGGATCCTAACAAAAATTTTAAGTTTTCTGGGTAGATCTTACAATCAAGGCATTGGCCTGATCTGCAACCACTAAAAATATGATAGGTTGTCAATCAGACACAGATTAAGCTGCTTGGGTTATTACGGTTTCCTGCATCATTTATGGGCCCATTTTAGCTACCTTTTTCAGAAACATTTCTTTAGAACCTGCTTATACATACGTCTGTCTATATGCACAAATGATTTGGAATAGCATTCTGTAAATGCTTCTTTGAAGTGAGTAATGTAAAAGATGAGTGCAACTTGCTACAACCACATTTTGCCTCAACACTATATTCACACTTTCAGAGTTTGTGCTTATGTCAACACTTTACAAGCACATTTCACTGAAATTATTGTCACATTCTTGTACTTACGCAAGGAAACTACAGTGAGGCCTTGTACTTGGCAACGGATTTGACACGTAGACACTGGAATAACAACTGAAATGATCATGATTAACCTAGCAGCAGTACTTTGTTGATTCAAATAGCTTTCAACAGAAACTCAAGAGGTTGCACTTTAATTACTGGTGTTGCAGTGAAAATATATTAATCATAGAATGTTTATTATGATAGGAGGAAAACTAAATCTTTAAACATATTTGAGCACTCATTATAGAAGCTTTCCAATTACTATTAATATGCATCGCAGAGTAATGTACAGTGTTTTGGTAAACTGTGTTTGAAGTAAACAAAATAAAAGAGCTCCAGTATTGTTGAGTCTAACATCAGTGGCTGAGGCCGAGACCAGTTAATACTCACCACCATTTGATTTCGTAACTTTTTTACATTTTTGGTGTCTTTAACCACACTTTCTGCATCCACAAACAGCCACAAAACAGCCACAAAAAACAATAAAGATGAAAATAAAATATGTGTGGGATAAACTAAATGTTTATTTGCATCATTATTAACACCCTCTTTTCATTAACAGCCAGCTTTTTAGATCTGGCACACATTTATCAGGAAAACAACCTGAATCTGCAGACAGTGCATAATTTTGCAGTTAAATAAGTATAGCGTGCATGCAACTTCTTTTACCCCAACTGAGAATCTTTCACAAGGAATCTGCTGCCTAATTAGATATGCATTCACTTCACATTTACTCTCTATGCAATCAAAATAAATATGAGAATCAATTAAATAGATACTTTCCCATAATCTTCATGTGGAATATGTGATGAGATTAACAGTCCTCAGTAAACCATCACACTAATGTACACATTAACATATAAGTAAAGGGATAAAATGTCAAGTCATTTGCCATAAAGTCAAGAATAAATAACAAAAACAAGACAAAGAATGTGAAGAATGAATTTTGAACCGTTTCAAATAGCGGATGAAATAGCTGTCATTCAAAAACCATGCAGACTTTGGTTGAAAGGATTTAAGACTTTTCTTATTTACTTGCTTTACTGGCTATTAGCTTTACTTCTGGTTCACACATATATAGCTGCTAATTGTCTCCTATAGTGAAAATGTAATGACAATTACAATTACAATTCTTTATTAATTATTTATTTGACAGACTAACGAGTACATCACTGCTAGGACCTACTGCTGATGGTGGTGTCATAGCATGCTAAAAAAACTCCCTCCTAATCTCCTTCAGAAAATGATGACTGTCCAGCAAAGTATATGTTAAGCAGCACAACATGCCAAAAATGTATTGAAAAGTTATAGGGAATGTAATTATTTCAAAATAATATGTTGACTGCCATCTGCTGTAAAATTCTCTGCAGAATAAACAGTATGTAACATGGTATCTCTATAGTAATAACATTGTGAACAGGAAGATCAGAACTGAAGCTTAATATCAAGCTAACAAATCTGACTTCTTTGAATATTTTGTCTTTGATGAAACAAAAACATCACAGAATAACAGGAAAACTTCCTCATGCAAAGCCAAAAATTATGTGCTGTTAAGGTCAATATTTTTGACTCGTGCATTTTCAAATAAAGATACACTTAAGTGCACTTAATATATGATGATTAATTTTGATTGAGCTTGAAGGCAAAAACATCACATTAAAAAAAGTTGAAGTCAATTATGTTTAAGTAGATTGTGCTGCTGTGTCATGAAAAAATAATAAAAAATAACATTTGGGGTGAAAAAAAAACCCAGTCATGTTTCATAAACATTTGACAGACACAAGAAGAAGAAAATGTACATTGGTACATTATCTACTGCAAACAAAAAGTAGAAATCAATGTTTGGCACAAATACTGCAAATAAAAACCAACAGAGAAACAGAAGAAAATATATAAACTATTTACAAATATGGCACTAAAAAGTCATGTATTCATATTGAAGGGTCTATGATTTCACCATTAAAAGCTGGAATGGCACATTAACAGTTTTTTTTAAAATGACCAAGCAAAGGCAACAAATACTGGAGCTTCACAAATGCTCCTTATAGGCACAGAAACACTTTATCCATGCTCACATCTCAGAAAAAAATATCACTTATGTCTTTAAAATATAATGTAAAGAAAATACTATTTTTTCATATATTTGAATACAAATGAATGGTCTCAGGTGATCACCGTTCTCAAGGCTCATGTCAAAGGAGATTACCTCTGACCCATCAGAAGTCTTTCAAAATTTTCAGCTATGAGGAACGCCATTCTTATCAATTATTTTTGATAACAGCAAATCTGAATGTTTCCCAGATCAAGTGGCTTGACATTTCTTAAATAAACATTTATAGTTTTGGAGAAAGAGCTTAAGGAGAGTTAACACTGTTATGAAGCTACCATGAATACATTTTCACAGATTTGACAAATCTCTACAAGCATTCTTATTACAACACATGCATCAGGGTCTGCTGGATCCATAATAAAACCTCAAAACATATAAAAAAAACATATTCATTCATTCATCATTTGACAAGTAGCAAATGATGAACAATTACACTGGTCCCGTGGGCGTGGTCACTGACAAAAACAGCTGGACAGATGGTGTGGCTGATATAGCTTACCACTCTGGCCTATCTTAAGTGGTGGTGAGCATGTCCTACATGGAATGAACAGGCCACACATTCACATTTGCCATCCAGTTCTTTCTTTGTTCATCTTTGCACTGACCCCACTCCAAGGTACTCTGAAAAATGTTTATCGTCCCAGACCAGGCTTTGCTGCCTCACTGTTGCCAGTAAGGGTTCCTGGTGTTGCATGAGAGTGGCTGCCATGTTCCATATAAAGTCATTGGTTTAGTGCTCCAGCATGTAACAATAAGACCAAAAAGTTTTGGGCCATGCATCAGGGGTGGTGGGAGTATTATATACTCCATATATATATATACACCAGTAATAAGTAAATAGTAATAAAGAACATTTTCATAGAAGGTCCCTACCAAATCTCTTCATCTTGCCTTACATTACAGTCCAGCACAGGGTCACTGGTAAAAACTGGTTTTCAAAGTAAAAGGACAAAAACAAATGAAAGTATGCTTCTGGAGATCACAGAATCACAGAATCACCAAACAATTAATACAAAGTATCTGACATCTCACTGTTAATAAAGGTTTTGTTGTCCACAACAATAAATGACAAGGTCCTGTGCTGCATTCACTGGAGGCAAGCATTCAGTGACTGCTTCTTAAACACCTTCATAATTTTGGATGAGGTAGATTTACTTAATCCTCTAATTACAATGCATTTGCCACATATGCATGTAAAGGCAGGCCCATGCATGTGTGCACACACACACCACAAGAATTTGATAAATACCTATATATGAATCAGCAATCTTTACTGCACAGGGAAATGATAAATGACAATTTTGTAAAAAAAATAAAAAGATGCAAAAAGAGAAAAATATCCCCTTAATGATCAGTTTTGCATTGAAAGGACCTCCCAGTCAGCATGAGCATTGTTTATGACAGGATTTTTTTTTTTTATGGTTTACATACACAACAGCTCAACAAATCATTCTGACTGCTGTAAGTCTCTCTCTTAATTCATGTGTGTATTGATGCAACTGAGCTATAGAGCTATGAAGATGTTGGCATTGGTGGGTGTGAGCTGTAAGGGAAGAGTTAAATGATCAAATCCTAAACACCAAGGCACTCAGGCACCTTGAAAGACATTGTTCTTAACAGCAGGAAATTATGGATTAACAAACATTTAGTTTGCTTTTGGGATTTTCTCAACTTTACCAACATCTTACGTGTAATATTTGCAGATCATTTATGTAACAGGAATTTCTCAGTCTAGTTTGGGATAGAGATCCCTGGCAATCTCATTGTCACCCTTTTCACGATCAAGCCATTTGCCACAAGGGAAAACAGTGCAGTGGTTGGTTCCCAGGTTCATCACTTCCACACGGTCCAGGAACCAGCCAGGTCTGAAACCACTGTTGTCATGCTCTATGTGCACCTTCGTTAACTCCCCTGAAAGAGCAACATACAAAACCGTGAATGAATTGCTCATTGTCATCACTTTGATATCAAGTGGTTATGTTAACATGATCATAGCAATATTTTTTTAAATGTTGCTTATCACCTACATTAACTGAAATAATCTGGCATTAACAAAGCATGTCCTTTCATACAGCAGCAATATCTTTTGAGGTCAATTATGAATATATTAATGAAAGGACTAGCGGGGTGCATGTTTTGCTTGTGTAAAGCTGAAAGCTTGATACTATTTCTCCAAATGCTGTGACTACACAACTTCTAGTCTTCGTATACATGCCTACAAACATTACCATGCACAGAAAGAGATCAACACCACAGATGTCAGGGTTACACATGAATATGTAAAGGCCTCAGCCAAAAGGAAAGTTGGGAACATACTGTGGCATCACAGTTTTGACCTCTTTCTGTGCATGGTAATGTTTGTAAGCATGTGTCTCAAGAACAGAAGAGGTGTACTTTGGGGAAATTGCATGTCGCACCGAGCTTTATCTGATCATTAGAAAATATTTTTGCTCTCTGTACTAGTCCTTTTAGAACCATGTGATACTGCTGATCAAACTACTGCTTATGTGGTGCTCAGTTCAGATGAAGCAGCTGATTGTTATGAGTTGGCAGTGTATTTATTACCTACTGAAGAAAATTAACCCAAGGCATCACACACACACACAAGAGACCACTGACCAAGGTCTAGAGCTTCTATTTGGAAATTATCCACGCTGTTGCGCTCAAAGAGGTCTCGGAAGCGCTGCTTGAGTGGGCGCTTGCCAGTGTCACCATTAGTGCCATATATGGTGATGAAGACGTTGGCATTGGTTCCACATCCCTTCATGTCACCAGTGTATACAGTTACTTCATATTTGACTGGAGCAAGGTCTGTAACATGACATTCACAGACAGCACTAATACTGCTAGTCAGGTGAGCTGCAGCTTTCTACATCAATGATTAAAACAAATGCAACAATTCATTTCAAATAATAATTTACATCCTATAAAGGTCACATTATTTTTACAATATTTGCTAATAAAGATACTCTACAACTTATAACTCTTGAACCAAATTGTAAAATCTGATCATTGAAAAATGCAGTTATTCATTAATCTATAAATAATCACTTGTTCTTGTCATTTTCAAATGTCTTACTTGTCTGGAATTTATAAATCTGTGAATAACTGACTTAATTGTAACATTCCTGTATATGCAGAATAGTGCAAGAAATGCAAAGCGGGTAAATTGTGTAAAGAATGGTACAGATGTAATGAGACTCTCAATTATCACACTCCCATCAGCCAGTGGCTGGACCGTGACAGTAGGCTATATGATCAGGTCCTGCTGGCTTTTGATCAAACACTTCAGCACAGCAGTCATCAAATCAGAAACCAGATGTAGCATTTAGACTATACAGAGCAGATGCCACCTAATCACTCCTGACTTTAGCTATCTGGAGTAAGCAGAGTAGATGCCACTCATGACTTAGCTATCTGGACTGAGCAGGCAAATGTAGATATACTTACTCTTAACTTTTGCTATTTGGCTTTCTTCAATGTCCTTGACCTTTAACTCCCTGCCTTCTTTACGGCTGATTGTCTGAGCAATGTTGATCCAGGAATTGCAGGGGAATATATACCTGTTACATGTTCAGTAAAAAGATACATGAAAACATAAACATCATGGTTTGTTGTCATATATTTGACAGCAATATACATATATAATTGGCACAGACCTGCTGCTAATGTAGACAGAAGACTAAAGCTATTAAGAAATTAACAAGAAAACATGTTAAACAACATCAAGTATATATTACGGACACTGGGCACTCACCTGTTTCCTGAGGATGTGTCTGTGACAGCGATCTCATAGCAGTGCCACATTGCTGCCCGAGATTCCACTGCATCTGTTATGGGCTGGTCCTCCCTCTCATAGGCCCCCACAGTGCAGCTCTCCAATTTACCCAGAGGACTGGAATTAAGGGTAAAGTTGTCTTTCTGTCCTCTGTAAATGATGCAAGAATATATTGACACTTATGGGTCCAAAAAAGAAGTGGTTATAAAAATTACATGCATATTAGGAATGTGTACATGTTTTTATTAAAACATTATTTCTCTGTTGTTACAAGATCTACACAGAGTGAAGTCAGTAAGGATGAAACCATCTTAACTATGGACCATGAAATATCACCAAGCTATGACATGACTTGTTCCGAGGACTGTTTTTGAGTACAAAAACATATCACTAAGCCATGACTAACCGTCGCAGAATCTTGTTCTGAGGACTGTTCTTGAGTACAAAAACTTTTGAGGTGTTCTTGCTGCCTTTCAGAATAAGCCAGCCATTATGGATTGTTCCCCCTTCCTTCTTGTCAGTGGTGGTCACCTCTATCTCATAGGCTATAAATAAATCAAATGAAAACATCATAGCAGCTCCAGGCAATTTACACTGTAGAAGTCTGTATTTCTTCTATTGTACAAATTCTTAAAATTTCTTGCTATACTTTGTTCCAAAAGACGAAAAATCTTTTACACAAAACAATGTCTTGTTTAACAAAGTGGACTTTATCCATTCACTTAGCAACAACAAAATGACATGCTTGACTCTTCGCAGATTCAGAAGTGTATAATACTTATGGCTTAAAGCAAATAACATCTGTAATCCTTTGTCTCATCACACCAACATAAATGGTGAAAATTTTACCACTGTCACTCATTTTCACAGACCTATCTGTTCTTTGTTGTCTGAACCTGGGCTGAACTTGGAACCTGTTCCACAAGTGAGTTCACGCATAGTCTGCTTGTCATCCTCGGTGGTGGACAGCCACTTGTCACAGTGGAAACTGTATACTTTATGTGTGTTCTTGTCTTCAACCTCAATGGAGGCCAGATGCCATGAAGCTCCAAATCCTGTTCACCCAGGGTTTGATGAAAAATGAATACAATGAACCTCAGGTTTTTACTGTGCAATATTGACCAATATTATGTCAATGGGTAGTGACAACAATGTTGCATCTTGGCTATATTTGATAGCTATGGTCAGTGTGTTGGTACACAGCCTACATTGTTACTGCTATCAACAAGTCTTTGTGTAACAACACAACATTCAGAAATCACACAGCACCCTTCTTTGTGCAGATAAAATGGTAGAGGAATGAATGCAAGCAGAAATATTAAAATGCTGAGAAACTTGCAAACTGTAAACTTTGGTACAATATTATTAGCCCCATATTTTGTTATTATACTGGCTTGAACATTTTTCTTCCCAGTGAGAAAAGGTAAATACCCATGAGAAGTCATTGTTTTCAGAAATACTCTTCAAGCTTTCAATGAAAGTATAATATCCTGAGCTATGAATTTTTGTTGTGTGCCAGCTTGGGATGTTTCTTTTCACCTCTCACCTTTGTTATCATGCCAGACCCGAAGCTTGCTTAGCTCCCCTAGGCTGAGAATGCCAGTGACTGTGAACACATCCAGCTGATTTGTGGAAAATGGGCTTTTGTTTGAATCTGAGTTTTTCAGATGAATTTCATCAGAGTCACCATTAACCCCAAACAGAATAATGTACACGTTGGCATCTGTGCCAGCTCCACGTATGTCTGAGGTCTTGACACTGATCTTATAGTCTGTCTCTGAAAAAAACCCCAACATTTTCACAGTGTGTATAGGTTTTAACACATGCAGAGAGTTTCAGATAAAGAGCTATTAGTAAATATCTGGGAAATATATTGATTAGTAAATTTATATGAAAAAAGTTGTTTGGTAAAATGTTGAAAAAGTTCTTTACAATATCTTTAACTCATTCAATATGGGAGTATGGATACAACTGAGCTGTAGCTATGAAGATGTTTGCATTTGCAGGTACAAATTGTATAGGATGAGTTAAAAATTGTAAAATTATCTACAACAATTACTGTTTCTATATTTATTTCTAGGATCTGTTAACATACATGAGGAAGAATTGAGTGTAAGATTTTGTTAGCATTTACTTTGATTTGAAGCTGATTTGGAGGTGATGAGGAATACGTGCAGTTATTATTATTGTAAGTTTACTTACTGTCAATAACAGACTTTCCACGCTCAATGGCAGGCAGATCAACAGACATCTTGGCTCCCTCTTTGCCTTTGCCAAGCCAGTTATCATACTTAAATACTGACAGCGTGCCTGTGTCCATGTTACGGAGTTCAATCTGCACATTTAATTCATTGACAATGACTATAGCTTCAGGGATATGTTCACACCTATGTTCTGTTAAATATTTAAAAAATAATCTAATTTTTATAATTTCCTTCCAAATTTAGATTTTGATCATAATTCTTAAGCCCATGAAAGTCTATCCAGCAGCAGTTGTCTCTTGCCACAAAGAACATCACACTCACTCCTAACAGAAATGAGATTTTCCAAAGCTGCTCTCTTTAATCTAAATGTGTAAATACATGATACACGGAGTTTTTTTTTAAATTTACATCTCATGTCAATGATTGACTTACAATCTGATGGGTCAGACCACAATACTAATGATTTGGAATGGTAATTTGCAAACAAAAGAAGAGCTCACTTTTTCTAGATACCAGTTCTTGCGACTTCCTTTAGCATCGACAGCAACACGGATCTTTTTAAGTGGAGCAACATCATCAATTTCCATCTGTAAAAAAAAAAAAGTAACATAATGTTAATTACATAGATAAAACATAAAGAAATAAAAGTTAATCCATAAATAAAACAGTCACTATGCTGAACCATGATTCATGCACAAACAATTATAATAACTTTTGAATCACCAAAGAGCATCCTCTGAAATCCAAGATGCTTCAGAATTTTTTAAAATCTTCCTATTTACCTTGATTGTGTCTGTATGAGCTCGCTCAAATCTGTCTTCATTTTTTTCTAGTTCAATGGGTGATGATGTTCCCTTGGTGCCAAAGACAGTCATAAAGATCTTGGAGTCTGTTCCTGCCTCTGGTACGTCTCCAGTGGTAACAGTCACCTCATATGGTATCACTATCACCAGGAAATGTGTACATCTAAATATTAATAAATTACACACTATTGAACCCAAAGATATAAAAGTTGGAGCTATTTCATTTGATGTTCATTTGATTACATGCATATGTCTTTAGGATTTTTCTCCTGTTGTTTGCTCTCTCCTAAATTTTTCTGCAAGAAACAAGCATTTACTGGAAAAATAACTGGTGAAGTTTTAAACACTACCACTGCTTTGTTAAAAGGATAGGATGGGACATGCAGTGAAAAGGAAGCAAAAGACTTACTTGGTCTGTAGGACATAATTGTACTAGTGCCATCATCCACATTCAAAACGCAAGAGGTATGACCATTAGCACGGTCACGGGCCAGCCACTGACGGCACTCAAAATGATAGTGTCGACCTTTGGTGGGCATATCTACATCAACTTCCTTTAAAAACCAGCCAGTGCCAGGGGCTTCGCCATCATGGCCAATCTGCAAGTCAAGTGGGCAATCCTCACATATAGTGACAAGGATAATTTAAAAAATCTGAAGTTTATATCTCTTGATGAATCAACAAAACAAATCCCTGCAGACTTTTTTTTTGGCAAACTGTGTTTTTCATGTATGGGACGGAAACAGTTGATGCACTCTGCCATGATCAGCTGTTTTACACATATCACTACATTAACCTGATTTATATGACATTATACGGCTTGTGCTTCCTGAATGTCTTGCCTTATAGCTATGTTTTAATAATTTAATCACTGCAGCTATCTCAATGACTCACATTGTATTGACATACAGGTCTGAAAGAAAAATAAGTCAGCTTACTATACCAATCCCATTAACTGCTTTCTAATGTAACCTTACGATCTCACAATCTCAAGTGAGAAGGAAATGAAAGAAAGTTTAATTACTTCAACTTTCTTGATCTCCCCCACATCCAGTGCCTCAAGCGAGAATATTTCAGTGGAGCCTGGCTCAAACCTATCCTTTTGTGCAAGCTCCAGGAAAAGGCGGCCGGTGTGCAGCTTTTTGGGTCCATGGATCTTGATCCACACATTACTGCTAGTGCCATTGTCATCCCCATCACCTGTTGTCACTTTGATGGTGTAGGGGATAGCTGTAGACAATACAAATCTCATTGTATTACACAGAAAGTTAATGCTGTGCTATTACTCATACAATATACATTCTTTTGGATAGTACAAAGAGGGTCCCTGAAGACCATATAAAAGTGTTATAGACAAGCTGGCAGTAGGTTATGGTGACTGATATCATGTGATAAATCACTTGACAATCATTACGATGACTGGTGTCCAGTATTGCTGTCTATACACTACAAATTTTAAAAAGTTAGATTTGTAGCACTCTAGTATTGTACTAAGTTAGGTCTTTGTTTGTAGAGGGTAGGGGTTGAACAGCTCCCAGTACTGTTCTTTTCTCATGTAATAGCCAGCCTTGAACTGCCCACCCGTGGTTACTGGCAACTAGAACTATTGTTGCACTGTAAGTTACCAAGTTGCCTGAGTCACTTGGGGAGACCAGGGCCAGACAGGGCGGGGTGGGGGTGACCACAGGGGCTGAAAAAGGTTGTGACGAGCCATGGAAAAAGAGGGTGGATGGTTCTGAAATGTTCGACAGAAGATAGAATAAGTAGTGTAGCTTTACAGATGAGAGGGGCTTTTTGATTTTTGGAAGTGAGAATGGAGAGATGGCAAGCCAGCCGCCGAGTTAGACCCTGAAAAAAAATCTACGGTGATGCGGCAATGTTGATCTTTGTTGTGTTCTTGTACAACTGGCCCACCCCTACATAGCCATCAGAGACTGACGTGTTGGTTACACATTAATCTGTAAATTCTTCTTTTTATGTCCTTGTAAAATAAGAATCAACTTTTTTCCATTAAATTTTGTGCTTACAGTTAAATGCTAGACTAAAAATGGACTCACGGTAAAAGTAGAGCATGAAATCAGTGCACAGTACTTACTGGGGCCAGCTGCAATATCTTCCTGAGATTGAGTCAGCTGCTTCTTTGTCAAGCGCGGACTTTTGGAGAATGGATCAGAGCTGCGTGCTGATTGAAGACTGGTGACTGAGCCATACTTAGTGGATCTGACTGTGCCCGTGCTTGACATCTCTCCATCATAGCCCTGTCCATGCCATAGACACAGGATTATATGTGCACTACTTCTGTCTGTGGCCTTTGTCATTCCAGAGATAAGCTCTCTCTTCTAATCTTCCTCATCAGCAAACATTGCATGAATACTTTTTTCACAAGTTTCTCCAATGTAAGTAGACAGTACATCTCATTCTCTTTACTCAGGCACATCTTTAAAATTTTCAAGAAATTTTACAAACTGGTGAGAATATGCCTGTAGCAACAAGGGAAGAAAAGCACAAGTCCAGCAAAATCAGTTTTGCCTGACCTAACCTTGACATAGTGACCTCACCTTGACATAGAGTGACCTCTCTATCTTTCCATCATCCTTGTTCTTGGCTAGCCAACGCTCACAGTGGAAGATGTCTTTATGCTGAGTACTTGAATCTGTTATTTCCACTCGGTCTAAGAACCAGGCTGGGTTGAACATAGCATTGTCATGCCTGATCTTCACTTTGTACAGCTTGCCAAGGTCCACTGCCTCAAGTGGGAAGCGATCCATCTTATTTAGAGTAAAAAATCAGCAAATAAATAACAGAAGACGTGCCAGCTGACAATGAAGAATAAATACTTTCCTTTAGATGCTAGACAAATTTTAGCAAAATCCTAACCAGTTAACTCAACACCAAAGCCTTTCCAAACTGGAAATTCAGTTAGAAAAAAAAGCAAAATAGCAGTTCTGATTAAGAGTACTTACTGCTTTGTTATTCTGGCTACATGCTACACGGTATATTTACTGTGCATTAATAAACTGACTCCTAGTGCTCAAAACTATTTTAACTGGCTTGAGCTTAATAGCTAGTGAGCACCACTCACCCTGCCACGCTCAAACTTGTCCTTGTTGGTCTCCGACTTGTGAAGCTTTCTCTCCCCTGAGTCTCCCTTGTCTCCGAAAATGGTGATGAAAACGTTGGCATCAGTTCCTCCTCCAGACACATCACCAGTAAACACCTCCACTACATAAGTCTTTGCTGCCAAACAGAGTATGAAGGTCAGGATTTTCAACAGAAACACTGTCAGATTTTCATAATTAGCCCTGGTACTGATATGCATCCTGCTATGTTTGACACAAACACATTACTTAAAAAAGTTAAATCTTTAATCAAAAGACTATTCTGTATCCCTGCTTCCACATCTCTTGTGAAGAATACATACATACCCTTTAACTTGTCTTGGATTTTGAGTTCCTGGGTTTTGACTTGACCATCCTTACTGATGATCTCTTTTGTAGCTTTCTCTGGCAACAGCTCCCGCTCAATGGCACCATCCTCTTCATCCCTAGCCAGCCAACGCCTACAAGGGAACACGTAGGTTACAGAACCCTGCAACACAGTATACACTTATGTATAATATATATGTATCCACACATATATCCATACACATATGCATATTATATACATATACACACATGTGACATATCAAGGTCAAAGACACCATTAACTGGAGGAAGAAGAGAGACAAGACATGTTGAGGGAAACAATTTTAAAGATGGGTAACAGAGAGACACTCAGAAGAAATGATACAAAGAAAGCGCTCAGAGACACAGTACAGGAGATACAGTGGTAGGCAACAGACACACAGATAAAGAAAGCTACAAAGATAGGTGTCACAGAGATATAAAGTTAGGTGATAAAGCATGGCTGGAGGAAAGAGAAGGGTACAGAACTAAAGAAGGACCGAGGAAGTGATGAAAAGAGGTGACATTTTATTGACTGTAACAACTTCTTGACCACATGAATAGTGTCTCTATATAATAAAATAATCATGTTGCATCAAGATGTAATACATAACAGAGAGTGCATCTCTGTATCACACAACAAATTACATTGTAACAAATTAGAAGGGCACAAAGGAAAAGACTGTACCTGAATCTTTTATTCCCCAATCCAGGGCAAGCATTAGTAGAAAGCAGAACACAAGAATCAATACTGGTTAAGCAGAGTTCACAAACAGAAATGCATCTAATATTGGAAAACAAAATTCAAATTCAAATCCAGATCAACTCATATTTTTCCATTAGAGTGCTCAGCTGCTACATACAAAATTGTGAGGATGCATCTCTCTGTGTATGTCTGACAAAACTGTATTAGAAATTGACATTGCCAACACAGGCTTATTGCAGAAACAGTAAATTTCAGTAAGAAGAAGAAGAAGAAGAATTCATGCACTAGATTTGAAATAATGAACACTCATTTAAACACACCTGTTATTACAGAAACTCGAGCACAAGTTACAGTTTAGTAGTTGAAAGAGGTTAGTTAACTGTTTTAAAAATCAAAAGTGGTTATTTGAAATACGATTGTGGCATGGGTAGATGTATGTTAGCAGACAAATAGTGCTAAGATCATAATAAACCTTCATGTCACATACCTTCCCAGTATCATGCAGTCTCCGTACTTCCACTTTGTCTAAATGCCACCCAGCACCTAAACCAGTACCATCATGCCCAACACGAATCTTCTCAATCTTATCGCCAACATCCTCCAGCTGCACAATTGATGATGACCAATGAAAAGTACATCAATGCACTGACGTTACAGTATAGCATTTGACTACATCACAAAGATGACCACAAATATGATGATCCTAGATATACTTTCAGTTTTCTTTTTATTTGCTGTTAATACGTAAATATCTTTGCTAATGTATAAACACATATTCAAAATTCTAGGAAACTCGACATTAGGATGAGCGACACCAGATAGCAATAACCTCTGCCCCAAGGAAAATGACAGATGGATAGTATGGTACAGCTATTTAACAGTTGTATACTTTCCACATCCTACCTCAATAACAAACTTATCCATAGCACCACGTTTAAAGTGCTCTTTTCGCTCTCTCTTGCTATGACACAAAGATTTCTTCTGTGTGGCTTCTTCCTTGCCGTAGAGGACAACATAGACATCTGCATCAGTAGATGCTCCAGAGATGTCACTTGTGTAAGTTGTGATCTCATAAGGAATGCCTGTGAAAAATGTAAGCCTCATTACCATTTATTTTTTAATGCACTCGAGACATCACCTTTTTCCCTTTAGAAATTTATTTTTAGGGAGCATAAATTTAGTTTAGACCTTCTGCAGCATGTCTGACCATCCTGCACAGGCAGAACCTAAGGCAATATATATTGACTTATTTACACTATCCTTCCTTGAAAATACAACACATGGCAAGTATAGGTGCTTAGTGGATAAAATACAGTTCATGATAACTGTCTTCAACGTGAGAGAAAGAATCTGAAGGAACAGGGTATGACTACAAAGAAGAAAAAAAAAGATTATATCTTGTAATAATTGTCAAGAAAGAACTCACAGGGCTTGTACTGTGCTGTCTCTAGCTCTTGTGGAACAAGATCTCTTTCTATCTCCCCATCATCTTTTGACTCGGACAACCAGCGTTTGCAAGGAAAGAACCATGTACGGCCTAGTGAGGGGCAGTCAATCTCCACATTGTCCAAAAACCAGGCTGCTCCACCTCCTGAGTTGTCGTGGCCAACCCTGTTACATCCATCACCATTCAACACCTGACCATTGAATCACTAAGCACTAAGGGTAAATACCCCCAACATGTTTTGATGATCCTTAGAGGGAAATGTTTACCATGTAAAAACAAGCTGACATTCACTCAAAACAAGCTCAAAACTTAAAACAAGCAGAAAGATATATAGCACTCTTGTCTTACACATGTGCTCTGCTTCTAGTTCACCTGATTTTTTTTAGTTCTCCAATGTTTACAGTCTCCAATATGAACTCATCCATCTGATTCCTCTCAAATTTGTTCTTGTTTGTCCGAGATGACTTGAGGAACATTTTACCTGAAAAAATTAATCATTATTATCCATTTAGGATTCAGTACAAACTGTCCATGCTGTGTGGTGTGGCTTGTATGCAGGTGTGCTCAATAGATCAAAATTTATGGCAATGTGTGTTGCGTACACTGTGGATACAACATAAGCATGCGGTGAGGCAACTGTAAGTAACTTACAGATTTATAGACAGCTTGATGAGTTCCTTCTAAATTTGGATTTAGTACTGTCCTCTGAGTATCTATACTGGTACTCTGAGCATTTGAGGCACTATTTTCAGTACCTATTGCTTTTGAAAATGAACTTAAACAAATGTAAACATTAATTTCTTGCTACCTACACATGAATACCTGTCTGATTTTCAATGTCCAATGGTAGCTGCTAAAAAAAAAAGGTACAAGAAGATTACTTTCACCATTCCTCCAGGGGGGAGGCAGCAGTCGCCTGTATCCCATGAACAAAAGTTAAACTTTTCAATATGAAATGTTCACCCTTCACCCAATGCTTGATAGCATGCAAGATGGTCAGATTTATGGAGATTTGCTAATCCTTTCCCCCTATTTACCTGTGCTGTCCTTTTCCCCATACATAATTATGAAGACATTTGCCCAATTTGCCTGTGCTGTGTATTTACCTGTGCTGTCCTTGTCACCATACAGAATGATGAAGACATTTGCATCTGTCCCTGCTCCCCACACATCTCCTGTTGTGACCTTCACATAGTATGTCGTCATGACGGCTATTGAACATTACAAAAACAAACATTACAAAATAATTACATTTCAGCAAGAATAAAATTACACCACATTTCTAACATTAACATTGAATTTACACATTTCTTAATTATGATAATCATTTCAGAATGTATTGAGTTCATGTATATGTGCATAAGTGTGTGTATGTGTTGATTAGTAAGACAATTTTTTTCTGCAAATGTCTACTCATTCTTGTACTAATCACAGGTACTCCAAATTTATCACTTCTATAACACGACTTGGAATTCCACAAAATTTTCTTGTCATTTACTACAATGGTGTTTGCTCATAAACTATTAAACTAGTGGCTATAAGATCTATTGCTTTCATATTGAGTGACATTAAAAGAAAAGAAAGTATAAAGTTTACATTTTTTACCTTTGCTGCAAAACACTTTTGAGTTTTACCTTTGATTTCCAATGCTATTTCATTTCTCAGAGCAGCAGATGAATCTTTGCGAGAAAGTTTCCGTTTGAGAGACATATCTACAGGCACCAGTTCACGTGAGATCTGCCCATCATCTTTGTCAGTTGCAAGCCACCGCTGGCAGGGGAAGAGGTAACTGGAAGAGACAATGAACAACAATCAGTGAATGGCTATCATCAACTAAAAAAACTCCGATGGAGTCAAGCTGGATGTCTGCAGACCTCAGTACATTGCTATTGCATCATCAAATCTTAAAACACCTAGGACGTCAGTTCAATGATTATCTGAGGTGCAATTACAACTTTCCATGATCTGCAGTGATGCATGTCTTTGCCTCATCAGACATGTACTTTGTTGCAGCTAGTTTTTATTAGCAGTCATTACCATAAGATCTAAAAGGAGTGATCTCTTATTAAAGTTGTAAAGTGGACAACTGATCGAGGTCTCTAAGGTTTTTGACAAGGCACAGAAAGATGCATATTGCAGTGACAATTTGCTGACAAATTATGCTGCATCTCAACACTGAAAACATTGCAAAAGCTTTGTGATTCGCCACTTACTGTAAAAAAAAAACCTGTAAAAACATTGAACACACCTCTAAGGTCTAAGCGAAATACATTTTTTCAAATAATTGCTATTGCTGTAAAATCTTAAACTTGTACAACTCACTTCAAACTGCAGGGACAAGTAAATCTGGGAATTAAGAGAAATTAATCAGCCAGATCACTGCTTCTTGGACAAAAAGAATCAGTGAAAATCAAAATCAAAATATGAACAAGAGAAAATGTCCTAAGGGAAACATGAGTAAGGTCCACATTCTCTCAGAACTTCCAAGTCCAAGAAGCTGTATGTACCTCTTTTTTCGTCTGGCATCTTCTATTTCCACTCTGTCCAAAAACCAGGCTCCACCCATTCCTTTGTTGTCATGGCGAATCTTGACTTTGGTCAGTTTGCCTAAGTCCACAGCTTTCACAATGAACACATCCTCCTGTGAACAGCCAGTGAGACTTTTAGTGACCACTAGTACCATCTGTATTAAGGAGTGATTGAGGAGATCCACAAGTGCAATACTAATTACAGAACTTATTACCTTTCATTCTTATTACGCCTGAAATTATCTCTCTTACAATGTGCTGCAGAAAGACGAAGAAGGAAGCTTGATCCTAGATAAGCATATGCAAAGCCTTTGTAATTCAAATCTGATTTCGAAAAATAAAGTTCCCTCTGAAATGGCATTAATTAAAAAAGCACATAAAGTTGTCATGTTCTCTCTAAGGGAAAATCCAAAGATATAAAATAAACCGTCAAATATCTGAGATGAAGAAAGGTAGCTTTAGATTTAATAATGTTTAAAAAATAAAATGTCCACCTGGTTGCGTTCAAACTTATTAGTAAAATTTTTGGAGTCCTTTAGTTGCCTCTCCCCTGTATCTCCTCTATCACCATAGACAGTGATGAAAACATTGGCATCGGTACCAGCTCCATATTCATCTCCAGTGAACACATGGACTGCATATTCAACCTCTGAAAAACACAAGAACCTGTGATCAGATCATTCCTTTTGAAAATAGGTTCTGTTAAATATTTTGAAGACAATTTTCACGATATCTTCTTTCTAGACATTACCTTATTTTGTTGCTTAGTTGCTTACTTTCCAAAGACTGAAAAGTTTATGAGACCGTTTTGTAAACCTAAAAACAATGTCTCATTTTATCACCATACTGTAAGTCTAATACCAACCTTCCAGAGCACCTTTCAGAGGTTGACCTCTCTCATCAGTTGGTGTAAATTCTCGAACAATCTGCCCATCACCTTCACCGCGAGCAAACCACTGACCAACAAAAAACCAGTAGTCTTCAGTGCCGCCGTCACTTTCATCTTCTTCAATGACAGCATCCAGTGTAGAGGATGATTTCTTGGCTTTGAGGCGCTGGCGACCGGGTGTTGAGGAGGGACTGGATAAATTAGATTCTTCATCATCTGAGCGATGGGAACTGAGTAAAGACTTACGTCGCTCAGCTTCAGATTTCTTCTTCTTTAATCTCTTGCCTTCTGGCAGAGGTCGCTGTATAAGCACCTATTGAATACACCAAAAGATTCTTAAATTACAAACGTATTGACGGATTTCATTTGAGCTAGCTATAATCTATTTCTGAAGCATGCAAACAAAAGACAGGTGGCCTTCCTTATACTTTATAATACTGCAAACTCATGAAGAAATTATCCAAATAAATACTGACAGCTCAACACTAGACATTAAAATCACCTTACCTTATCTAAATGCCATCCAGAAAATCTTCCTGCACCATCATGTCCTATTCGAATCTTTTGAATCTGGCCAATATCTGCAGCTTCCACCTTAGGACACATAATAATTGCAAATACACTTTAAACTTTATTGACATTCATCAAATGAAGTGGACAGCAAGGTCAGTACTGAGAGAGATGGAGATGAATACTAAGCACCTGAAAAACTAACAACATGAATTCTGACAATGAGGGCTGCAGGTTATTAAGAAAAGCAAACCTGCTCCTCCCCACTTTAGCACTGCAGTGCTGCCTATATTTTATTCACCCTCTACTTTTGATAATGACCATGTTGTGCTGAAGTGGTCATACCTTGAACTTGTCAACAGCTGCCCTTTCAAAGTTGTCTGTCTTGTTGTGAAGCTGCACTTCTTCAGTCTTGCCCTTCTCTCCATATACCTGTAGGAAAACATTGGAGTTGGTTCCTGCACTTTTCAAATCACTGGTCCAAACAGTCACCTCATATGGTATGGCTGCACACAGGGAAGTGTTCGACAGACAATAACACAGGGCTGCCCAGGTGTGCCACACTTTCCCACTGTCACAGTTGTTCAGGTGTAAAAGATGACAGGAATTTAAGTGGGTCTGTGTTATGTTATCATCCTATTTCTAAAGGGTGTGATTCACTTTTCAGCACAGCTCTGATCAGTGGCAGCTTCTCCTCCAGCTCAGGACCTACTACCTGTATAAGGCTATGCTTTTAAAGGGTGATAAAGGGCATTTGTTTCTGGGTGAGAAACATGGGAAAGGGAAGTAAATCTTGTGTGATGTTACAGATGTCTTTTCCCATCACTAAGCCACCTGCTTCAGCTCATGTATAACACTTATAAATAAGACTTCTACATAAAAGGCTATGGCACTAAAATATAAAAGATCAATGAGTGCTTAACGACTCTCATGTAACACATATACAGCATATATAATGTACAGCAAACCACAGCATAAACATGCTCACACATTCCTCTTCATTCATAAATACTTTTCATGCTTAAAGCTGCTTACTTTTTTGTCGCTTTTCTTGAGATGTCGGTTCAATTTCAACTTCTGTCTGTCGATCACCCTCACTGTCTGAAAGCCAGCGGTGACAAGCAAAGCGGTAGTGCTCCCCTTGAGATGGAATGTCAATGCGGACCTCATCCAAAAACCAGGCAGCGCCAGGCTTGCTGTTGTCATGACCAATCCTAATCTTCTTGATCTGAAAGCATTTAATACTTCACGTGTATCACCCGTACCTTCTCATTACTGCTGGGCATAGTCTCAGATAGCAATCAACGTGCAGTCAGCTAAGAAGACCAGCCACCTGTCTTCAGGCATATTAATGTAAAAGTAATTAATCTCAAGTGATGGAAAACAAATTTTCTGTACCTCTTCTGAGATACTTTTTGTAACACTTGGTTGCTCCCACTCAAACATTCTTATAATTATTTTTTTCTATCCCTACCCACCCATCTTCTTGTGTTTGATTTTCATGTTTTCTTCCTTGTCTTATGGAGGCTCAGCAAAGTTTTTGGATGATGGTTATATTAAAAAAAATACTTAGCCAAATTTGGTTAAAAGTTCATCTATATTTGTCTGGTTAAGAAAAGCCTTTAACCACTTTCCTCTTTTTCACTGCTATTTATTACCTTGCCGATGTCTGTAGTTTCCAATTTAAATACATCTGTGCGGCCTCTTTCAAATTTGTTGGTGTTAGACTCTGAGAAGCGAAGTTTCATCGAATCAGAGTCACCCTTTGTACCAAACATCTTGATGAAGACATTGGCATCTGTTCCAGCTCCTCGCACATCACCAGTCTTTACATGCACATGGTATGTCGTGGCTGAAAAGCATCGCATTAGAGAAAAAGCTACGTTACAATCCTCATCAGTCACGACTGATTTTCAATTATTCTCTCTTATCAAGGACAATTTTGGATACAAGTGCAAGTGAGTCATTCTTCTGCTGCCAACAATCTTTCTGAACAAAACTGGGCATCTTGACATTTGCTACTACTGGGTATGATAACACAATATCTTGTTATATATACACATTACTACATGTACTAAGTTATGTCTTGGTTTGTAGAGGGTAGGGGTCGAACAGCTCCTTGGACTGTCCCTTTCTCACGCTGGCTGCGTATGTAATAGCCATCCTTGAACTGCCTACTCATGGTTACTGGCTACTGGACCTATTGTTACACCAGAAGTTACCAAGTTGCCTGAGCCACTTGGGGAGGCCATGAGCAGATAGGGTGGGGTGGGGGTGACCATGCCACCACGGGGCAGGGAAAGTTTGTGAGGAGACCACGGGAAAAAGGAAGAGGGATGGTTCTGGAACATTCAACAGGGATAGGATAAGTAGTGTAGCTTTACAGTTGAGAGGGGCCTTTTGATTTTGGAAGTGAGAGTGGTGAGATGACAGGCCTTCCCCCGAGTGAAACTCTGAATAAAATCTACAGTTATGCAGCAATTCCATTTTTGTTGTATTCTTGTACGACTGGCCCATCCCTACATTTGCCATCAGGGACTGAAGTGTTGGTTATGCACACTAAAAATAAGCTTGTCCCGAAAAAAAAAGAGTGTAAGAATTCTATGGCAGAAAAGTGTACAACACTCAAAAATCATTAAAAAGCAGGACTTTTATGTAAACTAAGGCCTTTTGAGAACGAGTCTTGTTCTAATTTGAGGCAGGTTTTGAAAGCATGAAAAGAATCTGAAATGCTACTATCAAAAAAAAAAAAAGTGTGATTTGCATCCTGTATACTTCGATTTACGTACTGCTGAGCATCTGGCCTCCTCCTGCTGTTATCTCCCTTTCAATCTGTCCATCGTCTTCATCTTCTGCCAACCACCTGTGTTAAAAAAAAAATTAAATTAGTGGAAAATAAAGTAGACAGAGTTTTCATAGATGAAAGTAAGCATATCTAAAACTGAAATATTACAAACTCAAAAAACTGGCTTTCAAACGATGCTGGGATAAATTTAGATCAGATTGTTGATTGGCTCTAATGATTTTTGCTGTAGCTATATCTTGTTTATCAGAGAATGTAACCAAAAGGCCTGTTTTGATATTGACATCAATGATGCTCTACTACCTTAAAGTTTTATTTACATCATAAATAGACAATACAATGAGAAACACATTTCCTACCTGTTGCATTCAAAAACAGTGTCATATTTGGCCTCCTGTGGGTGTCTGACCACTACTTTGTCTAAAAACCAGCCAGCACCTGCTCCACGACCATCATGTCCGATACGAATCTTCCGCAGCTTCATCAAGTTCACTGCTTCCAAATCAAATTCATCCATCTGCACAATATGAGAGAGCAAAATGTCTGAATGTACGAATGTACTGAAATTGGATGTGCTAGAAAGAACATGCATTCTTGTATTAATACACTGCACCTAGGGTAACGAAATGTAATAGGGTAATAGATGTACTACTATAGCCAAAGCAGACAGTACATTAGGTCATGCTTAAGGTAGTGGATATCAGGGGATAGAGTGTTAATTTACATAAGATTTCTATCCAAAGTGAACCAATTATAAGTGACACCTAAGTGTTATTCCAAAAACAGAATTTGTAACATGTACCAATACAACACCTACCACTTTTCATGTAATACTTTGACACCTTACACTGTGTTTGCCACACATGAGTTGTACAAAGATAAAGGGAAAAAAGTTACGAACTTGTCCTCTCTCAAATTTGTTCTTGCTGGTTTTGGAGTTCTTAAGGAAGCGCACGCCTGTGTCTCCAAGGTCACCAAATATGTTAATGTAGACATTAGCATCGGTTCCTGCAGATGATTTCTTGCCTGTGTACACCTCAACCTTGTACACCAATACTGCAACCCCAACAGGAGTTATTCTGATTATCTAGCATACAATCTTCACTTAAAAATCAGCAAAAGAAACAATGCTAATGTTGCTTTATCATATTTATTTACCAGCATTCTCCAGCATTATAATATACCTATCCCTTAAACTTTGCAAAAAAAGTGATGCCTAGGTACTTGAATTGTTTTTGAGGGTCTTTCTGGACCATGCCTTTAATTGTTTCCTACTGACACATCGTCAGCAAAGATTGATGAAATCACTTTTGCTAAAGTTCAGTCCATGTAGTTGTTTTTCTTCTCAGCATGGTGAGTACAATCACAACAAAGGAGTTATTTAAAGATAGACTCTTGACCTTCACTTGAATTGTGGTCTGTTCCACAACTTTCTTTTTCTGATAGAGTGACAGGAAAAAATCACAGATCGTAAACAGGAGCTTGTGTCAAGAGCAAAAAAATATTTCATTTTAAAAACTGACAAAATTAAAGTGAAGGAAAGCATTGCAACAGCAAGTGACACAGGCTTGCTTATCCTGCATAAAACAGCAGACGCACATTCAAATCAAGCAGAAAGTAAATGACAAATAATACAGAATAAAAGATAGAGTTATGAGTTTGTTTGAACCATATTCTATTTTGATATGTTCTTATTTAGTGGGAAAACTTGACCATTGAAAACATGCTATTCTTTCTAGTCTCCATGCTGATTCCCACTAGTCAAAATAATTGCTTCCAATATCTTCTGTATAGTACTCCAGCAAAGCAAATAGTTAAAACATCGTTTATTTCTTACAAAAATTAAGTGGCTTAAGCCTTAGTTGTTTTGAACTCATTGTTAGGAAACAATGATGGCAAGATGATGTGTAGTCTCTTGTGCTTTCCATGCCAATGAAATGTTGACAGTAAAAGTCGGTATATCTCTAAAAAGCCACATAATAAAACAGATATGTACACTCTTTTTCCAGATCTCATTACCATTTTCACTTTCTGGAAAATGATATAAAGATGCTTGTATTCCATCAATAAATATTTTGCATTAAGCAGCGATCCTGCTTCCACATTCATTACTTGCCATTTTCTTTAATTAGAAATTGGGTAGCAAGCTACACATGCTGTATGCAAATCATTTTCAAGCAGTGTACTTTTTCTTTTCCTTCTGAGCAAAAGAGCAACAACTGTATTCACTCTGGCTAAAAAGCTTTTCTGGCATGGTCCATGGGTGTAGGAGTTTCCCTGTGGGACAACCACCTAGGATATCTTCATGAGAACTGAATACTGAAACAAAATCCCTAACAAATCACCTACCTGGGAGAGGCTTTTTGATCCCAGGTCCTGTGGCTGGTAATTCCCTAATTGTTTCTTTGTCATCTTCATCTTCTGCCAGCCAGCGGTTGCATGGAAAAACATAGCGTGTCTTGCTGCCAACAGCCTGCATCTCCATCTTTGAGATGACACCCAAACAATATTAAGTTTGTTACATAAAACACTTGAAGTATTATTTTCGAAATGCTGCAAAATTTCAGAGATGTAGAAAAGAAACATTTGTCACCTTGTCTAGATGCCAGGCTGCAAATCTACCAGAGTTATCATGATAAACTCGTAGTTTATATGGTAAACCAACATCAGGAGTGTCGATGTTGAAAATATCCATCTGGCCCTGCTCAAAACTGTCACCATCTTTATTCAGTTTGATGTCATCAGACTTGCCCTTGTCTCCATAAAGGACAACAAAAACATTTGCATCTGTTCCTGCATGCTTTGTGTCTGACGTAAACACCCATACCTGCCAGGAAATTTCTGTAAATAAGAAAACATCTTTATATGAGAAGCACATAGCTGTAGTGAAGATGCAGAAGAAGAATGGATGAGGAATCATGTAACTGTTGATCAAATCATGCAAAACCTTTTTTCTGTTGTTTTGTTTTGGCTTTCTTGTCTGTCTTTATTGAATCAGAAGGCCATGAAATAAGAGGTTACTGACAGAAGTACTAAAGAAATTACAATACAGGGGAATGTTAATCAAGTATGCTCACTTTTCTCTTTTTTTTTACGTAATCCTGTCTGTTCATACAGGGTACGCTGTATAAGTCCATCTCCTTCGTCAGTTGCAAACCACTTTTTGCATGAGAAGAACTGTTCAATGCCTGTCATTGGACAATACACAGAGAGGCAGTCCAAGAACCAGCCAGAGGCTGGGCCACTATCATCATGTCCAATGTCAACACAAGACACTGGTGACAGCATTCTTAAGACATTCACATTGAAGATGTCGGTCATGCCACGGTCAAACTTCCCCTTTTCAAGCCAGATCTTGCCACTTGTCTCGGCACCCTTCTCTCCTCCATGTAAGATAATATACACACGTGCACTTGTGCCTGCATTTTTGACATCGCCAGTTGTGACAGTGATGATGTATGGGATTCCTGCAAAAATGACACATTTTTGGATGGTATTTCTCAATATTCTCAGTTTCTTTGTATACCAGAAAACAATTTAACAAGTAAATAATGAGAATAATTGTTTGAAACTTTCATGTTAAAGAAAATTATAAAGAAAACTGTAGTTATCAAGTGAGTTATGGAAAGAATTAAGACTTCCTTTCCAGAAACACATAGAAGAATGCTTGGTAACTGGGCAATATCTGATTATCACATGATCCAACATCTTGTACTACCTTCAGCCTTCAATGATATTAGAAGTTACAATTTAGGTCCATCCATGTGTACTCTTCTCAAATAATTAACTTTAATTTCATGGTTAAATAGCGCTGGCCTATAAAAATATTACACACTAAGTGAAAGACATAAAAGGTTTATAAAATTCAAGATCCTTACCTGATTTATCTGTCAGAAAGCATTATTAAGGAGGAATATAAGATTTTGCTTTATTAAAATCACTTTTCTTTATGTTAAGCAATGATGTGTGCATATATATGTGTGAAAGGTGTGGTGCATTCACATGATGTTGACACATAACATGTATATTACTACAAGTATGCATAAACTTACTGTACTCTCCACACACACACACATATCTTTCCTTATATATATAAACATTTTATACCTGAAAATGAATGCATCTCCATGCCACAAGATTCTTACTCATGCCACCATGCAATCACACATGCTTCTCTCACTCTCTCTCACACAGACACACATGCACATACTTGCATGCTCACAAGAGAGAGTTTTACAACTGAAGAAAATTTACTGAAGCTATTTACAATTTTAAACTTCTACACCTTTCAACTTTTGCTTGAACCTTTTCTTTAAAAGCTGCTGCAAAAAAAGCTAAATAATGTTGAGATTAAAAGAGTTCTTTTTGGACATCAATTAGCTTAGTTATATTGTGATCAGCCTGATGACCTGGATACATATTGTCAGGCATTCTTTGAAGTATTGCTGTAAGTCCTGTTCCACAGAAGATGTGTAACTGATATAGAAAGCAGTTTACCATGAGTAGCATCTTTTGGGCCGACATTGAGGATGAGTTCCCTGGAGATCTGCCCATCATCTTCATCCAGTGAAAACCACCGGAAGCAGGGAAACTCAAACACTGTGCCCATGTCCAGGTCATCAACAATCACCTGCACCAAGAAAACATCAACATTAACAATCATTAACATTAACATCAACCAGCAAATGTTTTGTCTTAAATACAAAATCTTTTCATGTCTAGGGGAAGCAAGTTTTCTCAGTTACAAGATGGTTTGTCAATTAAGCCAGTTGCAAATGGATGAAACATTAAAGAAATGTAGAAAGAAAAACATTTAGCACCTGCTATCTGCAGCTTTGTCGCATCATCTACTGACTAGTGGTAGGGAGGGAAAAGGCCTTGAAGGAGAGAAGAGCATTGCAAAGATATAAACCTGTAAAAATCTTGCCTTAGCTGAAATACCAATAGCTGCTCTAGCAGTATCTGACAACATTTATCAATTATTAAAATGAAGAGTACAAATTAAATCTAGGCTAGAGGAAAGATTTTCCTTTAAAACATTACAGTCCTAAAGTCTAGCTTGAAGATTTATAACAAAATCCTATAAAATTAAAACCCGTTAATGGCCAGCTAAAATTAAAAAAAAATAAAAGCTATGCATATATGTCTGTTCATTTTATGCACAGAAGAATACTGTGCACACAAACACACAATTACATGTGACTGTGCATGCTGTGTAACGAAAAAGTAATTGTCTCAGCCTAGCCCCTTTTAAAATGTTTCATGGATGGCCACTGCACAGCTATAAGTGCACACAGACTACAAATTGCGCATGTAAATTGCTAACCACTGATGAAGACTTATGGCTCTGTCCTAGACAAGAGCTCTGTCAGCTGCTAGCTGATGTGTTCTCAAAGGATTGCTGAATACTATTTTATGTCTGGACATGTGTGTATGCATACTTTATATTCTAACTGGTGTTGTTGCTCCTCAGACGTTTTATGAAGTCCAGACTCGGATCATCTACCTAGTCCTCCTGATTAAAGAGAAAGAAGTGAGTGAAGAAGTTACTGATTCCCAGTAACCTTTGTATGTCGGGATATCTGTACTAATGCTTATGCAGGAACTGCAGAAGAACACTGAGGCTATTTACGCTGTGAACTACAAGCCACCAAAAAATCAAAGACTTTATTAGTGGCCATCTCGACCATAACAGAAGAACGAAAAATGTATGTACTTGTTAACTGATACACTGTCACCTCATCTCAGCCACTGAGCTCAAACTAAGTTTCTGGCATCACAGCCCTGTAGGTACTGGCACTGAATGTATGCTAGTCTCAGTCTGAATTCTGTGGTCAGTCTTTCAGCTTGCTCCTTATCGCATTCTCGCTGACAAACACACACATACACACAACCTTTTGCTTCAAATAAGATGGTGTCCAAACCAGACTAACGTTCAGTGGCTGCAAAAACTTGATGAGTACTACCATTCGTGCTCACGCTGGCAGGCACTGACAAGATTGGCTCGGTGGTCTTATGCCGTCCTGTGAGTGGTACAGTGCTTCCACAGTACATGCAAGTCCAAGACTGGTACCTACGTATCCATGCCCGTGACTACTAACGCGGTCCACAGGTATATGAAAGTTCCTGAATGAGCACAATGGTCAAATTAAAAGTACCGACCCCGCACAATACCGTATACAGTCCCGTGACTAGAACCGCGGCCCAACAGTCAGAGGTCGTGACTGGTATACTATGGCTCCACACTTTACGTAGGTCCTTGACTGTTAAAGTCTGAGACCGTTCCAGCAGCTCCTATTCACTGAGACTGTATATGCAGTACCACAGACTTTTTTCGACGCAGTTGAGTCGAGGGTAAATTGACAACAACGGAACAGTTATTCGAAATCCATTAAATCCGGAACATATCGGCACATAGAAATTATCAGTCACATTGCCTTGCCACACCTACAGCTCTCTGGATAACGGTTTCGCGCTGATAAAATAATATTCCGCAATATTTTTTTTTAGCACAGCAGCTTTAGGCCTTAAGCTGAATTTATATCTTAATATTTTATTCAAAGCAAGCGTTTATATGTAATCATGCCCAGATTGGTAAAATGGGAAAAAAGAACTGAGTGTGTTCCACATGTTACTCAATTATATCGGGGAAAGATTGATGGCGTGTTTTGGTACCAACTGACCGCAATATCGTCATTTCAGAGACAGTGGTGCGGGGATAGGGGAGAGGGGGTTGGAGGCGGCGAGCCCACGTGATGATAATCAGTATCGCAAAAAGACCCCGGAAGTGTAGGAAGACTGGAACTGACGTCAGAAGAAATAACCGTACATCAGAGCACGTGTCGGTCGCTATGCTGACAAAGAAAACGAGGATTTCAGCTGACAAAAGTTAATGCGCATGTTTGTGCCTCGGGGTAATGTGGCCACGGCGTAGGGCCACCAATTGTCGCTAAGTACTGGGGCCAGGAACTGCTCTCTTCTGAGGCACTCTCACAACGGAAAAGCCGATCTCCCCCATCCACTCCCCCTACACACACACCATCATCACCCCCAACCTCTTATTAACCCCTATCCTCTTTCTACCCCCACCCTTCCGCCACCTGGCGAGTGTTGAGAAGAGAGCCGCCTTGCTGCTGGTCTAACTGTCGGTGCACGCGCGGCATCTGCAAGCTCTCTCAGAGCCACTGCCCGCACCACCAATGCCGCTAAGCTTTTGAAGACGTGCAAGATAACTCCAAGCGCATCTTGAGCTACAAAAACCTGGTTTGCCAAGTGAGAAAGAAAAAGAAATCTCCATTTCAAGGGGTCAGGCATTTTTGTTTTTGACAGGTGTGTGGGAAACCACCCATGCCAGAAGTCTTTTTCTTGAAGGTGGACTGAGCAAATTGTGTCGCTGACAGACAAATTGAATTTAAAAAAAGCCGGTAAGTAACTTGTTTACAAATGCTAATGTTACAAACTGTTGTCACTAGTCCCCCCTGTAATAGCTTAAAGATCTTTTGTACCTAGTTTTATAGGTGTTCTTTTATAGATAGTTCTTCTCTATTCCCACTGCTACTCTACACGTTAAAAATCTTTTCCTTTCTCACTTTTTTTTCTCTCTCTGTTTGTTATTGTTACCAGTTTCAGCACTCGGTGAACATCGCAACACTAATGTCGCTTTGTTTGTTTTATTTTTTCTTTCTCTATATGTACGCATAGAAAGGAGACGTCTGGAAATTATGTACTGTTTATGCACTGGATACGAAATCAAATTTTGTATTTATTGGCCATGTGCCCATGCACGTTAAAAATTTGAAGGTGAAAATGTGTGATTGACCTTCAAGATCAAAGCCGCACCTTGATGTCTGCGTTTTAAATATCGTCTTCTCAAAAAACCGTTTCTCAAAAAGATTTCGTTTTGCTTAAAGCTAAGCAGATGAAGACTTAGAGAGTGATCGTGCAATAGTACAAGTAGGTATTCAGTCTTTGAATGTTTGTAAGTACATCCTTCAATTATTTTGTGCCTCCTGTGCACGCTTAACCACAAATATATGGAAGTAGAGTGTGAGGACCAAAATGATCTAGATGCAAGTGACTGAAAAGCAGACAATAAGATACCAGCGAAGAATCTTTGATGTATAATTGTATATAAGACCAGTTTAGAACAACAGTACGTCCTTCACACGTCACCGACATCCTCTTCCACCAGTACATCTGAAGAAGGTCTAGCGGTAAACCTCTCTGCCGACAACAATGTACGAGCCTATCGGTTATTGGTGTGCCAGTGTGAAGCTTGTTAACTCGTTGGACACAGTGTTATCATGGTCTAGTGACCAAAGCTTGCGAGAAAATGTCTACAGCAGACGGTCAAGGAGGAAGGGTGGAGTGAGGGCTGGTTCTAGTTGGCCATCATGGACCCCAATGTTAAGTCAGCAAGCTGTAGGAGTGGCTGCGTAAAATACTAATGAGGTGCTTAACAAACAAGACGTGAGGGCTTGCACGACCCCGCTCCCAACATTCAGAGTCACACGAGGAACGAGGCAAGAATTGAAATAACGACGAAAGCTGTGCATCTTGGGCGATTTTATGACGAGTTGCGGGGATACATGAAAACACGTACCCATCCCTCCCCAACCGATTCCAATCAGCGCCACTAGTGTCACACCTACAGGAGTTGTAATGGAAACAGCTGTCATTGCGGATTCGCACCAAAGAAAGACATCGCTTTGAGATGTACAGGCGTCCCTGGAGATGAGATCTTGAGAATCGTGATCTCGCCATTTCCACCGCACCTCTTTCTCTTGGTGTTGCCCAGGGTTTGTGCCAAGAGTACACTGAGCATCTATATTAAGCTCTTTGGTTCTAGCGACATTGACATTCCAGTCGGTAACAAAAGATTTTTCTGGCAAACGACCGTTTAACTTCCAGTGCTTTCCAGCTTGCACCTCGCTGTTGTCCCTTCCCCATCCTCCCTCCTTCGCATGACAGCTTAACAAAAAGTCTGTTTGCTCACAAGCACGATCAACTTTCAGGATGAGAAGTTTTATTGCTGCGTGCTAGCAGGGTAAAGCCACATTATTTTCTTTTCTTTCTGTTGGGATTTTTCTTTTATTCCTTTATTTCTTTCAGTCATCACTCCTTCCAATGAAGTATCTCCATCTTTAAGTCTTGAAACTCTGTGCCCCATGTGAACAGAGACACAGCTGCAAACGACCGATCATTCATTCACTCAGTCCCTCTGTATCCCAAATCCATCCCTCTCACAAAGTCCAACCACTTGTTTTTCTCCCAATACGATTGTGAAAACACAGGGGAACCACCGAACGATGCTGCCTCTATATTAAACAGACCTGTGATACACGAACTATGACTACATTGCAAAGTAATACTTTATCAACTTCCAAGTACCAAGACTTTTTTTCTAAATCTTTTTATGTGTAACAACAGCCCTGAAGCAGTTCCTTTTACCGCCAGAAAGAACCTCGGGGAACAAAACGTTTATATGGCTTGTGGTGATCAAAGACGTCAGATAACGGAAGGTCCGTGTGGTGCTAGTGGTGCCAACGGCAGTGGTCATAGCGACGGACTGGACTTCAGAATCCATCCCCTCCACCTCGATATGAGTGCTGTATCATCTTACGCTGGCTGCATACAAGTGTTAAGTGCAGGAGGAGAGTCTGTGTGGTGTTTATAGGCATCCGCCATCTTGCCACATCCTTGACACACAACACAGCGAGCTTCAGGGCCCCATTTCCGCACTGCTGATCATGTGGCAGTGAATCACTAACTGCCAGGGAAGAAAAGAAAAGAAAAAATCATCCCCTAAAGATCGTTTTAAGGAGGACGGGTTTCTTTGATAACGTGCACACAAACCCCTGAGACGGAAGACCTTTCAAACAATAAATAAAGCACGCGGTAGCGTTTCCGTCTCGAGGCTGTCTCGCAGGCGCTCTCGTGACTTGAGTGCATGTTCAGCACTTTTTCTAGAAGCACCGCATGATGAATGTGGAGAAATTTGCTGCACATCGACACATGAAGGACTGACTAGGATGCTAGCTTTGGAACATGGTGGTATCAACACAAGTGTGCACAACAAACTGGTCTTTAATACCATTATATATCAAAGGTTCTTCGCTGGTATCTAATTGTCTGCTTTTCATTCGCTTGCTTTAAGGTCAGCTCGGTCCGCACACTCTAGTGACCTGGTGACCTTGCGCTAACTGTTGACCGCAGCTGGCAATTGCTTTCATAATGACTTCCGTTAGAATTAAGTGCCGAGGACAACTTATCAACCACCAAGCTAGGCAATACGAAATTTTCAAAATCAGTAATTTAAAATAAAATATCGAACATTACTCAATGAACAGGAACTCAGAGAATCCATCCGTTGCCTGATGATGCTGTTGTCAGAGACATCAGCTAAACAAAGCTTAGTCCAGCGTTAAAGAAGCAATTTCTACAAGAGATAACCTTTTCTGGGTGGCCTACTCACGGTCAGATTTGGCCTTTTTTACCTATGGACAGGGCTTCCCAGGAGCAGAGTAAGACATTCTAAGCATTTTGAATAGTATTTAGCTCTCGAATTTCGACCTCACACGTGCATATGCTGGCGTTATGAAACTAACAGCAAGAAGAAATGTTTAAAACATTTCTTAACAGATAAATAGGCTGCAACTAAGAAAGTAACGGGTGCTAAAATTACAACCAGGCAGCGCAGTTTTATTAATTCGACTTAATTAATTAAATTAATTACCGCTTAAAGCCGCCGCTGAGGCCATTTGTATATAAGCAACCGCATACCATATGTCTCTGCTTACGAAAATGCTTATTTTACACCACTTTGCATGAAATATTTATCTCTCAAACTGTGGTTTCAGTTAATAAACCCTTTTCCATATATGGCGACGATCATAAACTACGGGGTGGAAATTCTGTCACGTTAACAGCTGCAAGTTTCAGATGTAACACGCAATAAGGAAGCAGGTGGATAGACTGGTCTGTGCCCTTTTATAAAACTTCGCCGCCCAAGAGCTTGGATGGGTGCGGTAAAAGAAATGAGGAAATGATAAAAACGTACATTATCGGCCCGGCTTTGAAATGATAATGGGCTATCACCAACTTCTATTCCGGCTTTTTGCTGGAGGCCATTGTCTGTGTAAACTGACGGTTATGGGAATGGCAGGAAAAAACACATCCTCTACATATGGCAACAAGGAGACAACTGTTCCCCTTAACTGCACATGCTCAAAGAGAACTACTTACACTAAGGAGCAAAAAAAAAGACAACGTTTAGGTTAAAGCCACGTGGCGCATAGCACGTGCAGTGCAAACCTCCCGTGCGATTTGAGTGCAGACGAGGGCATGAGGCGGCGAGCCTGTATAGATAAGATGCATGGCGGCAGATGCCGGCTGAGAGACATACTGAAGAGGTGTCGGCTTGAGGCTGATGGGGGTGCTGGCGATTTGTTTACCGCCAGCACCAACAAAACGGGTGTCTACCCCCATCTGATCTGTTTCTGGGCCACCAGTCATCTCTCCCTACAGGCGGACCTTAGAGAGTTCACTAACAGTCCTATGGCCAGTTTACTGCTAACGCAGATCCTAACAACCCGACCAGCAAGTATAGAGTTGCGGTCTCCACTCATCTGCGTGGCTGTGTAGCCGAGGAAGTTTAGATAAATGACACATGACAGGATGGGCGAGTTTTAACAATGGGTTTTTTAAACATGTCTTTATGAACCTAAATGAAACTGGTGTTGCACGCCAGAGGCGATCACTTCAGCATGGTTCGACCTGCAAGACGCATTCAGGGTGTGATGAGTGCAAGCTGAGTGTTCACGCTGTGAATCATCAGTCGAACGGTAACGGCTGCACATTCAAAATCCTGCCACACACGCATGTACACACACACACACGCGCGCGCGAGAGAGAGAAAGAAAGAAGTAGTTCAAAGTGAGGTAATGGAAGACAACAAAGACCTCGAGTCTACCGCGTTCGTCGTTATTACAGGTACTGCATACCTGTTGAAGGCCATTTGTTGAAGGCTTGCTTAGATGATATGCCGTCGCCTGACAGGCTGTCAGTGCACTCACGGACCAAACCAAAAGACAGGGTGGGGAGGGTGCACACCATGGTGAGAGGAATATAAACATCGGGATTTTTTTCTTTTTTCTCAAATGACACTCTGCGTAGTACATTTTATTTTTATCTTGAACCAGGGGTAGCCTAACAGGTAAAAATAAGACTAGCCCTGCAAAATTTTATCAGGATCGGAAAAACGGTGTAGAGTTGCATACTGCAAGCAATAACACACACACACACACACACACACAATACACGCGCACACAGATATTCGCATACACAACCGTCTGACTGCCTTATAAGAGTTTACACTTGAAGTCATTGCCTCCTAGTGCAATTCCGGGGTAACTCTGAGCTGCTATCCTTGTTAGATCTTTTTTCCCACAGCTAACGTGCGCTCTTAGACATTGCCGTCCCAACTACTTTGTGAATTTAAGTGCCTTTGACAGCCAGCTTTGAATGGAAACATGTTTAGCAGGCGTTGTCCTGATGTTCGGATTGGAGAAATGTTCTAGTTTTATCTTTTGTTTTCCCTCTGGCTCTCTTTTAAGACCGTGTTTCCCTCGCTTGTCATTTACAATTTTCGCTTTTGACAGTTATAGCAAGGACAATTAATTAAGAGGCAACTCTGAGCAAACCGAAAGAAGCGAAAATGTATATGAATTCGACTGACAATGAGGCCAAAGATTAAGTACAGTGTTCAGCCAAACACAAAACCGGAAACGTCGTCTCCCACAGACCGTCATTGCAGTAAGGAAATGAGAAGTACTTTTCTTAACGACATTCACAACAGGAACATTGCCGAACTTTGTTGATTTGAGTCATTTGTAACCAATACGTCAATGGCTACGTAGGGTTGGGCTATGTTGTAGAGGAAAAACACA
>SRHC01002854.1:0-14300 GCA_004794325.1 Pomacea maculata
TCACAGCCCGATGTGTCTGCATATCTTTGTCTTTTCAGCACAACCTTGATCCGGTAATGAAATTCCGTTAGGGGCTCGCCGATGCAAACCATCGGTGACTTTCGTCACAGTACTAATAACAGTCGATTTGTCTACATCAGTGAATTCTCCACATACTTCTTGATAGTTTAATATGGCAAAATATCGTCAGTCATGAGCACTTGTAGTGAAGATGTTAGTGTGCCTTGCCGACTGGTGACAGCGATCTCGCATGCCACTTCAGCGGTCAGCGCTAGAATGTTCTCTCGACTAAAATGAAGTTTGCAATACAGTTTTAATTCATCCAACACTTCGAACGGGTGCGATCTGTCACCAAAAACACCCGATTTCGTCTCGACAATCGACGTTGTTGCTAGTAAACACAGTGAAGGCCGCCATTTTTCCTCCCGGATAGCGAGTTATACAGCCCCGGGGCCGCCGATAACTTTATACGCGAGAAGCCAGACCGGACAGCTTCTCCGGGCTCTCGTGCATACGAATTTTTCGCTCCTATCCACCCGGATGAGCTCTATTACCGATTAGACCCCTTCTCCGGGCTACATGCATACAGGGCCAGGTTTTTAATTTGCTCGGCGCCGACAGACCATGAGGGCAGACACCGGGTCCTGATGGACACTCGGTTTTGTCGACATTTCGTCTCAAGCTGCATTTTCTTCACCGATCTTCAATGCTGACTGGCGTGAGAGCTCTTCTTAGCACCTAGAATCTCTTCTCCAAAACCTTGTTCAAGTCATTTGAAGAATTCTGCCTACTGCACACTTCTTTACTGTTAGCAAGCCGCGTGTGTCGGCATCTTCAGCCTCCAGCTGCTGCTAATAGCCAATATGGCGCCCAACACCTCCAAAACCCAAATAAAAAATAAAAAATGTAAAATAAATCGGTGCCGGTATTCGCAGTTATTTCCTCCCTAATTTCTTTTAGTGGAAAGTTGGTGGGTGGGTGTGAGTGTGCATGTGAGCGCGCGTGTGTATGTGTTCACATTAACTGCACGTGCATCTGCGTGCGCCGTTCTCCTTCCTTTCTCGAAATTATTTTCTTTATATGAGGTTGTATTATTCTCTCCAGTGGCTTGGCCGCGATGAATGCAAGAGAAGTTGTGTTCATTGTGTGTGACTGAACATCTTTTTTTTCGGCAAGCGCATGTTAACACGTGAATTACATCCAAACACCATCTCCACCCACTGAACACAATCCTGCAATGGCCGCACTCCGCTGATTGCAGACGGCCATTGAGCTCTGTGGTCGGGTGGCGACAACAGGTAAAGTGTGAAGGTCGAGATGACCGCCCTATAATCGATGTCGGTCTCATTCGTCAAGGTTGCCTCCCACCCCATCTTGCTCCCTCCCTCGCACCCCGATGACGACAGCAGATCGTTTCCGCTCGGCTTCAGCTGCGGTCGGTAAACACTCCGCCCCAACGATTACCCTTCCCTCCTTCTTGGCATGTGTGAGCAGCGCCTCCGAGGCTGAGACCGTTTGATGTGGTTAATGAGGACGGGTGGTCAACGTGTGGAGAGAGAGAGGCGGGTGGGGAGTGCTTATCAAGACGCTAAGGTGCGCGATGGTGTCTGCCAGAGAAGGATGAATGGGAGATGGATGTATTTGATACCGGTGTTTGATACGCGTGCTGCCTGTTTTTTTTTTTTTTTTTTTGAATAAATAAATTTCTACACATACTCATTAGCGGACACGAACGCACGCTCACATACAAAAGGGGATCTCATTCGCGATTATACAATATCATACAATAGTATACCCTCTAATCCTCTACCCATCCTTTCTAACTGCAAGATCCATCAGCTTGCAAGTGAGACTGGAATGTAACACCTGGAAAATCCAGGAGGAGAACACTACCTCCCTTTTCTCAAGACTATCTGGAAATTTTATGTCCACAGACTCCGGCATGTGGTGATAGGCGCTCACAGGACGGCCGGGATTTACGCCTGAAACTCAGGTTCTTGAGGAATTATCCCCAGTCTTCTAGTCACTAGGTCGTTGGTTTTGAACACTCATCACTCGTTTTAAACGCACGTGTGTCAGGTCACACTTGTTCTGAGTGTAAAACATGTTTTCAGTGTAATCTCGAATGTTTCAGTGCGTTTCCCTTCACGATGATTAAAATGCGCATCAGGCAGGGCCTGAGAAGCTGCTCAGCTGGATGGTGTAATTCAAACTTCAGGCTCCTCTCTCCCTGACATCGATTCACTTCCCCACCCTCTCTCCAACTCTCCTCATCACTCCTTCCCCGTAGTCTTAGTGTATATGTTCTGTGATCGCTCACTCTGTGATTGAGTGTTGGTGGTCAAAAATATTCCTGTCGTTAGGAGATGCTAAAGTTAGTAAAGACTTGCTCACTAAAGTTTTTAAATATTCTAATCAAACCTATCTACCTATCTAGAGAAGTAGCTGTGCATTTTAAATCGAAATAAATTATATTTAGCATAAACAACCCTGAAATTAAATTCTTATACAAGTATTTGACAATAATTAAGGACATTTTCATATCACTTGCTTCCAAAACATAACAAACATCGTCAAACAATATTATGTCGAGGTGTGTGCCACAAAACACTGCACGCAGGTCACGTGCTGGTCACGAGGTACAGACGAAGAGTTGTGAAGACGGAAGGGAGGAGGAAGCTGCGGAGTGGAATCTCGCACGACCGCGGCAGCTCGGCTCTTGACGGAGGAACCTTCATTTTCAAACTCAGCATGTGCGCTTTCATATTTTCGAACTTCCTCGTCGACTGCCAGTTATTTCCTGCTGCCCCAACCTCAGCATCCTAAATCAGGCGCCCGGCGGCATCAGGACCGTTGGCAGCTTCGCCCTCGTGAACAGGTCGCCAATGACGTCATCAGGCAACACTTGCACGTGCTGCTTATGCGCGATATAAACTAGCGAACAGCTCACAGCTTTAGCGAGTAAACAATAAACATAAACACGGGGATTTGTATCCAATTATGCACAGAGAGGAGGGTGAGCTGAAGATATTGGTAGATTAATTTCGTCCGGGATATTGGAAAGCTGAGCTCTATGAGCGTGATGATGATGATGAGGAGGAGGAGGAGGAGGGAGAAGAAGAAAAGGAGGAAGATATATATATATACACACTATGACGATGATAAGGAAGAGAATTAATACAAGATTGGCAATCTTACAATAGCTTAACACCAGACTAAACCATGAAGCAACTGATGTTGGCCAGTGGACCTCAACATTTACAGTAAAATTTATGTTATCGCTGGTTTTGCTTATGTACATCCTCCGTCTCCAGGTTCATTACTTACCTGTTTACTCAGACGTCAGACAGACATTCACGCACATGTACACCCAGGCGAGCACAAGTGTGTGTGTTTATGAGTTAGTTTAAGATGAAAGCAAGTCAAGGGATACCCCGATCTGCCCCGGATGTCTATTGGCACAGCGCCCTCTGTAAACGGAGGGTTGGGTGACCATCTGCTCGTGTTTTTACTGCTCAAAAATAAAGGCCTGACTATCTCACTCATATCTCACCTGTCGAGACGATGTCTACACAGAGAAAAGGTCAGTGTGGGAGCGTGGACTAGTGCCAGCACTGGAGATATGTCAAATGGTCATCTAGTCGCATCTCGCATGTACCCGAGAAATCGAGGAGAATACCAAGATCAGAGAGGATGTAGCACCCGCACCCTGAACGTTGGTATAAGAAAAAATAATAACTAAAACAGAAGGGGATAACCAGATAACATCTGATTGCCAGACGGTCGTGACTGATCTCGAGTTTATCCTCCTCTTCCTTCTCCTCTCCCTCCTGACATCAAGAGTAAATCGCTTGTTGCAATGACAGATAGTTTTTGACAATAATCTTTTGTATAAATGTATGTCAAGAAGATTAGTTTAATCAGAGATCATTTACATTGATTACACAGATGTTATTACTTCTATTTTACCATCCGTCCTAACATCTGTAACAACATTTCTTACATTCCATGTTCCTGAGGCAGACGTATGCCAGTGGCTGAAATAAACTGAAAGTTCGACAGGGAGTAAAAGTTTCCCATGAAAGAAAATCACCGGTCGAAGAATTAATAATGAGGCTAAAAGCTATCTGAAAAAATGTTGGTCGCAAGCAAACAAGGAGGCTTTTCCATCCACATGAAATAAGTGAAGGAATGTTTGTCAGTCTTACAAACCACTCAAAATATATTGCATGATGTTTACTGAAGTGTCACCCTGACTTCCTCCCCAGTGACTCCATTTCCAATATTTGTGAATTAAATCAACTGTCTCAGAAATATATTGTGTTAATAAACTCTCATAAATATATTGTTGTGCTCATATGTTGTATCATAAATATATATTTTCTTACTATACTCTCATAAATATATTGTGTTTATACACTCTCTGAAGAAGTTATTGGTCTAATAATTTTCCCAAGGATTGTTACAATCTAACCAAAAGTATTTCCGTGTAGATAATTATTTATTTATTCCTCAGTATTTTTAAGTGAGTTTTTTCTTTGCATACAATTTTTCTATTTTTCAGTTCGTATTTCTAATCCCAGAGAAACTTGTTTTCCCTTATCGCTAACAGGAACACAACAACTCACAAAACACACCCACGTTCAGGTTTGGGCTATTTCCGATCCTTTGTCCTGCTACTTTTTAGGAACAAAGACGATAAAGGTGTAAAAATGGGCACAGTGGATAAAGAACCCTTTCGCTGGTTTATTTTTGATCCACTCAGGTTGCCATGGAATTTAGCCTTTGCCAGCAGGAAACGCTGGTGTAATCTCGATTATCGATGACGTCACTATACCAAGTCCGTTGAGTTCCAGTCTTGTAATAACCAAATATCATTAGGTGAGAAAGGGGATCGTACACCTGGCGCTGAAGGCATCCCAGAGCCGCCCAAGTGCTTCCAGAAACATCCAGTGGCTTGAAGTTGTAAGGACAGCAGTAAAGCCACTCTGTCACGTGTCGCCTGCTGACGACGATTGAGACTGGCAGGAGCTCTTCCTCCGAGGAGATGGAAACTCTCCGGCACTGCAGTCACGTGATGCTGATGGTATCGTCAAAGAGGTCCACAGATTGCAGGCTAAGCTTTCTCTGGTGGGCGCCTGTCGCGGGGAGCTTCTCCCAGTGGACTTAGCATCAGTATGCATGTGGCTTCTTCTTGTTTTTCTTAGTGAAGAAAAACACCAAGAAAGTCTTCTTCGTTTTCTTCTCTTCCTCCTTAGTCTCCCAGCACCTCATGCATCGCACACTTGGGGAATGGTTTTTACGCATCGCAGTGCAAAGAAAAGGCATCAAAAATAACACAAAGATCCTGTAGGGAAATAAAGAAATAATAGTACACAACAACGCATGGTACTTTGGATTTCCCTGTTGAAGATCCCTTCTGAGATAATCTGATCTCTGGCACAAAAGAGGCAGGGGCTCAGCAAAGATGTCTTTAGAGAACCGATGACTCAGAAACATGAGGATACACTTTTCTTTGATGAAGAGAGCTTTTCATTGACCGTGACCGTTTGATCTGGCTCTTGCGACAATTTCCTAAACATAAACACACGGCATAAGCACGCAGAGGTTTTGAGGGTTGTTCGAGGCCGACCACGACCTGCGTGCACCCCAGTGACGTCACAGAGTTTGACCCGCGAGCAGTCAGACGACGTCACCAGCCGATGAACTCGGGTGACGTGTAGTATGCTGCGAACGTGTGTGACGTTTCCAGTCCCTGGCATGGATACAGGCCAGAACTCTTGCGTCTCTCTCTCTTCATTCCTTCTTATTCTCTCACTCTTTATTTCCGCTTATTCCTTCCTTCGTCATTTTCAGCAAAATCCCAAACTGTTGCCTCTCACTCTTTCTTCTGACCGGAAACGCCAACTCCCGGCGGAGATGGCCGGCCTGACTTCTGTCTGGCGATCGTCCAAGGCGATAGCCGCGTGTAAAATGAGCTTCCAGAATGGAAGTCTGCTGCCGACTCTTCATACGATGCGCCTGGTCGATGTATTGTTGGTCACTACCGCCAGCGTCCCACCGACAACCCCGAGGGCCTGCGATGGTGGGTTAGCGGACTTGGTATGACGTGAACACGTGACTGTGAGTGGCAGGGGAGAGAACTCCTATACATATTTTCCTTATTAATATACTGCAGGGTTGACCTGCCAGAAGGTTGACGGTGATAGACATGTTAGTTCCTGAAGTATTCTGAGACAAATAAATGCTTAAGATGGAGGTAAGGTGTGTTGTAACAAGTCCTTAACTAATTCATTCACCTACATGAAAAACCACATCCACAAAAATCCCTCTAGCTGACAAACTTAATCCTCGCCAGGAGAAGCCAAATTAAAAAAAAAATTCACCCATCAAGGCAGATGGTGCTCTCTTCCCCCTCTAAAAAAATAAGATCATTCAAATACTAGGAAAAATCTGGCGCGCATGATAAGAGCCTGGTGTGCAAAGACAGATGGCGGAAGACGAGAGTAGGAGGCTGGGGATGCAGAGGTGGGAGGAGTAAAGGAGGTGTGCTGCATCCCCGCTTCCTCTTTCACTTCTGAAAATATCACTTCTAACTTTCCCCGTCGTCAGAACACAGCCGCCGCCGAATTAAGATAACACCAGGGTCTGGCCTGTGTATGGCGCCTGTTTTTGTTTGAGATCTTTGTTGTTTTACAATAGCATCCTTCTATCGGCCACTAGAACATTCCACCAGCCACAAGGTTTTTCATAAACAGCACTCACTGCTCTTTGCTTATTTAGAACCTGTAGTGTTACTGCACCTCACCTCACACCGGTCACGTGATGCTCTCCTTGTTTAACTACTGCTGAGATAAAATATTGCTATGCCCCAGAGTCATTCATTTTGTAACCATGTTTAAAAAAGATTTTGTTAAATCTCTGGATCATAGTTTACATAGCTAAGCTAAATAAAAACCAAACTAAATAAATTGAGCAAGGAGTCGGAGATCTGTCGCATGGAATCGAAACTTCTGAAATAAATCCACTCAGCTCCTGACATTAGTAATTTCTCCATTCGGTTACATGTACCCACGACATGGATAACTATTTAGCAGATTTCCACAGGCCTGAACTCAAACAGGTTTATTAGGTGTGTGTAGAGCAGCACTTAAGTGTAATAAAATGTTTAAAACCCACCTACGACTCACCCTGGACGGAATTGGTGAGAATCGGGAGCGTGGGTTCAAATCTCGGCTCTACCAGTCTCCTGTCTGAATGTGACACCTGTTTACAGGGCTTGCCTTTGATGGTTTTCTCCTGGTACTTCAGTGTGTGTGAGTGTGTGTGCTGTACTTTGTGTTGTATGTATGTTCATGCATGGAGGTGCATTTGATGTATATTTTGAAAAAAAAATACCGAGTGCTCTTGCGCTTGAGTGTGAAGCGCTTTGAGCCTCGTTCGGCGGATGTTTGTGATAACTGTAACATATATTTTCTGACAGTGCAAAACGAAACGAACAATATTAATGCAAAGCACTAATTTTTGTTAAAGCAATAATTTAAGAGAGAAGGAGGCGGGGATGCAGAGGTGGGATGAGCAAAGGAGGTTCCTCTTCCAACAGGAAGCCGAACAAAGAATTATTTTCGAGGAAACGTCTCCTTAGATTTAATTAAGCATTTTATTTTCTTTTATTTCTGCTTAAACAACAACAACAAAAACTGTTGTTGTTACTTTATCGTGAGATATCGCGAGAAGAACAGCGGGATCGGAGAAAGAAGCTATTTGCACGAAAGCTGCAGGCCAGCAACTCATCTCTCGACCGGAGCCACGAGTCAAGTTTCGGATGTAGGGGTCGCTGCGATTGTCGGCGGCAACAAGATTGGTCAATCCGCCCACCGCGAGATGGCGCTGAGAGACGCGAGGATCGAAGAGAGAGTCACAGGAAGGTTGAGATTAGATTATAGAAAGAAGAGTTCACACAAGGGGAAAAACTACGTCGGGCACGCTGAACACCACGTAAGCTTATTTCAAAAGGCACATATGCACTTACATCAATCTTATCAACGCCGAGACAAAAATCTCTTGAACGACAAAAGCTAGGGAAGGCTGCACACTGGTTTTTATTTTTATTTGTTTTTTTGTCAGCTGAGAAAGAAAATAGTTCCTTACAAGAAGGATTCTCTTCCGAGAAAAGTTGCATTATCAAAAGCGTTTGATGTATTCATACTTTTTATACTTATCAAGTTCCTCATTTGCACAAAACCAGCCAGCCAACCAACCAACCAACCAACCAACCAACCAACCAACCAACCAACCAACCAACCAACCAACGTCAAACAAACAAAACCAACCAACCAACCAACCAACCAACCAACCAACCAACCAACCAACCAACGTCAAACAAACACAACCAACCAACCAACCAACCAACCAACCAACCAACCAACCAACCAACGTCAAACAAACAAAAAAAAGAACTGCCATATAAGAAAAAATATTATTTTATGAAAAGCTTTGAATAACAATATATCTTAAATAAATTTATGATCCTAACTAATATTTTACTTGATATTACTGTTTACTACATCAGTAGTAAGCAATAACCTATTGATATTGAAAGAATATAAAGATAACGGTTCATTAATTAATTAGATATCTGATGAACTTTGATGAAGTTTATTGATAAAATGCTGTCCTCGTTTTAACTGACCTCGTTGTTGTGGTAAAATTACTTTTTTTGAAATCGATAACAGCCGAGAAGGAAGATTGATTATATGGATACATCATCCCCCAAAGGCGATCCTCCCAAAGAAAGTTTCTAGGTTTCCCTCCACAAACGTGCACTTGCTAACCACAGCATAGCTTAGTGTTACACTCGAGGAAGCGTCAGGTAAGCACATACATTGTCTGCTGACAGTTTCTCAGCCACGGTCTGACTAGTTACCATGTTAGTCTCGCTCCATGAAGCGTCAGCAGCATACAAGTCAGTCCATCAACGTCAGCGGGGCGTCTGGTCTTTCCACTGCGCCACCGCGGCCTGGCACCGCCACAACTCACAGACTGCAGAGAGAGACTGCACAGAGAGAGAGATTGCAGAGAGAGAGACTGGAGAAAGACTGCAGAGAGAGAGATTGCAGAGAGAGACTGCTCTGAGAGACTAGAGAGAGAAAGGGTGTGGGAGAGAGAGGTGAGGATCCTGGAAGGGTGGAAGGGAAGAATAAGAGAAGATAGAAGTGCGGCCGTTCCCGTTCCCTGCCTGCAGCCATCCAGCCAGTAACTACAAGCGTTGGCCAAGTCTTCATTCAGTACAAGAGAGCTATTATCTCTCACATCGTTAGTAGACAAACTCCTCTCCTCCTCACACACCTAATGATTTTCCAGGTGGTGGGTGTTTCCCAGGTCGCCATAACATCTTCAGCAACAATCGTTTCTCGAAGCATGGTAATTCCCGAGGTCCATAATTGTGTCCTCCGTTCTTTCCAGCTCACGGTTTATTTTTCCTAGTCATGGATGTCCGTAAATTGTGCTTGTTTGGCCTCTGTTATTCTTTATTCAGAAGTTATTTGTGTGGTAATGAGTTTTCAAAGCTGCATTCATTTTCTCGCTGATTTTTCATTCTGTATTGCATAACCTCTTAACCAAATTCTGTTAAATCATATTTTAATCTCTATTGGTTAGTAAGAAACAGAATTTTAAAAAGAAGTTCATGCAACCCGATGATCCACTGTTTGTATTCTTAGCATCAACAATTAACTTTACATGTTTGTTGTTGTGAACTTGTAGGTCAAATCGTTAGATGAAATAATGCAAGAAACACATTCATCCTCTAAAGAACCATAACCAAGTTCAATCATTTGTTATCTCTCCATCATTCCAATCTCGCCATCATGAGGATCATATCAGTGGATAATTCTTGATACTGCCTATCATGAGAGGCGGTTCAAAACTCCATAGATATTTATCTAACATGTATACCTTGTACTTTTATTGGCTTGCATCGATCATGGCAGGTCGCATGGCAACATCGCCATTGTCTACAACGCCTTCAGATTTATGATATTCTTGTAAAATATTCAACGCACTGGAAAACCAGTCAGTTCGAGCACACTCCTTTGTCTTAATCCACCTTTTTGTGGGAGGATAGCTATGTTTCAAATCCTCCCGACAATCTGATGGAGCGGCGGCCCAGCATCACTGCCACTGGAGTCGACCTCCAGTTGTTTGTTTCTCAGGCAGCCTGCTCCTTGAATTGATCACATGGAACCGAATCATCAGTGACCAACGCACCCTGCAGATGGCGGGAGAGGAGTAGAGAGAGAGGACAAGAAGGACGAAGGCACTTGCAGATGGCGGGAGAGGAGTAGAGAGAGAGAGAAGGACAAGAAGGACGACTGCAGTGAGAGGGGAAAACAAGCATCCCTCAACATCTTGTGCTTTGGCCAAAACACATTCATCAGACTTTGCTCGTCCCAACCTGTCTTATAGTTCAGTTCTGATGGATGGGTCGATCGATCCCATATGATCGATTGATTGATTCGTGTGTATTTTTTCTGAAGGTTTTACATAAACAGTCTCGGCTTTTCTGTCTGTACTTCAGCCAGGAGCCTTGTCGTGCAGTGCAGCATAAATGGATGGAAAAGGTGACTAATGGATAGATAGTCTGATAAACGGACGAATGAATTGATTGATTCCTGTGTATTTGTTCCTTGAGGATTACATAAACAGTCTGAGCTTTTCTGTGTGTTCTACTGACATGATGGCGATATTTCTGTTCGCATGCCAAGGTTGGAGAATTTTGGGGTGTGCATTGCTTCTCTAGCTTTTCTCTGTGGCCGACATGCAGACACAGTCCAGAGACGCCGAGTGTGATAAGCCCAGCGCCAGCGGCATTTGTTATCTACCTCAGGCAGCAATAAAACCATAGGATAGAAAACCACTTCTCTCTTTACTGCCCATATTTTACCGTTTAGGTTGGGTCTGAGAAAGGACAAAAACAGAAGAGGTAAGTTATTTTTGCTTCAGCAAATCCATCTCAAACTGGCTTAGGACGGCAAAGCAAGTAAACAAGTCTACAGGTAAAAATGGAAAAAGACGGGGTAGCCACTGTATAATACTTGTTTGTCTGTGATGATGGTCTGTCTGCAAATGAGTTTCACGTTCTGAAATAGAATCAATTATTCTGGTACCTAGGCTGGTAAATTTAAAGTGAATGTTGCTGAGAGATGTGTTGTTACTGTAGAGAGTTATTTTTGGTCTTTTGGTATTTGTTGACTAGTTTTTTTTTTATTTTGGTGGTTCATTCGAGTTTGACTATATATATATACCAATAGATATTTATTTCAATATTATTTTATTTTACAATAAAACTTTGCTTTTTTCATCTGTTCACGCTACCCCATTGGTGGCAGCCAAGATGGCGGATTATTGTTTCAATTGTCGATGGTGGGGTTGCGATGAGAATGACCTGAGATGTCCAACAACATCGTAATGATGTTCAAAGTACATCAACTTTATTCACAGTGATTATAGATTTAAAATAAGGCAGAAAAATAATTGTACTTGGATGCATTTACATTGGGGCCTCAGCCGCAGTGAGTTCTGGGATCATAGGTCCAGTTGATGTTTCTGTGTACAAAGGTGACGTCACAATGTTAACCTCGTTATTAAATAGTCATGTTTGTAGGCGTGTATCTCGAGAACGAAATATCAGTTTTAAGAAAAACTTGCACTAAGATTAACCGCAAAATCACACACAAATGTGCACTCATCAGTCCTTTAACACTTGCTTTTAACATAATGAAGTTCACACTTCCGAGCCCTAAAGCACACTTTCCCAAGTCAATTTACGCCTTTCAGGACACCAGTAAGAAAAAAGATTATTTCTGGGCCTCGTTTATTCTTTCTGCATGTCATTAAATATGTTAACACCGCTAGAGATTGCGGCAGACATGTAATTTGTATGTTTGTGTGTTTGCTTTCACTAGACAGCCCCGTTAAGTAGCATCCAGCACAGTTTGCTTTTTATCATTTGCAGCTTTGAACTTGTTTCCGTGAGCGACTCAAACAGAAGGGTGTTAAAATCTAATTATCTTAGAACAAGCAGATTTATTTATGCAATATGTCAGGCAGGAAGCCAGGTTCTGTAACTCTCAGCCTCTTGTCCTCCTTTTCTCCTTCCACGAGAAGAGTTCTGCCGGCCGATGTGTAAAATATGTTTTTCACCTGATGGCGGTAAGTACACGGAAAACTAAAATAGTGTTGCCAACATCATTTCCTTTACTTTTTTCTGTAAAAAGAAGCGTTACCTCGAAGCAGGGTAATCCATTTTTGTCACCTGCTCGCATCCAAAGAAGATTAACAAACAGGTAGAAGCGTCCAGACAGGAGCGGAACACGTGGTACAGCTGATGGAACACTTAGTGATGGATTCATCAGACGGTGTTTCAAGAGGGAAGAAGTAGGTTCTTTCAGGGGGAAAAAATAGATTTGTTACCACCAGTTGAACCAAAGCCTACAATCGGATGATCCCCTCGACAGTACAATAAGAAAGGCAAAAAATTTGTAAAATAAAAATAGGTTTTGAAAGTTAATAATTTGAGTTTACGTTACTTTTCTTAGATATTGAAAAAGCAATTCTCTTCTAGCAATTATAATATATGAAAGAAGGATAAACTAGAACATTGCCATTCTATACGCATATACACACGCACACACGAGAACGCGTACACGCCCGCACACACGATTGGTACAATTGTGTCAAGGGTTATAGTTCAGTCTGACCTTCCCTAGACGATCACTGTAGACATTGTATTCTGGAACCATTGAGAATTCCTGGCTGTGAAGGTTTAAACTGACTTATCTTGCTGAGCAATGTAAACCATTTTGGTATTTCCCCACACAACAGTAAGGTATGCACCAAGAGTGGCTTGTCCTGATGAGCCACTTGCTCATAGGTGATTGGGCTTAGTCTCTGCTGTCTCGTGCTGAGTTCTTTGACCAGGCAGCCAAAGCAGTAATTGTGTTTTTTGTACAAAGGGCAGACAAGAGTGAAGAAGGGTGGAGTGGCAAGAGAAGACATAGCATAGGCGTAGGACATAACAAAAGAGAAAGAGAGGAGGAAGTGATGAAAACAAAAAATAAAGGTTGAAGTGGACTGGAAGAGGGTGAGAGAGAGAGAGAAGGGGGAAAATTAATGGCTTGAACTCGACCAAACTTGTTTGCTGACCTGTCTGTTTCTGGTCTCCAATGACAACCTGACAACGTTTTTCAAGCTGAAGAGGGCTTTGTAACCTAGCTACCTCTTTATAAATTTAATGCCTTTTAAACATTAATCACTTTCTAATAATAATTTTTCATCTCAGTAAGTATACAAATGCTCAGAACAGTTATTACTAACAAAGTGAGCTAGATAACCTTACTAGCAAGAACATAACTAGCTCAAGACAGTGATCATTATTATAGATATATTGCATAGGAATTAGCTAAAATGGAGGATCTTATAAAGCAACATTGCATTTAATATGAGATGAACTCAAAACAAGGTGAGCCAGAAATGCCGGTCTCACTTTTGTGTCAAGTGATATTCTTTCTTATGGAAGATGTTGTGATTTATTGACAGGATTTTGTTCTCGCGGTTTCTCTTTTATGAAAGAGATGCCTAAGACTAAGAGTCTATTTGAACTTTGTAAAGTACTTTATAACTGAAGTATTCATTTTTGCAGACTTCGTTAAAAATTTAATGGGATGTTAGGTTAATAGTGTCGTTCTCAATCAATCAACCGCCAATGTCGGTATAGCATCATATGCTTCTATAATCCCCTGTGAACAAAACACAATCACTTTTTGTTCACTATAAATTAAATTGAACAAATGGCAATAATGTTGAGGCGCAGGGCGACCGGGCGCTGTGGTGTGACATGTTAAATGTCTTTTGGTGGCTGGCGACATCAAGGGGCAGCAAGGGGGAGAGAAACTGTCAGAAGACGACAATTACTGACGAAGCGCTCGGGGCGTGGGAGAGGCGCCACTTGCGCCCATCAGAGTCGTGCGAGGCAGCAGGCAGGCAAGGGAGAGCACACTGAGGGACAGTTTTCAAAAGAAGGACAACTCCTCTACAAACGCCAGGGAATGTGCTGGGGGTGCAAGAGGCGGAACTTCGATCAACATGTCCTCAGAAATGTGCCAAGAAGGCTTAGACGGTTTCCGCAATTTTGCTTCTGGGTCTTCGCTGCCTCCTTGGGCAACATATCAGATGTTTTATTTACTCTTTTTCATTTTATTATTTTTTATTTTTATTATTATTTTTTGTCTTAAAAATTC
>SRHC01002854.1:22362-182523 GCA_004794325.1 Pomacea maculata
TTTTGATGGAGGGGCAGCTGTATCAATACTCTCGCCGTCGAGACTGGAGGCGTTAAACACAGTTTCGTGGGGAATACTCTCATGTGTTGTAGTAGTAGTGGTCTCCATGTTGGCAATGTCCAGGGTAGTGGGTCTAGGAGCATGTGGCTGACTGATTGGCAGTAAGGATTGAAAAGTACAGGTAGAAGTCATCTGGAAACCTTCGTCCTTTCTTATCTCCTAAAGAATGATCTTGAAACAGTCTTCATGGACATGGGTATCTTCATTCGGGCGGCATTGTAGGTGCTTTGAGATGAAGCTCGTTTTGAATTCACAAACACAAGAAATAATGGAGGAAAACAGATAGAAAATTGCTGTCAGGGAATGATAATGATTTCCCCTACCTAGCTGTCTTTCCTGGAATATCATTACTGAAGGAATTTCGACTTTCTCGCAATTTGCTGACAGTCTGATCTGTCTTCGTGTCCTGTTATCTGTGTCAGTTTGCTTCAGCCTGTCTTCTCCTTCTGCTTCTGTATAAACCGTGAATTTTTCCCGGAGACAATAATATCTGCTATTTAATCAAAGTCCAAAATGAAACGTCATAGCTACCCAGGCATCAGTGGCTGTTGACAGTTATCGATGGGGAATAACGGTTCGTGTATGATTACGTGAATGGCGTGTGACAGTAAATGTCCCACCACAGTCTACATGCAATTCCCATGAAACTCCTCTGACATAGCATTTTTTTTAGCTTAACGAGCTAATCATTAATGGTTTCCCTACTTAATATCCCCTATAGATGTCGAGGTTCGACTCTTTCTGCTCGTCCACCCTCTTCAAGCCATCTCAAGTGACCGAGTAATCAGATGAACATTGTAGGTTCTGCACTGACGAGCCTTAGCAGGGATGTCAGATCACGTGATCATGTTTTCATACACTGCAACAATTGCGATGTTATCTGTTATGATGATGTGAATACCCTCATCATAAGAAAAATAGTTCCACAGCAGATCTTTAAGTTTTCCTGACTTGTCCGAGTGCAAAACTGCTGTTAACCCAGCATCGGCCCTCAACATGTTTTTATTTTATTGAATTCAAGACTTTTTAATTCTTGCCATCTAAATTCGCCATGATTTTTTAGCAGCTGATATCTATCTAAATTCATCTTTCTGAAATACTAACCCATTGCCTGTCTTGTCAGCGGCTCACATAGCATTTGAAGCGATCCTGGCGGCATGGAGGCCTGCCTTGTCTTTTCTCGAGATAACATGCTTTAAGGATGTCTATTTGTAATAAGATTTCACAAGACCTAGGTGTCATTTTAGTGCATTCTATTATCAGTTATCGGACAATACGAAGGACGAGGAGAAAGGGAGATATGTAGAAAGAGCAGGATTGGAAAGGGTCCAACGATAAAGAAGTATTGCTCGAAAAAGTTTCGTAAAAGGTGAAACGATCAAGTTTGGACTTATAAAAAGGGGAATGGGTGGGGTAGCATAGATGGGGTATCGGTTTTAAAGTAAGAGTAAGATAGGGAGAGAGACAAAGAGAAGCAAAGTTGAAAGATGAAGAAAACGGATAGGGACAGCAAGAAAAAGCGAGAGGGTAAAAAAAAAATCCTTCCCTGTCATGTGATGCGAAGAAAGGAATGATAAACAACTGCAGGGCTACCATGCTTTTAAAAAATATCGTTTGCTGGGTTTAAGAGTAAAATGGTTTATTCAGCTTCAACATCACTCACGGATGTTGAGTAAACACCATTGTACGATGAGCGATGAATGTTCTTGCGCCAACCAGATGATGATCGATGTGCTGCTCATGTGAAACTAGAATCACTGAACCGTGAAAAGTGTGCACACAGTTTCTGGCAGTGCATGCGCACTCGTGCGTGCGTTGCTGCGATGCTGTGAGCGCCCTCCCATCAATCCGCTGCACTTGAGCTTGCCCGAGATAAAAGGCCGAAGCTCATTTAATCAGCACCCGTCCTCAGCCCCCGGCTACCATCTAAACAATGCTCTTTACTGTGCGAAATGGCGGCCACACGCCTTGGAGGCTTGTGTCAGGGGTTTGAACCCGCCAAACAAGTTTCGCAATGCAACATCTGTCCCCGACCGTTTGCAAAATGTCTTATTGGTCACGTGCTCCACGCAAACACCGTGATAATGGCCTTCTCCACTTGAGTCATCGGCCTGCCACCCTTTACCTTTTTTTTTTTTTTTTACAATAGGGTCAGTGGAGTGTGGTTGGTGTTGTAAAAGCCATAGTTGATCACCTTGGATTCTTTAAAATAGCTATTGTGAAACTTAAGCATTTTTTTGTGCTTTTGGCTGCATATGCTCGTGGTCCTCAAAGACGATTTTACCCAAAACCTAGTTTTTGCGTGAGGACACATTACCTTGCTTTTAAAAATGCAGGATCGGGACAACAATGTGGTTCTAAGCTCTAAAAAAATGTATTCTTCATATCTCTGTATTTCCTCAGACTGACTGAGCAGTGTCAGACCATGTTGCCAACGAAAACTTGTTTCCATGGAGACGTGTGGCTGATCCTTATGACAGCTGCAGTCCACGTGATGCTGCTGTCGACATGAACGACCGAAGATTCAGCTCCAAAGAAATCGAAAGCATCCAGAAATCTCTGTCACTGCTAGTCTGCGACTGGTTCCTGGAATTCTGAGCCTTTGCACCTGCTTCTCTAAGATTTATGAAAGACATCGATTCTCCAGACTTCGAATCCACGTCCATTAGGAGAACGGGCAAAAAAACGAATGCATCAATGATTCGCCGTTGCATGCTGTTAACTAACAAATGTTCACAACAAACCAGTGTTCCTGTAATCTACAGATTATTTGTTGCTAGCTTTTGCGTGATAATATTTCTTCTAGGCATGTGGTGGATGGAAGAAAGGAAAAATTTCCTTTACGGAAGATGGACAAAAGAAAGGTCGTGTCTCTAAATAAATTCTACAAAATGAAATCAAAATAAAATAAAATCTTTTATACAAGGTTCTAGATAAGAAATTGTGAAAGATGAAAATGTCTTGTCAATCTTTTGATGCATTCGACAAAATATTATTCTTTCCACGAAGCCTGGAACTTGCCTCAATAAATGTTTTCCCCTCGCAATGGAGGTAGGTGAATAATCTTTTGCTGTTGAATCCCTGATCGGTCTGCACATGTCTTGTGTAAGATTGCGGACCGTGGAAAACCGAAATACATCTCTGTCTAAGCAACAGCCCCCGGGACGCATGTTGAGCGAGTGTTTAAGCCATTTACAGGTCGTATACACCAGTGATCTTTGACCCTGCGACATTGCCTACCGTCAGTGTATCCAGGGAAACAAGGACAACGACCGTTGGCAGACAGCGTGGCAGGCACAATCCTCTGAAGACCTCTTCATGGAAGTTTACCAATCGTCGATTAGTTTGGCTTTTGGGAAAGCCCCGTAATCCTTCCCAGGCGAGATGCTCGAGATGGAGGAAAGGTCGTTGGTGGTTCTAGCAGAGGAACCCATGGGATGTCTGATGCTTCTTCTCTCTGAGCAATGCTTTCAAACACATAGGAGATAAGGCGCGTGCGAGTGCACGTGCTACATGGAGGTCTCGTGCAAAGTTCCATGTTATTTAATTCATCTTATGTAATTTATAAATAAAATCTTCTCGCTGATCCTTGCATTATCAGAAGTCGGGGACGCCTCAAAAAATATCGACAATGGTTCCATGGGGAAGCTGTGTAAAAACTGTGTCAAGAGGTCAAGAAATGTAATACTGCCAACATGTCCAGTGCAATACCATGAAACCTCGTTAATTCCCAGGGGAAATTCGAAATAGTGCTTAGAACAGATATGAACAAGGGAGACAAGGCTGTTCCTGCTCCTTAGGGAGGCTGTGGAAACAAGAGATGAAAGAAAAAAGTGACGAGACTTTCAATGAAGGACTGATAGGACCGAGTAAGGATGACAGAGCTGAAAGAGAAAGATTCCCGTAGGATGTACAGACGTTGTTGGCCATTACAGAGGATCATGTCAGTGTTGATGTTCCATTTAAGCGTAGTAGCTAGATATTTGTAAGAGTTGACTTCCTCCATGGTATCATCATGGATAATACTGATGACTGCCTCAGCCCTGTTCGTCCGAAAGTCGATGATCATTTCCTTAGTCTTTGAGGAAGTCAAGCATCTTTGAGGGCAACCTGTACAGGTGAAACAGGATCTGAGAAAAGACAGTTAACAGAAACTCTCTGTTGTCTGTTCAAAAGTCCAGGATCCAGAGAGTTGGTTGGTGAGACAGATGGAAGTCTGAAACTAGACTCTACACCAACACGTGAGGTTGCACAGTGTTAACCCTACTGATAATATTGCTCTTGTACAAGTGTGTCAAGATGTCAAGAGGTGCGTGAAGAGATGGATGAAAAGTTCTGTGAAGTGTGTGCACGTGTGGCCATTTGCATGTCAAGATATGTGATGAGAAGTGGAACGAAGCGCAGCGCACGTGCTGAGCAAAGAGCTACTACCGCCCTCAGTGACCCGCTGACCCCTCCGCCATCCACGATTGATTATAATGTATTGGAACAGTTCCTTTAAAATGACAGCAGCCATTTTCTTTGTGTTGCCTCAAGACACAATGACTGATGGGAACATAGCTAGTATTTCCATTCCAACTGTTTTATTTATTGCCTGAAGATACGATGTCTGCCGGCAGTGTATCCAGCATCTCTGTCACAGGTTCAGCATGAGGGTTTGGATGAGAATTCTGAACAGGTATTGAACGACAGCACACCAAGGTAACTAGGAAATCTAGTCACTAGCTGAATATTTTGTGAAGAGTCAGCTTCCGCTCACATTTCAGTCTCTGCAAGTCTGTTATGGTGCCAGTCCTACTACACAAGGCATCGAACTTGGTCACGACGGATCCAAGCGTTGGAAATGAAATGTTTCTGGAGAATCCTCTGGACCTCTGACAGGGAGCTCACGATACAGCCACATGCCTGTTAAATCCGCCAGGAGTCTCTGCCTGTTACCGTCAAGCACCAGAAACTGCGATAGTTCAGTCGTGTCGTCCGACATGACACCTTGCCGAAGACGGTCCTCCAGGGCGACATTAAAGACGGTCGATGCTGCTTGTAACTTTTTTTTCTGGAGCAGTCTTCTGCCTTCGTTGACGAGGGTTTTGGGCTAACTGAAGAAAGTAAAAGCGAAATAATGTAGCCAATTGAGCTTTAGTTTGTTGGTCGCTATTCCTAGTGTCGTAACCATTAGCAGCAGCATCCTCAGCCTCCACTCTCCAGACTCAGCAACCTGTCGGTGACGAGCATGTTGGACACGAGTGCAGCTCTTATTCCCGTTTGAGTTTGTGCATATGTTTAGTTCTTATCAGTTAAATACTCGTGAACACATAGCTTGATAAATATATACCAGTTTCATTATTTTTTTTAATATTGGGAAGTGTAAACCCATGATTCTCTTTGAGTTTGCGAATGTTTTAGTGAGGTTTAGTATTGGGTTACAGCTGTGGTTAGGGTTTGATTCTGATCACACAATGTAAAAAGAAATCCGTGGCGAGATGCACATAAGTTGTCAAACCTGTTAGGAATAGTAAAACAACCTTCCTAAAGAAAGAACAACTTCTGTAAAAAAAAAAAAAGCGAGTGGATTGTGGGACTGAGCACCAGAGCTTCCCACAAGACACATGGAGGGAAGACGATGCCTCATGGCGCTTGATGGCGGAGGAAGCTGGTATCCGGACAATCGCTTGCGTACATAACCCTAAATGATTGGATCTTACAGCCGAAGAAAAAGGAAGGGAGGGGGGAAATATAAAACAAACATGTCGTCTGTTGTCCATGGAAAGTAATTTCCTGCGCATTTATCGCCGTGTCCGAGGGAAAAATTCTCAGTTTTATACTTTTGATCGCTTCCCACTGCTCGCATGAAAGCTCAGCTATGGGCAATAATTTAGCAAGAGGAGGATTCAGTAAACGAGTTCGCTTCCTTACTTACGATGGGTGGGATATTTGTGAAATGTTTTATGAGCAGGTTCATCCAAGTGTAAGGAATTCATTCTGTAATATATGATCATGTAAAGGGCAACACTCGCTACTGTGTACACACTTCCATGTGAGGTCCTTGTGACGATCGACATGTTGAGCAGAGAAGCATGAACTGTAATGGTGTGTGAAATTATGAAGAAAATAGCATTTTTAAATCCTCTCTGTCTTGCTGCTCACAAATATATTGTGAGAAGTTCTAACACTAGGGTGAGTACGATTGTCCACACCTTCCTCCCGTCTTTTATTCGAATAGTTTACTAATTCATCTACCATGGAAGTTTTGCTCTGATGGCACTTGGTAAATTGTGGAGACATGTTTGTCAAACGAACAGAATTGTAACTTTTTTTCCTGTAAAAGATTCGACATATTACACAGCAGCTGTCATCCATTGATGCCTGCATCCGTTTTGCTGAGAACTGTAGGTGGCACGAGAAACATGAGAATCAATCTCTAGAATTTTTTTTTGTGGGCGAAGAACATGGACGTAACCCTTTCGTGACACATGATGATGAACTAAAATCGTGGACATTTCTTCATCTCTCTCTCCACGCATCTGAAAATCTTTAAACACGATGTAAGATAAAATCTGGAGTATGTCGGGAGATTAATTGAAAACCGTTTTCGCCATCACATCCCAAATACATGTACAAAGCTTTGTTAATACCGTCAAGTAAAAACAAACTTTTCTCAGAGAATCAACTTTGCATCAAAGCCTAGTTGCGGAGACAAACATCACCCTTTTGTCCAACAAAGGCTCCCGGCGTTATTTTATTTTTTTTATCCGTCTTTCTTTTTCTTTTAAAAAAGTCGAGAAAAGTGTCATCATCTAAAATACCTGTACAAGTACCAGCATAGGTAAATAAAACCTAATAAATACTCACTGGCACCTACACACATTTATACACATACTTGTACAGACAGGCAGGCAAGCAGTAGGCCATGGTGATGTATACTCATGATATAGTCAAGAACGAAACTAATCAAGGATAGTGTGTTCTTTAAAGTCTTTAGTGTTTGTCGATTCTGCTAATCCTAAAAGACAAAAATATGATAACGATACTGCGATGGCGCAATAAGATAAAGTACGAATGGTTATAAACTTTCTCATAAATGCATACCAGCGGTGTCAATAAAACGCAAAAAGTGAAAAATATAGATAAATAGTTATAGTTAGTGCTTTTGTTTTCAAAAATAAAAATAAAACTGCTTACTGTTTACTGAAGACTACCGAGCTCCTGGAGCAGTTTCTATATCCTATCAAAAGCCTTCCTAAAGTCAATAAAGTAATGGTAAAGATCTTTACCATGGTAAATGTGGTCCTCGATGATCAAGCGTTGTTGAAAAGACTTACAAGTTACCCCGGGGGAGCTCATAAATCGTCGTTGACTCATTTGATGTGAGTCGTATTTCACCTGCGGACGCAGACGCTTTGGGTGTCTGTTTGTGCAAACTATTTTACCATCATCTACCCGATTAAGTGCCCGTGTCGCATCTTCTGATGAACGACTAAGGGTGGGTGACAACGGCACATTTATCGCCCTTTCCGTCATATGTCTCGTTAGTCCACGTTTGGTGACATTATATAGACTTGGGGAGGGAGGGGTGTATACCACCCTGGTGTATGAGGAGGCGGGAGGAGATGCACGAGGAGCCTGGAGGGACGCGGCCACGTGACACGTCGTGGCGACAGATGACGTGCTGCGAGCGACAGGCCCGTTACCTCAGCAGGCAGTGTTTGTTTTAGCACCGCTGTTATCCATTTTGCTAGCATGTCCCCAAGGACTGCTGGGATATTCCCTTCTGTCAACAGCCACCAATCACGGCAAATCTGTCTCAGTCACACGCTATTTGCGCGCGCAAAAAGTCAAGCTGATATCAGGCTAGACACTGACCAAACATTCAGCTTTATTTCCAGGTTTGCCAGCCTCCTAGGGTTTGCTTTTTTTCAAAGAATTAATTAAGTGGACTTTACTGAGCCAATAAAAAATAAACCCAACGAAAGAAGAAAGGGGCAGAAAGAAGAAAAGTGAAAGAAAGGACGGATAAAATAACAAAATATTGAAAACATAACGAATCCCTTAACCTTTTCAGGTTGTTCGGCTGAGGTGTTAGATACCTCACTTGTTTCGGGGCCAGCTTTACCTGAGGGAGATAACCATCTCCTCTTACCTCCCTAAATCCTCTGTAGAGTCAGGTACACATTCCTGCCAGCAGGGTCAACTGGAGGAAGTTTACCGCTATCGGGAATCGAACCAGCGCGCTCTCAGTTTGGACTCCAGCGCTCTAATCACTCGACTACGCGCTTCTCAAAAGATAGGCCAGTAACAGAAAACACGAGGGAAAAAGAAGAATTTAACAAGAATGAAGAATAAATCTTCTCAAATAAAAATAAATCCTGAAACCTGCACGTTCTAAAATAATCAGTCTGAACTGACTCAAGTTAATTCTCTCTATTACAATCAGATGAAATATTGATGGAAAATAAAACAGATTACGTCTCTCTTACTTTTCCACGGATGTCACGGATGTTCAATCCCAGAACTCTCTTACTCTTCATAAGATATAATGTACAAACACTCAAAAGGTCAGACAAAGTCCCTTTTAATCAGAAGATATTTAACACGAAGAAACAGGTTATTATATCAACCGAGACTGAAATCAAGAATTTGTAACAATGGAAATAAGTTTGTGAGACACCAGGTCAGAAACATCAGCAACAATGAGTTGTTTAGCTTGAACTAGTCAGCGACAAAACTAACAAAAGTCACAAACAGGAAATTGTACAGGAAGTTAGTCCACGATCAACACATTCAGTCTCTGTAACAAACTGCGGCAATATGTCCAGACAAGTGAAGAACATGGAAAAAATAACAAAGAAAAGAAACATTTATAATAACATTTTCACAGTAGGTGTGGTAATTCAGTAAACTCATATAGCTGATGCAATTTAAATACAACCTCTGCAAAAACAAGTAAAAAAACAAACAAACCAATTTTAACAAGGTGAGGTCATGTGATCCATCTTTAGTTCGTCTGACAATCACAATTACCTGTAGGCGCATTACAGATATAGTTGCAAGACTTTTGTATGGAATTAACTCATAAAACTATTCTGTTTCATACTTCTAAAATGGACGAGCTTTCAATAATTTTGTAACCGCTATCTGACACTGCTTAATTATGTGTCTTAAAGTTTCATTGCTAGAAAGATGATCGACAAGACAAAATGATAATTTTTGACAACAGTCTATAAAATTTTGAAATTTAGGGCTAGAGTAGTTTTGAAGAAAATTTAACTCAAAAAAATATTCGTATCCCTGAAACTTACGGCGATCTCTAATCCAAGGAAGTAACAAATAAACTGTACAGTTAAAAGCAGTTGTCTTCCTTTACGTTTTTCATAACCTGCTTCTTAACTCAAAAAAATTATTGTCTTACTACATGTTGTTAGGTCCGAAGACATATTACAAAACAGATCAACGAAGACATCAGCCGTCATCATCCATCATCCCAGCCACACAACCACATGAAACAAGAACAAATAAAGTAGATAACCATAACCTACTGTCGACGACTTAGTCACGAGGTAACCGATGACGATGACCACAAGGTAATCCACGACAACTTGTCAGCGATGACAGCTCACGAAGTAACCAACAACAAGTCCATGAAGTTGAAGAATCTTGTTGACGATAACAACAATATCTATGGCAAATCTTTTAATCAGTGTCTGTCTTCTCTCGTCGTCTTCTCCTTATCACAATCGTATCACCTGATCACAGATCACACTATTTCTTTATCACTATTATCATTAACATCACCAGCAGTTTAAGAACTCCTGGATGCAAAAATAGAAGGGTGGGAATACATAAACGAAACTTCACCTGTATGCCCAAGATTGTTCCTTTAGGGATTTTATACCTCCAAGTGTATTTATAGCTTCGTTTGATAACTTTTTTTCTAATATTGCACCAGAGACAAATATTAATGTGAACAAATATTTTCTATATCTCATCGGGAAGTTCTGAGGTTAAACTGTCTCTGAGAGAGGGAGCTTCCACAGATTTGATGCTTTCTTTGAAGCTTTCTGCTGGCATTGGCACTGCATTGTAACCGTCCTAACCTTTTCAATCTAGAGAACGAGCTAATTTTTTTTTTGTGTAGGTACACACAGACTGCATCAACAAAGCTGGCTTCAAACATGTTTCCCTTCAAAACAAAATGAAAGAATAGGTCCCGTTTGACAAAATGCCATGGCTTTGAAGAAGCCGAGAGAGGACGCCGAAGCTTTGAAATCTCTGTTTATTAACGATCGAGTATCTGTGGTCTGCGACCTTTCGGAGGCAACCTCGACACGCCTCGCGCATTTTGTCTCACTCCGCGTTGAAAAGGTCGTGAAGTAGTGCCGATTGCTCTCGTGGGCTTGTGGTCGGCGGCTGACAGTACATTTCAATTTGGACCCCGCATTGGGAAGAAAGCAACGACTGAAAATAGTTGAAATCACTAGGCAATGACTGAAATCACTCTCTGAGATCACTGAGCTCCTTTACCGGACTGTATTTCTCTGACTCTGAGTGCCAGTAAAGTGCTAACCAATCTTCACCTTCTTTCTTATTACTCCCTCAGCTAATGAAGACCTTGCAAATCGCCGATTACATCACCTATCGTTCTAGTCTCGTCGTTGAACGGACAGAATTCTTCAAAAAGGTGTCCAGTTGCCTGTTCTTGAAGTATAAGATGTTCTAGCACCGTCAGCAACGCCTGCTCGATGGGATTTTTTCTGTATGTTTGTCTCGCCTGAGGTGTTGTCCTTTCTCTGTGCTTGCTTTTGATGTGTGTTGTGATGGTACCCACCACTGTGCCGGTAGACCTGATGCTTCCTCTGCATCTGAGCGGCTTTGGTTTCTTTTGATCACAAAATATCACAATGGACGCGAAGCCACAGGGTTCACTTGACCTGTTGATCTGTGGATGTTGGTGGATGTCAGGGTGGATTCACCCTGCCATGTAAATAATGTTGAGTAGAACGTCTGTACTGGTCAGAGACTGAGTTTGTTAGGACTTGTTTTACTACTTGTATGGATTTGATATGCAAAGTGATGTTTAATGTCAGGGCCATCCTTCTCCATCTTGGAGTACACAGTCCGCAAATTACATTGTAATGTCACCGAGCAACATCATTACTGCTATAACATACAGATGTAGACCATGATTCTCAAATCTTCGACTGTGACCAGGTAATACAAGGCTGAATGTTCAACCCTCAATATCCATTGGCCTCACTCCACAGCATGATTTCATCCTCATCTCCAAAATTGTGTACCGTTGTGTTGTACTTAAAAATAATAAATCAAATAAAAAAAAAGAAAATGGTTACTTTCTGTACTAAAGTGTCTAAGAATTTTCCAGACAAATTGTTTGGCAATTGAACTTTGAAAGCTGGTATCATTGTGCACAAATGAAATTTCCTGTGGGTGCTGATAAGGGAACCCAATGATCATCCAGGCTATGGCATGCTGACCTTTACCTCAATAGTGACCCCAAGATGCTGTAGAATCGACCATTGTGAGTCTTGTGCCACAGAAGTCCTGAAGACCTTTCTTACAAGACTAACATCATCAACGTGCCTGCTGCACTCACATCCTACCCTCATCTCACTTACTAAAGCTGATCACATCTGGGTTTTTTTCCCAATCCCAGACAGAAGCTTACTTCTTAGTTTGATACACACCTGAATATTATAAATGTAATTATAAATGTTACTGGCGCACGTGCAGTCGGCAGCTGGACTGAGGACATTGTCAACGACTGGAACAATCTTCGAGTTGTTCTTTTTGTTAATATCAGTCAATTCCGCCTGGACACGTAGATATCAGAAATCTGTTTTCAGCGAATAAAATTTATTTTGACATCAGAGTTAGTTGTACCTGTTAGTGTATCAACAGAACAAAATCACAAGCTTGTTTCCCTTATATTTTCATGTAAAGTTGTACGAACGAATGACCATGTACAAAGCAATGTTACATATGGACAATATGAAGACTAGTTGTACAGACAGAAAATGTTATCCCACCGATAACTGTTGTGTTCGATAAGAGGGTAAATATGTTAATCTTTCAGAATTCTGACAGAATTCTCAGCCAAATTGGTATTAATTGACATCACAGACATTGACCAAAGGCAAGCTAACTTAAAAATATCTTACAAGGAGCCCAACAGCATTAAGAATATTCACACACAGATGACATTTAAATGAACTGGTATTTACATTGTTCAATTAAATTACTGACAAATGCTGTTATGAACAGGTGAGTATTCAGGTGTGATAATGCCTTTTGTCCTCATTCCCTTGTCGTCTTTGCTTTGATAATAATTCTAATTGACAACCGGCAGCAAACCAATGCTGCATACCTGCGTGATTACTAAAACCGTTTAATTAAAAAAATCCTGATTAAAAATTAGGTTTTTAAGCACATTTGACACTTAAAGCGTCCTTATTAACAAATTGTTATATATCAAATAAAACAATGAGGGGTAGAATCTCTCAGTTTTGATTGACGTGCTTTGTTTTCTATTTATATTTTGACTAGTAAACCATAATATTAGAGACAAAGCAAATACAATATCTGAGACCTCTGACCTAAGTTTTTTTTGTACAAAAAAAAGGAAAAAAACTAACAAATAATGAGAGTAAATTAAAAAAAAAAACCACCTAAGAATAGCAGACCTGAATAAGAAAACACGCCGCACCAAGCGGACTTTTTTCTTTCTGCGGCGAAATTATTTTTAATGTAAACTTTATTGTTACTTTATACAAAACCATGAAACAAATTTATCATCACCACACTTCTACAGAACAACAAGGAACTTGGCCGGGTCATGAAACCTATTCACACGACTCAGGTTAATGAGGGTAAGACATGGTGTTGTATTGTCAAGACAAAGGTTCTGTAAATATTGAAAATGACATTATCTTAAATGAAAGTATTGAACAGGAAGAAAACATGAAGTTGATCGCTGACCAGTTATAATATTTACGAAAGCTGTTTCACAGATATCGCAAACGGAGACAGTAACGACTTTGAAGACAAGTTCCTCGAAAAAAAAATATTCCCAGTAATTATCATGAACCAGTGGAAGAATCGAGTCTACGAAAAAGTTTCACTTATAACCACACATAGAATCAGTTTATTATATGTTGACAATAAATAATTGTATGCATGTACTAATATGTTAATTTTTGTTCTATCTGAATTTCCCAGCACAACCCGTGGATGCTATTGAGAGAAAATCGTGTTTTGACAAACATTTTGGAGGCTGAAGTGTTTTTGGGCGTGGGGTTGACACAAGTAGGAACATGGCACCGACTTCCACAGAGTCTGTTGGTAGATAAAACTGTACATACTAAGTAATCTTCACGTCTCGAGCGAGTTCACTCGAGTCATGGTGAGCTTAGCACCACTGTGAGTTCTCTTGTCAAGACCAAGAACAGTACACGTAGGTTGTCGCTTATTTCTCCCGTAGTCTTCAATGTTCGACTCCAAGGTACTCTCCAGGTCGTGTCGAACAGGAGAGTCTGTCAAGACGGATGAGCCGAGCGAGGGCGACAGCGTGGGTCGCCATGCCTGCTGGCCGTGCCGGAGTTCGATGAACTCGTCTCTGACCTCTGGAGAACATCCTGCAGCTCTGGTCGTGTGTTTCCGGAACGCCACCCCTCGCCACAACCGACCTCTACCCAGCTCCTGCCCCTGACTCCTGCTGCTGTAAGCTTGTGGTCGCTTCTTCTTGCCAAGGCGGGCTGCAGCGAGGAGGCGGTCTAGTCAACACATGGACTGCGAGTGGACCATGGAGGTGTTGGTGGAGCTGGCGCGCCTCACCGTGCTGTTGAAGTTGTGCATGGTGGAGGACGGCTCCAGGCTGGTGTAGCGCACGCGCTTGAAGCAGCAGAAGAGGTATCGGTTGTAGTACTTTCGGAACTGCGAGCTCAGGAGGTAGAGGGCGAACGGGTTGACGCAGGAGTTGATGTAGGTCAGGCAGAAGCCGAGGATCTTGAAGACGTTCCAAAAGTCGTTGTACAGAGAGTCATCGAAGTAAAACCAGAGAAGGTAGATATGGCGTGGCAGCCAGCAGACGATAAAGATGAGGACGAAACTAAGGACGACCCGGGCCACCTTCTTACGAGCCGCGATCTGCCGTTGCTGGTTCAGACCACCACCTTTGCCCTCACACGGAATCTGTTTACCGCTGCGGATGAGGATCTGAGCCATGAGCATGTAGAAGCAGGCAATGATGCAGACGGGAAGAGCGAAGTAGATGATGAATCTCGCCAGGTAGTATATCTTGGGAATCATCGGTTCGTAGTCTTCGGCGAAGTTGAAGCAAAATCTTTTCGGGGATTCTTGGCCCATACTCCGCTCCACAACGCTGCTGAGAAAGATGTCGGGCAGGGCCAGGATGAAGGACAGGACCCAGATGCCGGCGGAGACCGCCAGCGTGGTCGCCTGCGTCTTGCCAGTGTGTTTGCTCATGGGATCGACGATGGCCAGGTACCGGTCGACGCTGAGAGCCGTTAGTGTGAAGACTGTTACTCCCAGTGACAGACTCTGCATGAAGAAGTTGAACTTGCATGCAGCCTGGCCGTACGGCCACGACACGAAGGTGAAGATGGTGGAAGTCAGGGGCACGGAGATGAGGACGAGCAGTAAGTCACCCAGAGAGAGGCTGACGATGAGGATGTTGGGCACGTTTCGCATCACCTTGTTGACGGCGACAGAGAAGATGAGAGTCCCGTTTCCGATGAGTCCGACGATGAAGATGGCGCAGAACAGTATTGGTACGATGATGGACTCTAAGTGAGATTCCATCTCCCAGGCGTTGAAGGTGGAGATGTTGATGGAGGCATTTCCCAGGTCCTCTGTCGGGTTCTCGCTGTTGTTCATCACCACAGGGTCGGATGAAGCGTTTTGTCCGAGGGCGTCCATTTCTGTCTTTTATTCGTCTGTGGTTATGGTAACTCTTTCTTTAAAGCTTGATGCTGTCGACGGCTGAAAATGTCAGAATAAAAAAGCTGCTGAAAATGGAGCTCTTGTTATTGATAACTATGATAATAACTTGACATCGAACATTTATACTTAACTTTTTTTTATAATCAGGTAGACCAATTTAATAGAGAATTCAAATAACACTCAGAAAGGGTATCATCATCATCGCCATCAAAGTCGAAAATATAATTGTTGTAACACCAATCCTCACCATCTTACCATCACCAATACAACCATCGCTGATGTCGTCGCAAGAATCATCAACTGTAATGGGTTTCTTCCCGACAAGAGCCTTATGATATTATATTTAGTATTTGTTATGTTCAAGTTATGTGAAACACGCCTTCAATCCAATTTCTAGGCATTCGTTCAAGATTCTTGAAGCTGTTTCCTGTAGGAGTTGAGCCTACAGTTGGTAAGGAGCAGAACCTCGAGTAAATGTAAATATTATAAAAGAATTTGAACTGTCTTTTCTGTTATTCTTTGATCTGGTAAGATATATTTTCTTCAAACACAAGCCTTTGGCATGTCATAATTGTCCTGAGCTAGCAGGCATGTGTAGGCGGGTATCATACTCAGGAGTTTTGTGAAAAGTCTCAGAAGGTCTGCCGCCTGCTGTAGGCTCCACACAATACAATCTGGACATGAGCCAAACTTTGTCATCAACTACGGGTGCTGGTTGCTTTAAACTGAAATTTAATAAAATAGAAGATGAAGGACGTTATCTCCTTCACAACCAATAAACTGGCCGTTGTGCCATCCAAGTCGATTTAAAAAGGATTAACAATATTACGTGGAGGTTTATTCAGGTGAAAAATGTCTTCGGAAATTGTTTTCGGCATTGACTGTTATTCATAGTGGAAACACGAAAAAATAAGCTTTCAAGGAAAATCTCTTACCGACATAAAGAAAGAATATCCATGGGATAGACTAGGATATGTTGAGTCTTTTATAGAAAACAGACACAGACACAGACACACGAACTGTGAAAAGAAGCTTTGTTCTTTCTTCTCTACTTCCAATGCCATCAGTAAGCGTGCACGGACTTCATTGCTAGTAATTTATCTACGTTAATCATTCTATGGTAAACGTTTTATTTATTACAATAACAATGTTTTATGGACAACAGTTTAGCATTTTTGTGAAATGCATGGCAATCAAGCCACCGACCACTCATCCTCAGTGAATAACCTGGCTTACAGTCATCTGCCACCGAGTTGAACCTGACAACCTGCCACCCGGATCTTTGTATGTTACGGACACACGCCTGCAGCAAGCAGTCTGCTTAAAGATTGCACGCGCTGACACCCAGCTTTTGTAGAAACCTCCACGAGGTAAAAGTCTATCGGGCGTGAAAAGGTCACGCGCCGTGTCGATGCGCATGATCAGCAACCATGACCCCGAGGGAAAGTTTTTTTCTCCCCCAGACTCTGGTTCGCTACGCCATCCTCCAGGCAGCCCGTTACCGCGTGAAGATGAAGCCAGAGTTTGCCCTTAGTGTCCCAAAACAAAGCTCAGATAATCTGATGACAGAGACAAGAGTTGTCCCGCTTGCGTGCAGTAACATGTCTTGTGGATCCTTCCACGGACCACGTGCTGCAGTCAGTGTTTTTTCTTCAATAGAATAGGATTTCAAAAGTAAGCGTTGTTCTTTCCTTGTTGATAGGAGGTCAAAGGTTTTGTTATGCATGGCAAATTTGCAAATTTTGAATTTACACAGGTCATAAGTATACGATAGTCATAGTGAGCAAGGAATCGTGAAGATCCGCCATGTGCACGCGCTTACATCACACACACAAGAGGTCCATACAAATTCCTCTCCCTTATGGCTAACTATTAATCTGCAGCAAACATCCGAATATGCATTCAACCTGCTTTGGGAAGTACATATTTGATCTGCCTGTTTTTTAATCTCCTATATTTCTTCATTGATTCCAACACGTTATGGAGAGGCCTGGCGACGAGCAAAGCGCCTTTCCTTCCCACAGGGATGGTGCGATTATTTTTAAAGCAAACCGTTTCTTGTTTTATTGTTGGAAGGAACAGTTTTCAGTCTGTTTGAGTACCATTCATTGACATTAACGCAAATTGCCTGCTCGGTTGCAGCTAAAGCTTTATGGAGGCAGCACGCGCTAACCGACTAATTACCCTCGGTGACCCCTGACCCTGATGACGACAACACCAGGCTCGGGTAGGCGCGGACAGGGTCGTGAGACAAACTCACCCTTAACCCTGATTACGCTGTTTGCATGGGAAGTTTGTGAAGCTGGTAAGGAGCAATTTACGATGGGAGGCTCGCGGTTTTGACACCAGAAAGATGGGATCGGACAACATCCAGCGGAGGTCGAATCAATCACAGAGCGAATGGCGATGCCAGGATCTTCTTGTGTGATAGCATTCTCCACTGATGGTTCGGCCGTTAACTGTTATTTATTTGTTTATTTTATACCAAAAACATCGGTGAAGAAAGAAAATCGTATCTAATTTGTTCCTCCGCTTTTGGAACAAAATGTTCTTGTTAAAAAATGTCTTGTTCATTCACAAGAGATAGCTTTCTAGAAAGATAAATTTTAATGAGACGTTTGTGTCCTGACAGACATTCACCTGTAGCGAATTCTAGCGAACATTCTAGAACACTCCCCCAGGTGTCATACATCTGTCTGCTTGTACTCTGACTTCTTTGATAGATGAGCAAATAACAAGGCCAGCAAAGGTATGAAAACTGTACTCCCTCAATCATTTACTAAGAGCAAAAATTATCTCTCTATCTTTAATACTACAGGTACTGCGGGTACTAGTTTGTTCTTACATTGTTATAATGCAGAGGAAGAAACCTCCAGTGAATGAATAAATAAACAATGCGAAATGTTAAAAGCGATGGTTGATATTGCACTCTACCCCTCAAAAAAGTTTGCTTTCAGGCTGAACGGGGAGGTGGTGTGGGGCAGGGGGTGGGGATGGGAGGATGTAGCCAGATAGCAGGCTGCTCATCTCCGGTGAGACGTCTAGGGCTGCTCACTGGAGCGTGTCGGTGATAGTATCAATCCTCTGACATTAGTATTCCTCTCTGACTTCATCTCCACCCTTCACCCTCGGGACGAGAAGGGCTTATGTTCGTCCGTGCGTGCACTTCCTCGCTCACTCGCTCACTCACATACACAGCAGCAGCACACGCACACTAACACTCATACAGGCAATGATGCAAAGAGGTTCAAAGGAAAACAACTAAACAAACAAACAAACGAAAGCAAACCAAAAGAAAGAAAAAACTTTCCAATAAGAAGCATTTGCATATAGTCAGGGCGTTCGTTCAGTACAGCTAATCTACAACATCTGACATCAACATCAAAGACGACAAATCATCGCCCAGATATTCGGGGATTGGCTTGAGTGCAAATATCCTGGAGAAGGACCAGTTTATTATACACTTGTCTGTGTCAGAGCTGATATGTATTTCACTTTGTCTCGGTCAGTGTTCCTGGACTTACACTTAACTATTTGGCTATTGTTGTACGGGTATTACACTCTCCACCCTATATTTCTCTTTGATAGCAAGCAGGCAGGCTTCGGGATTCACAGGCATCATCGAAGTAAGTTAGTGTGGCATTTATACCTGGCACTTACTAGAAACTTTCCAAAACAAAATTGATAACTTTAGGCGCGGACACCCGGGGTAGTGAGGTCACTGCAAGCAATCCGGCAGTTAGATATGACTTTTTAAAGTGGCAAATATTCAAATGCTATTTTAGTGAGCAGTTTGTTTGTCTTGTCTTGTCTTGTCTTGTAAACGCAGATTTTGCGCCGATTTATAGCTTATCAGCTTTGGGGGAAAAAACATGTATTTCCTTAAATCTTTTGCACGCGGATATGGCTTTTGTTGCCGCCAGCTGTACGCAAACATTTGTATCACGATGTACGCCTATAAAACAGTTATTTCACGGGGTATTACCTCCAGACATCTGTCACGTGTCTCGCACAGTTAGTGGTTTATACTCGCAGCAATTTAATGCGCCATTACCTTCACCCATGAACGCATTACCATTACCTTCCTCAACTTACACTGAACATGTTTTTGTGCTGTAGGAAGTGTGGCAAATCTTTGGGATATCATCGCAAGCCTTTTCTTACTTTAACTGATAGGTGTTTCTTAATTTCTGAATTTATTTACCACACGCTTTGCGCACTTTTGACAGAAACAGGTTGTGCGGTGCGAGGGTCAGGGAACATCCAGATGGTGGGTGGAAAGGTAAATAACAGCAGAAGTCACGAAGTCAATGTGAACTGCATAATCGATAGAATACATAGAAAAAGAGAAAAAAAATGAAAGAATGTAAAGATAGACGATGGGAGAGATTTAAAGAAGCTTCCATTAACATCTCATCTCCTATATGCGTTATTTGTTGAAAAATAGTCTCATCTTGTATTTCGTTAAATATTTTCTTTCCTTGATTTTGTGGTTCGAAATTGTCGCAGCAATTGTCTTCTCATGTTTACCTAAATTATATTCAGAAAAAAATAAAGTACTGCATCTAAAGTAACAAAAATAAAAATTAAACTCCGCAAATAAGTGGTAGAATGTGTCACGTGGTACAGAAGAGAAAGTACCAAAGGCATCGCTTGTATGGAACTAGTGAAGAACGAATGCCAAGATCGCAACTGTAGGTGGAACGAGTGTCAAAACTGCGTTTCTACCTTAGAGTCCATCGCTGCATCCTCACCTCACATCACATGAAATATTCAGGTGAAATGATTGCCTACTTCTATAATAAGGCTGAAGCACTTCCTAAAGAGATGTTGATCTGTCTGCATAATAAAAGAGATGTGGAAATCTTTATTTCATATTTAACACTCTTCAAGCTGTTGATGGTTAATTTTGCGATAATTCAGATATCTGACCAGCGGGATTATCCATTAGTTATTACACAAAAAAGAAAACAAGATATCAACATACCAACATCAGCTTCTTGTCCAACTTCTTGTAGTCTGGAGACACGATTCGTCTTGTGGTTCTCTAGCAACATTTTCTTCCCCCGCCTCCTCCTCAGCAATCACAGTACTGAGAGTTTCGCATTTTTCTCACCACAGGCCGTTAGAACCGTTAGACAAGACAGGCCAAATCCCACTTTTAAAAAAAGGTATTGTAAAATTGTTCCGTTCATTCCAAGACAAGGTAAATATTAAGGTACTTCTCAATATCGTAAATTTTTCACTTTTTTTTCTAAAGACCAGCTGAAGTATCACAAGCTTCCATCGGGTGGATGTTCAGTTGGTGAAGATGATCGCTCGACCCGCACTGGAGGCTGACCCCGTTAGACACGCTTAAAGGCTCAGCCTGTGATCTCGTGCGATGTGGTCCTTCAACTTTATAACTGTAACACGCACACACGCACACCACCCAGTGTCGGCGCCGCCATCCCATGAACACTCCTACAACTTGAAACGATTGCCGCCGCCCTCCTCGCACGCGCGCGCGCACCCGCCTCCTCCCGACACACGCCGGCGCGTGCAGATGGGGCGCACACACACAGAGAGGGAGAGAAAGAGCGGCACAGAAGGATGGAGTATGAGGAGAGAAGGAACGAACCCATGAGCCAGCCTTGAGTCTTCTCTGGCTGACGTGCGCAATGGCCGGCTTTCTGGCCGCTCTCTCTCTCTTACCGAGGGTAAATTCCATTCACGTGAAGACAGTTTTCTCAAAGATTCTCTGATAACACTAAACATCTTTTAACTCTCATTCATTCATTTGAAACAGTTTCCTTTCCGCTAATACCTCGTCAACAGAATGAACTCAAACTAGCAAAACCCTTCGATGGTATTACCACACAATATTCTTGTTTCTCTTGATCTTTAATTGCGGTGTTAACACCTGGTGTTCTTGTTCTTCCACGACATTGTTCCTGATCTTTCATTGTTCCTCTTCTCCGTCCTCTTTGCTTTCGTCTTCTTGTTGCTCTCTTTAACTTGCTATGTTCTGTCTCCGGTGATATTATTATCACAATCATCTCTCGTGACGATGACATATCGGTCGTGACAGTCTTATTCCAGGTAAGTCTGTCAGCCGGTGTGTTTCTTTGTTCTCTACCTCTGCCACCTGTTACGCTGTCGAGGGAAAGAAAGCAGACGAGGGGATAATGTAAACAAACCTACTACTGTCACCAGACGCAGGTGACATGTTTTTTCATCTTTTGCTGCTGTTCTTATATCTCACCTTGTTACATTTGCATCATGCAGAATTTTCTCTCACCTGTTTAGCCTCTGAAGCTGTGTAGCGATCGCTCGCTTGATGGCGATGCGAGGTTGGTGCGGCACAAGAGACAGACGAGAGGCTCAGGTATGGGCGGGAGGACAAGACGTCTTTGCTGGAGGAAGTGGGTGGAAGCAGGGGACACGGGTCAGCACTCAGCCTGCAGTGCAAAGTGTCACCAGCTGCATCTTGATCAGACATCACACTCCATCACTCGCCCTTCCACGTTCGATCCATCACTCACGTTCGCTCACTCCATCGCACACACACTCACTCGCGCGCATGCGTAAGCGAGGAATGACACATGACACTAATACTCGTTGGCAAACTACAAAGCAAGCATAAATAGCAGAAAAACAAGCAGAACTAAAGTAGAAAGACAGGAAAACAAAAAATAAAGAAATCAGAGAGGACCAAGCCAGCAGCGGTTAGCACGGAAACACGAAGGTAGAAAAAAACATCACGTGACAGGAATACAGACACCATGTGGATTGTGGGATAATAAGACGAGGAGTGTAAAAATAAAACGAATGAACAGGTAACTGAAAGTGTAGATTACCATGCTTAACAAAAATCTTTATCGAAAGTTTTGTAGTGTTCAGTGCAGTGAACAGATTAGTTTTTTTTTCGTTCTGATGTCTCAGAAAAAACTAATTACGGGAGACAGGCAGCAACAGAAAAATTAAAGAAAGAACTGTTCTTACACTTTTGAAGCTAGCTCCAACTGCACTTTACCTTCCTTTTTAGAAGAGGACAGAAAGAAAAGAGAAAGAAAAAAGTTCAAAGAGTTTGGTTCACATGTGAGTTTATTCATTTATTTTTTTCTCTAACCCTCGCCCTATCCATCACATCATCTGTTTTTCGTTCATCTTTTGGTCACCGCCGACCAATTTCGATTCAAGTCGGTCGTGTATGGGCGGGAAAGAATATAAGAAAGAAATGTCAAGACAGGAAACTACAAATAATGTATTTCAAGGCAGCAGTTCTTGTGCTAAAATACTATTTCAAGATTGACAGTGTGGTAAACTGCTTCACCCACAAAACAAAAATTAAAAACATTTTCAGATTTTAGTCTGTCAGAGATATATCTCTGGAAACTGGTATTCAACATCTGATGTATGAGAAAAATGATTGATTGACTTTATTTATTTATTTGACAGCCGCGGCTGGAAAACCTCGATGTTTGGTGATCTACCAACAAAGTTAGTGTAGCAGGAGAGAAGTTTTCAAATGAGATACCTTCTGTTTCACGCTCAGGTTACGGTATCAAAGACACTGTATATTTACATACAGCGAGCAAGTATTGTACACATCCTCCTCTTGCTGTTTATCTGGTCCTGGCGGCTGGCGTCAGGTGGCGCAGCACTACCACCATCCTCCTGACCTCACCATCAGCCCTGCTTGCGTACAGTGGTTAAAAAACAATAGTGTGGGTCAAAGTTCATCAAAGATGCAAAAATGTGTAATTTCTACATTTTCGATTTATAAAATAAATGGGAACTGTCCGAAAGGTTGTGCACGGCAGGTGTTTAGAAGTTTTCACATTCTGTGATTTAGGTTTTGTGAAGCTTTCAACGACAGCCCTCGACTGTGGATTTAAAACATGGAGACAGCAAGATGTGCGAGCTCTATGTTTCATGTAAAAACTACTTGAATGTTTCTATCACAACAATGATCCAGTTTGATTGCTGGTAATACTCTTAAAAAGGAAAGATAGAAAGGTTTTTTCAAACACTCACTAATAAAGATCGCCATGATGGATGCGGTTGTCAAGGTCCAGAGATGAAGTGAAGCCAGCTGTTACAGAAGACACCGATGAAAGTATCAATGTTTCACATTAGGAATGTTTCATCTTGACATCACACCAGCCCACTACAACAGCCCTCGTCAAGAAGAAACTGTAACCTGTGAAATGTAATCCCGGCTTGTCTTGTCAGGTTAGTCAGAACCGGGTGGACAATGGTTCAGGTTGGCTGATGACAGTTGGACAGTCTGAATGAGCCAGTGGTACGGTGGTCTAGTCTCTAGTCTCGGAGGGTGGTACAGTGATCTAGCATGAGGTAGATAATTACCCGGTGGTCTAGTCTAAGATTCCACACAATTGTCTAATCTTGGCCGGACAGAGGAGCTGGAGGTATAAGAACGCACGCGGGGGCGGCACGTGCACTGAGGGTCTCCAGGCCACCAGCGACCTCTCTGCCCGCATGCACGACACTTCAATTTGCGCCTGTCGTCGCCGCCGTAAAATATCATTTGCAGACTGCAGTCATCATCGCAGGAACAGAGAATGAATTACGATATGATATCCCTTACTCTTCTACGTGTGGAGGAAAGCAGGAAGCTCCAAGAGTGAGTGGGTGAGTGGGTGAATGAGTGGGTTAGTGAGTGAGTAAGTGCGTGAGTGAATGAGTATTCATTCAAGGGTCAGTGGCCCTTAGAAGAAGGAGCAATCGACAAAGCATGATGATAACAGGCGATAACTGCTATGAGATGACGGAGAATGCGGTGAACTAACTGTGGGTGAGGCTGCTTCTACAAACCCGGTCTCTTTTTCTTCCCATGTAATCAAACCAGAGTGTGAACAAATGAGTCAAAACCCTAATGTTTACAAATATTCAGTGCTTCCTACTTAAATATACTTTCTTTAGTTTACAAAAATCGAAGGTTTAGTGTAAAAATATGTTTTGTTTATAAAATAATTGTATCGCTTAAAGCTTCGCGAACGTAAACACAATCTTCTCATAGTTCCTCTTTTCCTTTTTCAATTTTCTTCCTATCTTTTTCTATGTTTCTTTTTTCTCTTGATAAAAAGTTTCTTGTTTATTTTACTTCCATTAAAAAACACCTTTCTTGCACTAACTCATTTTGAGTTTTGGCCTTACCTCAATGAGCTCACGGCATAACACGCGGAACTCTTGCACCGAGAGTAGTGTAGCCGAGAAGCTGCTAATTGACTGCCAAATCCGCCAAAGCAGGCCAAACACTCCTGGAATTTATCAGACATAAGCTAGCCTCAACAGGTGGTCCTGAAAATGTGATTAGAGCGAGCACAGCCGGCCAGACAGGCGATCACCATGGCAGCTGCTGGGATGGTCTGCCTGGCGTGGACACAGACAGTATGGCAGATGCTCAGCCTCAACACAACTTGGGGGAAACAATGGCTTACAGAGTTGTCTGAGCAAAAAAGGAAGCTGGAAGCAACACGTTCTTGCAGCAAAAACATTATCTCCATGGGTCAGTGCACTCGTCTCCGGACATCGGGGGCCTTAACTCCACCGCGGTGATCTCCCCTTGCTGATGGAACGTATTCAACGGAAGCAGCTCTCCGTTTGAGAATTCAAAATTTATTCTGTTCAGCTGTACGAAGGTAAATCCTTAAGTGTATACATACATCAAGGTTTCACAAACACTGGTCCTTACACTTTATGAACACTGATTATTAATTAATTAATATTAACGTTTATATCCCCTTAAAGTCAGTTATATACTATGAACACAAAATAATTAAGTTTGTATTTTTTTTTTGCTCAAATGAACTTGAGGGAACAATTTCATCACGCTAGGAACTTTAAGTTATATAACTCACATAATAATTTGTCATACTTCCTAGGAGATTCGGTGATGTCCCTAACAAACCACCAAGCAAAACTAACAAACATTGTGGACACAGAGGGGAATGACTAACATTCTTCACAGAAAGGAATGTCCAGCATTCTTGAAACTTCAACTTAGTAAGGAATTTAGGATCCATTTACTAAAATATTAGCCGGTAACACACTATATCGTGTTATTCTTATAGAACACTATATAACATCGAGTGGTTCTCTTACTCCACAGGCTACACACTTGCGTGTAAGTAATTTAACTTGAGACTGAACTTGTTATTCAATGGGCAATTCACAAAGACAAAAAGTTAGAAGAAGTATTATGGACCTTAGTTTACTAACTCTAGTCTCCCTTGCTCTACAGAGGCTCTCTACACACAAGGGATAGTAATGTAACGAACCGGGGCTTTGAAGTGTTGAAAACAAGATTAGGAAACAATGTTTTCCTGTAGCCTCCATTTCCTCCCGTCTCTGTATGTTGTCCTTCTGTCTGCCAGACTGTGTTTGTCTCTTGTACCTGTCCTTCTGCCAGACTGTGTTTGTCTCACGTAGCTTTGTGTTTGTCAGACTGTGTTTGTCTCTCATGTCTGTCCTTCTGTCCATCGGATAGCATTTCTTTCTTGTCTCTCTACCCCTGGCATTCACTCACCAACGCACACACGCACATATTGAAATACAGAGGCACACACGCACGCATACATACAGAGATGCTGAGCTCGTGAGGACAGAGAGAAATGGAAATGAGCCCAAAGAAATATCATGTCTTCAACATGTCTTTAATCTGTAATTCGTCCTAGAGAGTGGCACTGATGTAGATGATTATGTAGCCTGCCTTCTCTGAATAGCTGGAATATAATGTTCACAATGGTAATAAGATGTCCACAATGGTAATCAGATGTCCACGACAAGTCAAGTGTTCATCTGGCGAGTCTGATGTGTGTTTATTCACTCACCGAAGGCGGGAGACGCCAAAAGCCTTTACTTTGAGCCTCTTATTTCCCAAACCTGTCTGATAAAATGCCAGATACGCCTAATCTCTCGTGCATTGAATTATTTTTAAAATGTATTAGCATCACTGAGGGATCAAGCTTATGTCCCATGAATTTCTGACAGGTCTTAAGGGATGGTAGTTTTTTTTTATATGTCTCCTCTCATCTAGAAAAAAGGAAAAAATGTGTACCTCCAGACTGATTTTTCTTTTGTTTTTTGTTTTACTCTTCACTCATGTACACTTATTTTATCTTAGATGTACCTGCTGTTACATTCTCACACCTGATTTATCTCCATGTTTTCGAGGAAACGTGTTTTCTGTTACAAACTTGCAAAAAAGCTGCGAAACCACTTGCATTATATAAATAACAGGTAGAAAGAATATTGTGAATAAACTCTTTTAATGGTTGACAGTTAAATGATTTTTTTTTCCTTTTGTAGTGATGAATTATTTATACGACTTGATAATAGAAGAATACATTGTGACACCTGTAAAAGTAGGATGTGGACTATCTTTTTCAGGAGACAGAATGAAAATACGAGAGATATGGAGATTGTACTGAATTCCAGTATTTGACCCTAGAGAGTGATCACAGCTTCTTGGACTTGATGTTTGCTCTCAGAATTTCAATAACAACAAACACAGGAATAACCTTACCAACAGCAACAACCTCACTACCACCACCAACATCCTAATACACCGACAACCACACCACCAGCAACAACCTCACCAATAACAATCTGACCACAATAACCCCGACCCACCCCACTGAGGCACCCTTGTGTTATAGATGTGTTATAGGGCTATACCCCTTCTTGTCTCCTCACACATGAACTGTGTCTTTAAACATGAAAACATCAGCTGTTCACAACTAGATACCAATGCATTTAAAATACTTTCAACTTCTCAGCGTGGGCAGCGTCCCCAGTCTTCACTGACAAACTTTCAAGTAGAGGAGGGCCCGGAGGGAGCTGTAAGTGAATATTTACACTTTATTCAGGGGGCTAAAATTACTTTACCCTCGAGAAGTCTAGCATAAACAGTTTGCTCGGAAACCAATCGAAAGGGACAGAGACGAAATTCAGATTTCAAGTTTTCGTATACTAGTTATTTGTAAAGTCCAAGTCAACTACATCCTCATCCTCAGAACTCCTTAAGATTTTTCGTACAAAAATTGTTCTTCGTTTGTCTTTTGACCTTTTGATCGATTTGCAGCAGAAATGGCTAACACGGGCCACAATAAGTTTTTATTGTTTAAAAATTTGATGGGCTAATGTAATGTGAGACCTTTTTGTATCAGAAATAGGACGTAGGCCTGGATGTTCATCTAAATTAACATCTGTGTCCCGCCTGCACTAAGCTTGCACTTCACATTTTGCCATGTTGCAATCAATTTTGCCATGTTGCAATCAAATAAATGTGCGGGGTAGCTGGTAATGACATTTTGGACCACTTACAATCAGCCGAGCAGATGAAACTTGAGCAAAGACCGAATCGAGTAGTAACAACATTAGTTCCCCTTCTCCGAGGGGAAAACCTTTTTTTTCTTTTTTTTTCTCGTAACCTTCATCTTGTCTTTGTTAACGGCAGGCATGGAGGGTAGAGAAGGACAGCGATAAGACACCTGATTCCAATTAAGGAAAGCACCTCTGCGTGTGTGCATCTCGCTGGAGAACCTTCTAGTCACAAGAGGCATGGCCGCCTGCAGTAGTCTCACGAACACTTCAGCAAAAATCACCTGTGGTGAAGAAGGAAGTTCGTGACAGGATGAGACAATGTTTTTATTCAAATGAATTCATTTAAGAAAATAATAAACCTATAAAGAAAAGCTCCCACGTGTAATTTTTTTCCTGTCACTCCTTCTCTGCTTAACTCCCTCCTGTACGAGTCCTCACGCATGCGCGCGCACTGGAATGCTGTTTCAAATAAAGTAGTTTGTAAGCATTTTTTTTAAAATTACAAAAGCAAGAAAAATGAGAAACTGACCGATAACCAACGAAGGTATAAATTATAGACTAGGAAATGATCAACAAGGCATTAAACCTATCTTGTTTCGGTTTTTTTTTCTCCTGAACATCACCAGAAGACATTTGTATGAACGACAGAAGAGATTGCCAGTCTGCCCAGTCTGGTGAGCTGCTTCCAAATGCGTCCCAAGACTCACCTGATGTACATCGCCGCCAGCATCTACAGTCGTCTCCCCGACTCACGTGAAGCAGGAAGGTTTTGACATGTTGTCTTCCACACCAACCAGCAAGCCAATGTTTACACGAAGCACATCCCTTAGGTAGACTTTCCTTTCCTTTCAGTGCAGATAAACTGTGAAGGAAAAAATAACACCGGTTTCTTTGAGGTCATTTAATTTATGTATATTAAAAAAAAGGAATGCTGGGAAGGAAGAGACGAGGTCGTCACCGACTCAGACGAACCAAGAGAGGCGTTGTCTGCGAAAGGAGTATAAACTATGATATCACTGTCATGTGATCAAATAAACAGAATATTACGATGTTTTACTGTCGGGATAAGGCAGGAGATGGACCTCAAGTGAGAAGTGTGCTTGTGTCCTCGCTGCTTCATTCTGAGAGATGTATGACATGGTAAACTCGCAGAAGACAGCGCTCGAAAATGATAAAAATATTAACGACGATCTCAGGGCAAAAATGAGGAAAGAGTGAGAGTTGTGGGGGGAAGGGAGGAAAAATAAAAAGTGGACTACGACAGACATCAGGGAGGAGAAAGGACCGTACAGACAGCTATTACTTTTATTTCTTCAACAGCCACAACACAGAAATTCATCCTTTCCTCAACCTTCTAAGAAATGACTAACGACTCAAATGTCAAAAATGTTACAAAAATTTGTCTGTCCTTACATTGATGAACCTTGGTGGACCTACTTCTCCATCAATCCAACAGAGTAGAACGAAATTTTTTATCGACTTGTCTCGTCTGTTCTTTGTGTTTCCACAACAGCTTCATGGGTCGCCATCTGGGCTGGCTATCAGGACTTCATTATGTCTGTTGTTTGGCAGGACTCTGGCAAGACATCTGTTGCAGCTTTTATTTCCAAACTTCTACAAAGTTGCCAAGATCGATTTGGTTTTAACTAAAGTACAGCATTCCTTTGTCAATGAAGGCGGGGGCTGCTGTTTACCTGTCTTGCCTACAGAGCTGGAAATTAATGTTTTGTACAAAGGGCAACACGGGATATCAAGATGTGTTTGAGCCTTAGTAATACGTATAATACGTGTAATACGTGGTAATAAGCTCAGTGACAGAGAAAGACCTATTGTAGGATTTTATACTAAATGTTTACAACAATGAATAAACGTTTTGGAGTCATCGAAACATCATCTTAACATTCTAACAAAGAATCCCTATATGTGTTTATTTTCTTTCTTCGCTATGCCTGAAACAGAAATATTTAATATCGATGTGTGAAGCTAAGTACCCTTGTGTCCCCGCATTATTTGTTTTCTTATCACGCAAGCTACAATTATATTTAAGGACTAAAAGCTCATTAGCAAGTGTTATTGTTCCTAACTCATTTGCATTTACATTCTTTGTCAGAGAAAAGTCGACCCTTGAGATTGTGGAGGGCAAAACTTTCAGCAGGAGTTAGCTCCTGAGCCTGGGACCAACCATCGTCCAAATGTAAGGAATTTCGTCTCTAAACACCAATCGATTTCCAAAACGGTTTGCTCTCCTCCTCTCTAGAGACTGAAATCTCATTTAGTATGGTTATCAAGAACTCTTTCAGTGAGCACTGGTGATGCTGCCCAACCTGCAGCAATCGTCCTCGGAAAGAGCAAAGTTTATCTCTGGGAGCCGAGGTGCAGCGTTAATTGTCTGCCGGGGTCAGGAACCAGAAGCTGGAGTCTGTGGGGCGAGCATCTCACTTGCTGGAGGATACACTTGAAGCACAAAAATTATCTTTATCATGCCCAGCAGGCATGAGGACCTGCACTACACTTGACTACTGTTCTACTGTAGAAATCTTCTTCCGACATACTGATACTGTAGTCTTGTTTTAGTTACTGATATTGTTGTAGTCGACTTCTTTTACACACAAGAAGCAGAAAGGACGATGGGATGGACGATGAAGGACGAGGACTGGCAGGAGAGGTTGAGGAGGATGGGAGAAGAGGGCAGGTCAGGATAGGGGAGATATAGGTGGCAGGGTCAGTGATAAAGATAACAAGTGTCACATGCCAAGACAAGGATGGATTATTTAAGGAGGAGTGAAAGACCCTTTGCATAGCGGCGGCCGAAGGGCACAAAGTGGTTCACTGTATCTAAAAGACAGGGAATCTGAGAGAGGCTGAAATCTCTCATTCTTCCGCCATTTAACTTCACCAGCAAGCTAGGTAGTATTGGTGAGTGGCTATAAGTTTTCCTACCACTACCACCTACTACTACCCCAAGCAAATCTGTCAATCTGTGCTTCATAACCTTGCAGGCTGACAGCTAGCTAGCTTGGATGGTGAGGACATAGAGAAGGATGAGTACCAAAATGAAGATAAACCGCAAACGGAAAGCTGAAATACATTCGTGCTGCAGTTCGAGATGGAGGATCACTAAATGCCCAGCAACATCAGGCACGTCGCCTTTGATGTAGTCTCATCTCAGCAGGTCAAACAAGAAGAAAGAGGAAAGGATGGAAGCAGCCGTGAGAGAATGGTAGCGCAGGACGAGAAGGACACGTGGAAGCAGAACAGGCGGCATTCCTTTTGTCGAGGTTTCCATGTTATTCAGATCTCGTCCGGAAAATTCTGTCCGTTCTCAAGTGGGTATGCTCGTGGAGCGAAACACAAAAACTGTTTTTATCCTCTGCTCTTTGCTCCCAGGCAAGACGAGAGACACAAAAGACAAGAGTGAACAAACTGAATAACACATCCCAGTTCCTTCCAAAACACGTTAAAGTAAAAAATAATTTGCAAGAAAACAGGCTGCTATTGTAAGAGATTTATACCTCCCCTTCTTGTAAAGTTCAATAAGGATTAAAACAAGGCTTGTTTACTACCGTAGTTTCATTACTGTCTTACGTCATCATCTTCAGCAACACCATCGCCCTCACTACTACTACTGCGACTTGTCTAAGGTGAAGTCACTGCCTGTTGTTAAAATCTTCGCCTTTTTTTTCTGGAGGTAGTTCGCAGGGTACAATATTTTCTTTGGTGTAAAAGAAACAACCTCAACGTGACTGTAGCGACTTCTTCCAGAGGCGTCTGTCTTCGCGGTACCTCCATCTTTTTCTCGTGAACCTCGTGAAAATACACAATCCCCCTCGCGCCGCCACAAGAAAAGAAACATCTTTCTTCTTCAGCCGCTTGCTATCGTGCTACCTATCTCCCCCTCTCTTGCCGATTCTGTTCACGTCAAAACACCGACATGTTTAACACATCCAAAGTACCACGTGACCTCACGAGGGAGCGTGCCGAGAGTTCAACTCAACCCTCAATAAGCTTCGTTCCAGAATTCCTTGCAGGAAAGAAGAGCATGACGACATGAGGCAATCCTAACTACCTCCTGCAGTTCTGGAACAAAGTCTTGCTTTCTTTTCTGCTTCTCCTCCGTCTCGTTGCTGTATTTTGTAGACCAAGTCAACTTAAAGCTTGAATACTCGGGATCCCTCCTCCGCCAGTTGCTTAACAATGTTCCTAAGAAAGTTCAAGTAGTCCACCCTTCTAAACGTAACAATAATTAATATTCTTCATGGCCCCTATTCTTCTTGTTTCCAAGTTGAGGACAGAGATAGAGAATGTTCATGTTGTTGGTGATTACACGTCGTCCAGGTGATTATGACCCATCCATCAGCCAGGAGAAGCCCACCTGTAACAGTTCTGTCACACTTGTAAACGCCAATGCTGTCATCTGGGGAATTTCGACAGAAAGATCTCCCAGGTAGCAGTCCATTACTTTTCCTGTTATCTCTGGAATTTACTTGCGGGACCTAAACATTATAAGTTACTGAACGGAAAGGAGCAGTACAGTGGGTAACCTGCTATTAGTCTTTCTGACATGTTCCTTTTCATCAAACTCGTCATCCTAACAGTTCTAGGTGAAAGTAAAATCTCATAATAACTCATACATTATTTTATTAAGCTCCGGCAGTTTCTGGAATAAATTTTGACGAAAGTAGTTGATAAAGAATGCAGATAGTGATTGATAATAATAAAGGAACAGAGTTGATAAAGATACGTTCGACGCTTATAAAAATGGATAAAAGTGTGAAGTTCGTCTGTAAATGTGTCAAAAAAAAAAAAAGAAAGCAAGAAACAGAGAGAACTATAAGAGAAAGCTACAGGTATTCCTGCTTCTAACCTTGGTGAAGACACTCATCTACTGACAGGGACTAAGGCAGGGGTAGGTAAAATCAACCGTTAATCTCATGCGGAATAAAAACTTAGATACCCACAGACACAGGGGCACCCGTATTGCCACAATACCCCGGGTTATCCCTGACGTCAGGAGACACGTGGTGCCATGATGGAGGAGGCAGTTACCCAGTAGTCTGTGGCCAGGAAACACGGGTTTGCATCATTTCCGCCGACTGCGGTACTCTTGGTGTCCCTGACTTTACCTTCACGTCCTCCTCACCTTTTTCCTCCCGCTGTGAGGTCTAATTAGTCTTCCACAATAAGGACCTGAATATTATTTACACACTGACACACACACACACAGACACACACACTTTGGTTTACATCACTCCGCAGCTTGTGCTACTCCTGCAGTATCTGACCTTTGTCCTTTCTTCGTGCTGAGGTCACAGAAAACACGCGCGCGCGGGATAAAGTATTCGAACATCTCTTCACTCGGTTATGTAGGAATGGCAGAGCAATCGCTGACAGTCTAAGAAGATAAAATGACTGAGATAAAAGCAAGATCATAATAAAATTATGCGAGATACTACAGACCCACAACTCTGTATTAAGTAGGAAATGTCATCTCAAAATTCGCCAATTACAAGATGAATTATGAGTCTTCTTCTCAGACCTCGGTAGTGTGCGGTAATACCCGTATGTTTAGTCCAAGTCTACAAACAAAGAGTTCACGGTTTAACCACGAGGATGGATTTGTGAGCTTTGCCGTGTGCTGGGAAATCCTCGCGCTTATGTATTCACAGAATTACATAGACTGAGGCTTACACGGCAATGAATGTAGACTTTCAATGGAACCCAGAGAAATGAACCCGTGGCGTGGAGGACACTGTAGACCAGGGGTGGGCAATTAATTTTCCCAAGGGGCCGGATGAGAAACTGGGATGGTTCTAGAGGGCCGGATGAGAAACTGGGATGGTTCTAGAGGGCCGGACTAATATAGTTAACTCAGTTTTACCCAACACTATATATATAGTATATTTACTGGTGGGAGGCCAGCGGGCGGGCCGGTCAGAGACAGGAGGCGGGCCGGATCCGGCCCGCGGGCCGGCGTTTGCCCAGGTCTGCTGTAGACTATCATAGGTGCATCGCTGTCCATTCTTTTGGCAATTGTTATCCTAAATGAAGGCTTACTGTCAGAAGCTTTACCCCAGGGGTAAAATTGTGTCATCTCTCATATCGTCTGATAGGACAGCCAGCCAGCGACTGTCTGAGCAAGTGGTCCTCACTGGAAACCCATCATCGGAATCTTCACAGGCCACTGAGTGGCTGGCAGCAGCGACTCCATAGCAGATGCTGCAGATTGCGAATTCGTGATATAATTTTATCTTCTTTGAAAACTGAGCTTAACTCCATCTTACTTGTTATCAGCAAGAACTGAGGTACAAGCGTGGGAAACAAAATGAGAGGCGTTAGAATGAGGCTAGGGAATACAGATACACCAATTAAACCGGCCGGTGGTGAAGGACGTGGCTGACGTTCCCGCCACCTGAACCCGGCCGTTATCAGCAGCACTAAGCTGACGCGCGGGCGTGACGCCAGCAGACCACAGAGCTACATTACATGCTCAGCTCCGTGGACAGATCACAGAGCTACATTACATCCGTGGACAGATCACAGAGCTACATTACAGACACAACCCCGTGGGCAGATCAAACAGGGCGCCCAAAGCTCGGGGGGGACCCCGGGGGGAGGAATCGCACTTGGTCGTACAGCTGGGAACTGACGCCGCGCTGACCTGCAGCTCCATCAGCCGCCATTTGCCAGAGAAAAGAGATTTCGATGAGTTTTTAGTCGTGTTATCGACCGGATGCACACACACATGCGGCTGCACAAGGGCATTATGGGAGAGAAGACATTCTCGACCCTCTTTAAACACGAACGTCAGGTGATGTGGTGAAAGGTGGTGGTAGTGGTGGCGGTGGTGGTAGTGGTGGTGGCCGCTGGGAGTGCTATGATGATGAAGTTTCTAAGAACTGTTTTAAAATCGCTAATGAGTGCAGCCTACTGTCTCGCAAACCTTAATGTTTCATCTTTTCTTTACAACACATCGGGCTACCGGCCACAAAACTCGCGGTTATTACATTTATTTCCGCCATCAGGTTTTTAACAAAGATGGAGGCTGCAGGACCAGATGTTAAGACGCTGCTGGAGGTGCGCATCTCCGCTGTCATACTTTTTAACAGCTGCTTTGAACTTTATGTACTTCTGACAATATTGTTTGACAGTATTCAGTGTCAAAGCTAGTCTGCACGCACTGGAAGACTTAGTCCGGAAGTTGAACTCAAAAGGAGGCGGAACTGACATCATTGACGTGACCTATGGTTGGCAAGACGTGGATGGGTGATTACACACAATAAGCCTTTTATCGGTATCTCGGCATTGTGAAAACACAGCGGCAAAGACAAAATAATTGTTGCCAGAGAACGAAAAAGATCGTGCGATGTCTAACTGAGGAAGAAAAACAATTCGGCACATCCGCCATTTTCTGGCACCTAGATTGCCTTCCGCCTCGTAAAATTGTCTTCGTGGTCATTTGCGGACGGGCAAGACTTTCAGAAGATAGTGCCTAGCACGGTTAGCCTCCAATTACCCGTCAATTTGCCCCCGTACAGAATGGCCCCCCAGCGGCGGGCAAAGTTCGTTATGGTCCGGCTGGTGTGGCTGGCCCGCTGGCGGCCCATAAGTAACGCGGTTGACTGGTCAATCGCATTGCCTGCACGTGTAAGCACAGGCGGCAACAGGTCACGCGCGCTCGTGCCAAATGAATGAAGGGGAAGAAGAGGCGGGTGTGTGTGTGAGGGGAGGGAGGGGAATCACTAGCCCCTTCTGTCCTCGCTTGGTCAACAAGACAATAATCTGCCCTAGAGCTAAAAAGGGGTTAGTGAGAATAAAGCCCATGTTTGCTTTCCGTTTTGGACTAAGAACCTTCAACTTATCTCCCCTTTCCTTTTAATTATCTCCCCTTTTCTTATTATTGTCGTACAGTCTTGCTTTGGGATGTGAAGATGATTATTATCGTTTACTGAACTAACGTGACTTGTCGTCTACCACTCCAGGCAGGTGACAGACATGTCAGTTCGACATTCTTCCATCCATCTCCACCTTTCACTTAGTGACCCCTTCACTGCTCGCTCACTTATCCGCGGACCAATCAGCGAATTAATTAAGTCCGTGACTTACTGGAGGACAGCATAAAGTCGATCAGGACAGTGTTGATAGACATCACGTGGTGGGTCTGTGGACTCTTGGACTCCGTGGACTGAAGCCTCTGTCTAGAACGCCAATACAACGGAGGTATAAAGGTCACGAGGCCATGGACAGATCACATCTAACGATCATGCAAGAAAAATAAAGGAGAAGCTAGCACGCTAGCCCGCGCGCCGTCTAGTCGGGTCACGTGGTCGGATCGCCGTCAAGCTGGAGCAAGAACTTGGAGGGATGGTAGTAGGGATAGATAAGAGTGGTGTTAGGCAATCCTAATTTTCAATCAAGTAACTAATTTTTTTTTCCTTTTCAAGCAATCGTTTCGGCATTTTTGATACTTCCATCCCGATGCCTTTTTCATTCCATTCTTTGTGTGTACTGTCTTTACAGATGTTCGTACTGTACTCAGACTTGTACAGCGATCTGCAAAGATACAACCGTGGCCAGCTGTGACCGACCCTATATTGTCACATGCTGTCACACCGGTGTCTTGACAGCCAGTCACGATCATTGTTTGATAGCGAGCAACATGCTGCAGCCATGTTGAAATCCTCGTGAAATCCTCACCAGAAATCACTAACACCTGGTCACGTGGTACGCGCTAACCCAACCACAGAGCAGGCACGTGACGTCATAAGATGGTTGCAGGTGATGGCGCCACCTTGCCATACCCTGTCTCCGTGGCTCGGGGGTCGTTCTCCTACCACTCGACACTCGACAAGCAACGGTCGAACTCTCGTCACGGCCCCAGAAACATAAAAGGTGTCAGACGATGTCTGGTGGCGCGATCGCTTCCCGTATAATCGTCGCCGATGAAGATTCTCCTCCTTTTCATTTTCTGTTTCTCTTTCATCATCGTGGTCTCGTCTTCAAATAAAGGGAGCTTATCGATAATGGAAAGCTTCCGGTGTTGACTCAGACGGTGGGAGGCTGGAGAATAGGGTCGTTAGTAACAGTCCAGACAAACTCGCCGAGCTTTTCTCGTTAGCTGCTGTGAATAATACTGGTTCGCAACCTCCTGGATTGCTTGCAACTGGCTCTTTCATTTATTTATTTTTATTTTTATTTTATTTCTTTTTTTTTTTTTTTGGTGGCTATTCGCACCTTTTTATAAACAGCTGTTCAGTCTAACGGCGCTAATTCTTTCAAACGAAATCGTCTCGCACTGTCTCTTTTTTTTGTTCCACTCATACAATCACACTCGCGCTCACGTAAACATCTTTTTCATCAAGAATGCACGAAGTTACCAGCGGACATCCTCGTCTTCAAGATTTGACAAAATAATAACAAATTGTAGAAGGCGTGGATGACATGGAGTCCACGAAGCGGGAAAAGCTGAATCATTTTCATGTGTCTTAGAGGAAATGCAGCAAAACATAGAACTCAGTCAAAAAGCTAGAAAAGAGCAATCACTCCCATTGACCTGGTCAGTTGGGTTTTTTTTTTTTTCTTTTTAACTTGTTATTGTACAAACCTTTATTTTCTTGAAAACATTTTAACATTTGTACCTCCGTTAACGTGAGAGTTTTCATCCTTTGAAACTCTTCTCGCTGATGTACTTTTTTCGTTAACAATTTCCATATGCGTGTGTGAGAGTTCAAACCAGAGACACACAAAAGGACACCGGAAGTACGCCCCGTGACCTGGTGTCTAACGACAGATGGAAATCAGATTTGAAAGGTTGTGTTGTGATCAAAGAAGTACCGCAGGATATGAACAGCACGGCACACTTCACCAAGACATTTCACACAAAAATGACTAAGTAGCCGCCATCATCACATCATCACCGCTGCATCCGTACCTGCAGCATTATCAACCACAACCACAACGCCTCCGCCATTACAAACCTCGCCATCATTGACCCCCTGGCGTTGCCTCCTCATCCCTCACGTGCACCACCATGCACGTGCCTCGCGCCGCCATCAGCCAGGACCTTAACTACTTCCCTTCATCAGTGATCGTCGTGTTCGGCGTTTTGTCACAACCTGTGTGCAGCTGCCCGCTGCAGCTGTGTCAGTGTGCAATCATGGTCACGTGGGGAGTTTTATCGCGCAATCAACACGAGACAAGAGCGGTTTCCTCTCCTTCATTGAATGTCTAAATGCTTCGCCGCAATCGTCGTTAGCACGAGTGGTGGTTGTCGCATGCCGCAGTCGCATCTGTAAACCCCGCTAAGTCGTGTTTTCTCTTTAATATCAGGTTATTATGACAGTTTCCCCAAATTATGGCAGAGTTCTCGCGTTCAGAAATTACTTTCATTTTATAACAATGTTACGACAATATTTTCATGTAATAACAGTCATTAATTTTAATTTCATATCACGGCAATATTTTTATATTGGGATCACACCCTGACTCACTGTCCTGAACAGTGTAGTGCTGCACCAGACATGATGCTCAGCAACATCAGCACATGTCCCAGACTCAAGAGAACAGTCTGTGTGTGGCAGACTGTTTACTCCAGCTCCAAGCAGCTGCTGACACACGCTCAAGTATAAAAGCCTAGACATCACAGAAAGCACGAAGTCCCACAGACATCGATCTCAGATGTCAGAGGTCAAACGGCCAGGTTAAGAGGGCAGACACCTGAACCCTGATCTGAAACATAGACGTTCAGGGAGAGAAAACATGTCCTGGAAGAGAGGGCAAGCAATCTGGAAGAAAAGTCTCCATGATTCCATGACCACGGGTAGGTCTCAACTGGTGACACTGGACCGCTGCTGGTGTCTGGATCATCCCGAGTCTCTCTCGAGGGCCAAAGTGTTGAGGAAGTTCTTCTGATGTCTGCGCCACGATCCCGGTTAATCTACAACAAGACACATCGTTTGGAAAATAATGTACTGCACGAGCTCTTATGATGGGGAAATTACCTGCGAACGTCGCTGGAGACGATGGGGAAATCACGTCACGTCGTATTTACGTGTTCTCGCCTGAGTGTGGAAGCGTAGTGGTTAAGGAGGAACGTGACAAACTAAAGCGGAAGAAGATGCCAAAGGTTGGAGACCTCACAAAGCGTTAGCGGTCAGGTCTGAAGAAAGTTTGAGTCGGGGGAAACCTTAGAGTACTACAAGGGAGGTTTTTATCTTCGCCACTTCACGTCAAGAAATCGCATCAGTGGAATGAGGTCTCCATCCACTGACATGTCATCTCCTGCAATTCGTTCAACAACAGCGACACATTGCTTAAGAATTAAGGATTTTTTAAAAATAGAGATCGGCGAAACCTACGCTTCCATTCCTAAAATTATGCAATTCTGACACAAAGTGATCTGAATTTATTATAACCAATGAGAATGCTCCATAAATAATCATATAATTGTAGATAAGGTATGATTCCTGAGGCGGTTTGGGTTGGGTCTTCAGTCGCCGGTGGGCTTTAGGCAGCCCTTTCCTTCATCTTCTTTCCAAAAGTGGTCTACACGGTTCTGGACAAGGCTATGAAGGTAGCTTTCGACCATTGTCCATTGGTCCTCATTGTAGCAGTTATTTATTTATTTTATTTTTATTTATTTTTTTGGTAGTTGGTTGTACATTTACTCCCCCTTTTCCATGCCCTTTCTAATAAAATGGAAAGAATTTATGTTGCTTACCATCCAGAGGATCATAGTGTTGAAGATGTCATGATCATTCTCCAAAGGTTAAACAAATTAATTACATTCATTTCCTACTACTCACATAGACTTTTAACGGAGTGGACTGTGCTTTCTTAACTTTTGTATCCGAGAGGTTACTTCTCAGAAGTTAAAGTAAACCTCAGGACATCTCTTTCTCTGTGTCTCTCTATCTCTCTGTCTCTCTCTCTCGTGTGTCAGTCAGCCCAGTCCCCATCATCGCTGCCAACCCACAAACAAATAACCAGTCTCGAAGGTTCGATTTCGATCAGTTTAAAAGAATTCCCGTGTCAAACTAGGTAAGAGCAAGAAAGGTAAAACAAATCCTATAAATCTTCAGTCGTTGTGGAGTGAGGTGTTACAACCCTCACGTGACCAGCTTCTGTAAGGGCGGGGCCATCTCTACATCCCTGTCTTGACTCTCCCATCCCCTTGAGACATCAGGTGCACATTAATTGCGAACTTTTTAAAACAAGTTCTGCTTAAAAAATATTTTTTGTGGTTTTAAGTGAAGAGTTTTGTAGAAGTAGACCCTGCTCACTCGTGTACCCACGACTCTTCAAAGCAGAAGTAGAAGACAACATTGGACCAGACTCGCGCGATGGCGTCAGACTCTGAGGTAGCGGCAGGCGCGTGCAACCTTTCTCACCTCTCGTGTTAGCACGTGCAGTACGAGACGTGAGAAAGGTTTCACGTGCAAGCTTACGTTAAGCTGCTCTGTGTGCTTAGTCCCCTGTGATCATAAGCGGGAATTATGGGACAAAATGAGAAATGTAAAAGAGCCGGTATCCCGTTGCCATATTTGCAATTCATGCCACTTCCGCCGCACCTCGACTTGTCTTCTGGAAACTCGTTCACGAGACTTCGGCGTGACTACCGCTCAGACGACTTCTTATCTTATCGGTCACTGTCGACCGAAGCTTGAGTCTGAGACTGTAGATGGCACCTTGGCAATGCAAGAGTCGAACACACTATGATTTTTCTGGTAAAATCCGTCCTGTAGTTTTCTATGGTGTAGGACATACAATGATAATCGGGGTGTGTAGGCATGTGCGTATCTAAAGCAACCGCCGGGTATTCTTACCTCAGAGGTGCTGAGAAAGTGGGTAGGCACAGTTCACATCCATGCAGCCAACAGCCTGTCATAGAGAAAGCATCGAGATGCACGTGGGGAACACAGTCAACATTAAAAGTTGGGGAAACCCGTGTGAGGAAGCACACTGTATAGTTTTTAAACTTATTTTCTCAAAGATGAACTCACCATTGAAGTCGCATTAGTATAGAATAGCATGGAGGTAAATAGTTAAAGCTTCTTTTCGCAAGTTTCATCCTGGGATGCTTAATACCTCAAGAATAGAATAATCAAAAAAGCAGAAATCAACAAAAATTAATTCTAATGATTTACACACAATGATCTGTAAAACATACACCAGAAGATATACAGAAAGAGCCAAACGAAAATTGTTAATGAGTTACAAACAGTTCTAGTTGGTTCCTAAGTAAACGAGACTATATAAATAAAAGTCTATGCAAACAATTTTAATAACTGTTGCATAACAGTACAAACAAGATATAAAAAAGATGATAAGAAGTTGTTCATTATCGAAAACAACTAAGGTTTTTATGTCAGGTTTTAATTAAAAAAAAATTAGGAAATTTATATATTGCATTTTCCTACTGAACATAACGCTGAATGTTTACAGTAAATGCTTACAATAAAAGGCTAATATACAGCAAGACAGACACATAATTCTTAGAACACACATACAGAAAAAAAGATGTCAGAAACGTAAAACCAAAGTAAAGACATAAAAACCTCCACAGTGCCCCGGCAAGCCAGGGTGGAAAAAACAAGGAGAAGGAGGCAGACAGAACAGAGAAGTCTCAGACTGGACGTGTTTGGGGGGATGTTGTACTTTGTTGTCTGCGGTACATACCTGCTCAAACCAGTCTAGAAAAACAAAGATGCTGTTAATTGTGAGGGTGATGATAAGTGAAGGAGATGAAGAGCGCGCGCCTGTCATGACTGTGCGTGCTCTCATTCGCATACGCGTGCGTGCCTGTGTGTGCGCGTGTGTGTATGTGTGTGTGTGAGACAGAGAGAGAGCTCCCTTGGCTGCATGTGATTGTGCGCAAGCGAAAAGGAGGAGATAAAAATGATACAGAAAGTGGAGAGGAAACGATAGGAGGGATGGAGTTGAGGGAAAGGATGGAGCTGGGAGGGAGTGGATGAGCTGGAGGGACGGGAGGAAAGGGAGAGATGAGTGTATGTACTGATCGTGACGGTCCGATTTTCGACAACAGGCTGTGGCAAACGTGGGCAAAGTGCTACATTCGGTAGGCCACGAGCAGGAATCTAATCTGTCTCATGGACTGGAATCGCCTTCTTTAGTGATGCGATGTTGATGAGCATCGCTTGCTCTGCTTGCCATATCGATTCACGTCTGGAGACCTGTGTAGTCCAGGGTGCTGGTCTCCCCTTAAAATGGGGGGGGGGGGACCATTTCAGTCCCCACAGCTGAAAACACTGAACTAACACACTAACCTGTCTGTGGTCCCTCATCCTCGGCAAAAACACGGTGCATCTTTAGAAGCATCCCTTAGCAACCTAACAGCCCTGTAACCCACCCTCCCAATCCTCCGAAACACGATGACTGTAGAGGAGGAATGCCGAGAAGAAAATCAAGGCACCCATTCAAGCATGAATGACGGCCTTCACGAGCTTTAACGACGTGAGTGACGAACCTGACACCTCCCGTGATCAAAGCCGCCCGCCGCCTGCCGTGTGATCAGCCTCCATTAGCCTCCGACTCCACTCCCATCCACAGCCAAAGATACCCTGGTCATTCACTGGTTATTTATCCCTTCTTCCAACTACTTACAGGTGACCCCGTCAGTCGATAAACTATAAACACTGTCTTCGAATCCTTAAAAACAATTTATTATAATTTAGAGATTTTAGTCATCAATACTAAATATTCGACATTCTTAAACAAATGTCAATATTAGTAATATTTACTAAAATATTTATTGTCAATATCCTTACTCAGTTGCTAATAAAATTATAGTACCATCGTCGTTGTTTCTCTACTTATTAATGACTTTTTAAACTGTTTCTATGGTGACCAGAGAAAAGATGAAGAGTTACACATCCAAGTATTCAGAAGTGCATTGACCTGTGAGTAGTTCACCGTGTTTAGGGCACCGTACGTGGAAAGCGGAAGCCGACCCTCTTCTTCCGTCGTGTTCGTTTTTATCTGTCCTGACAAATCAAGTGGCCTTCTGGGGCCGCATTCATGAGGTGAAGGTACGTCGTCGCCGCAGTAAATCAGGGGCAAGCGTCTCGACGCTGGAGTTGTAAAGTGGTGTCCAGACTCGGCAAGTGTTGCCTAACCCCTGGAACAGTAGTTATAACTCAGTGGCCAAGAGTCCCCGGGGTAAAGTTTCCTAATGCAACGTCCGCGAGGTCTGGACAGTGCGTCGTAACCATGGAGACAAGATGTTTCTCGTTGATTTCCCCCATCTTGCCCACAAATCCTGACTTACCCTTGGTTCATGAATACGAGGGAGGTCTATCTTGGTATCCAGGAGGTTACAGAATAATTAGCGTACAGTCTGACTTACACTATTCATTATGTCCAAAAGCATGCATATCTTATTTTCTTCTTCTTTTGTAAATCCACATCTCACTTTTTAAAATATTTTTTGCTTTGAGTTCGCGTGTGTTGTCAGCTTGAATTTTGCGAACCGTTGCTTCCCATTTTTCAGTTTCATTATTGTGTCAACGGTGTTCAGAAAGATCCATCTGACACTGGGTGGTGAAAGACATTTTGTGTCGACATCCCTGACTCAAAATACGACAGTACATCGGGGCGAAGGTCTCAAAGTCAGTTCCTGAGTCGGTGCCAGACTCCACAGCTCGATGAAAACCTTCAAGACGAGAGACCTGCTGGCAGAGAGGAATGTTGGCGGAGAGCCGCACGACGGGAACTGGTGTAGACTTTGGTAATGTCTTGAGCAGACGATCGATTCCTCACGTTCCATACATCAGACAATGGAGGGAGGACCCTCAGATCTGTCTGTACCCGCAAATCGCTTGAGCTGCAGAATGGCCACGTGGTGTAACTAAGGGAGTTTGTAAGGACGTGCGTGTGTGTCTGTATGTATGTATATTTTACAGAAGGCCCAATATCTCTTTCTCAAGACTTTCTAGTGACTGTAAGTATTTTCCCAATCCTAGGAACCATGGAACTTTTCAGACTAACGTTCCATCTGTCACGTGCGCTGTATGCAACCCTGGATGACGAGGGACACGTGCGCAGACGGATTAGTGAGAAAGCATGCAATGCACCTCAACGTTTTGTTGTTGACATGATATTATATAGAAGTAAAATACATTCTTCAGTCTATTTTATACCTCTTTGTCTACATACCTCTTTCTCTTTCTCTCGTTCTCTTTCCCAATACTCTAAATAACTTGTTTCTTGTTGCGGTCGTCGTCGTTGTCGTAACCAGTAAAGCCACGCAAGAAACTCATTTCTCGGTGTGTAACGAGATTGTTTGTTGCTGTGAAGAGAACATTTGTATGTTTGTCATGCAAACTGCTCCGCTCCCAGAATTCCCGGTGGCAGGAGTACAGAAATGAAATGTCCAGAGTCGTCAGACTCTTCTTGTCTTCAACTCCACAGACGGGGTCCTCTCTCGGGGTTTGTGCCGCGCTCTCCTCCTCCCTCTTGCTCCTAATTGTGAGGATTAGCACGACATCGCTCCTGATGAGGTCCTGTTGCATTCCCCTCCTCTCCTCCCCCCATCTCCGCTTCTGGAATTCGGCCACCTGCATCTCCTCTCCACCCTGACAAACACCGTTGCTCCAGTTGTGTGTTGTTTATACAATGCATCATCTCATTAGATGGACAGTGTGGTTGTTGACACTGCACAGCGCTGCTTATAAAGGGAAGTGGTTAAAAAATAGAAACTAGAGAGATTATTTTTTTCTCTTTCCATTGAAAATGCCAAAGTGCATTGCCCACATAATGCCTCTCTTCAAAATACAAGTTGTATTAACAGCAGCCTGTTGTTTTCCTTCAAGTCTCACGAAGAATGCTATTCATCTGACATGGTCTAATTAACAGATGATGAAAGCGCTCACCTTGTCTTCCCTGGCATCAGTAGTTAGAGTTTAGGTCTCGCTAACCACTTCCAGCTTCATTTCCTGCTTGCACTCTGACACACTATGACAGTTATACCTCATATCTATTAGTTATATGTCACACCTGATGCTTGACACATGACACTCGGGATCTGCTATTCATTTATATGATGACACCAGTTTAATTAGTTATCTCTTCAAGGCAAAATGGACAGTCCCAACAATTATGAAAAATCTTGACAATTCCAATTATTTCTATGCAATATTAATAGCCGAAAACAGGCTATAAAACGAAAAATAAAATATTACAACATATTCCAAGATGTTTTATTTATTTATTTTTTTAATTTTCACAGTTCAGAGATTATTTTTTTCTTTATTTAGTTCTTTCTTCCTTCCTCATTTCCAGTCTTATCATTCGTGTCTTCTTTCCTGCTTGTTTTATTTTCAATTTGATTTCAAAAGAGATATTACATATTATGAATCATTTAGTCTTCTAGCTAGTTACATATTGAATATTATGAAGCATTCTGTCTTTTATGTATTAGGGTTAAACAGGAAGAATAAAGATAGAAAGATCTTAATGAATGAAAGACGGAATTCGCTTGTGAAAATTGGAAGAAGGGAAGAGTGTCGCCCGACAACACCATCTACCTTGTAGCTGCTGGCTGCGGTGGAGATGTCAAGAGGTTGGCGCATGCTCAGATGGAGGCTTGTAGACGGCGCTGACTATCCCGGGGCTGTGACGAGGGGCCAGGCATGAAATTGAGCGAGAATTCACTCTTCAAACAATTTTCGCTCGGCCTTGCGTTGCCTAAAACCTTTCAAGCCATCGGGAGAAAACCCAGATTTTCTGTCTTCCGCTATGAAAGCAGGGAACTACAAATTAGTATATCCACATTTCCACATTGTCCACTTCTGTAGATTCCAGAGTTTATCTGCACGCGGAAGAAGAAAGCCTCTGTAACCTTTGCCCTAGTTTTCGTCTGAAATGACACGTGGATTTTATGGCGGAAACAGGTTTTTGTATCATAATGTAATATGATCTACTTCTAAAAGCAATGGCCGCAGGTTGATTTCAAATTTTTTCGTGTTTTTTTGGCTGATTTTTGTCTTTGTTCTTTTTCTCCACTTCCTTTCTCTCTGGCTTTCTTCTTTCTTTTGTCTGCCATTTCTGGACAAAAAAAAAACAAAAAAAAAAAACACCTTGGGTCAGAATTTAAACTTTAAGAAAATTTTCTTATAAAACTGACAAATGTTTACAACTTTTCCTAATTGGTTTGATTATAATAGTTGAGTATCATTTCTTTCATACGTGCATCTTGTATGGACTGAAGACTTTTCACTTGTTTACATTTGATTATTCCATCATTCAAATTATTCTAATTGATATTTCTTTTTTGCACAATGGATCTCGATTAATTAATTAAACTGTAATGAATAAGTATTTCTATTTATTATATCGATTGCTTTAATATTTAAGTTCTTTTGATAATTATTATCATTTATCTTTCATAGTATATATTATTTATGTATGAATAGCAATATTAATTTATAAATCCATCAGGTTCAAGACTGTATTGTTCGCAATCGTAGTCCGCCATTAGGATATATTTCATTCAATTTAAATTCAAGTACATTTAATTTTTTATTGTTTTTGTGACATTTTATTTTCGTGATATCATAACATTGCATGAAAGATAAGCAAACTGCAGTGAATACAATCCTATGTCAGTAAACAAATTGTATACTATGCTTCCTTCATTCACGGCATGTAAACATTTTGCAAGACTATAAAAGCTATCTCCATCATATAAAATAACCACGGCCAGGCTCTGTTAAACAACTTTGTTCCAATTTACATGAACCCATGGACATAAGTTTGTCAAGATCAGGACATTTTTGTTCTCAAAAAGATAAAGATTTATGCAGTTGTCTGTCTGCTCACAGACTATACAAATATGTAAAATATATACTACGCTTTGGCATTTGTTCGATGCTGACCTGAAAACAAAGTATATTCTTACTTTTTACCAAACTTCAGAAAAATATTAATTTCAACCGAAAAATTTAGTCCATCTCTTTCCAAAACTACAGAAGCATGTCAGAAAAGTTTAAGACAAGAATAATTAGTTGTTTGTTTGCTTCAAAATAAATAAATAAATTAGAGCTAAAATTCTAATCACGTAAAGCTCATTTACCGTATCCTGCATTTGATGGAAGATTTTGTGTTTGTGAAAATTGTAGAGCACACAATTTAAACAGTGATGTATTTTTCATTTAGCGAATATAGAGCAGTGAACACGAATCACTCCCAGATGCAGCACTCCCACAGTAATTCTTATCCTGGGTGACGCAGTCCCTTGTTCAATTATAAGTGATCGATGCCCTTCTCTTCCATTACTGTTACGGAAAACAGAGAAAATGCGGCACTTGTAAACAGCGAATGTTCTTGTAAACAAGAAGCGTGGTCAGGACACCCAGTGCTGATTATGCTTTGATTGTCAGCTTGTGCTCGTGTCTTTGTCCAGGCCTGTCCTCTTTTTTGCCAGAATGATCACCTGTTGCCCTCGTTACCGCCTGCAAGATGGCGACCTGCGCTGCACTTGTGGACACGAAGACCTCGTAATGAGACATGGGGACACAGTGCTCCTGGGACTCGCAGCCTGCGACATCTTTTGCACCATACTTCCATATTATTTCACCAATATCTGTCTCATGGGAATATATTTTAAGAAGGAGCATCTCTATGATATGGGAAAGAAAACTGAGCCCTTAAGACTGCAAGAACTTTGGACACATGTTAAGAAGATATTGCTCAATCAGCAACATCTTCGACCACATGCTAATAAAGCTTTAACTAATCATTAGCTGACTTTTTTGATGTCATGAGAAACACGGGTTCGAATGCTTGCAAATCCCAGGAGAGAACTATGATAATGAAGGACTCGCATCGAATTATCTTATCTCAGATTATGTTAATGAGTGTATTGTCGTGAATAAAACCCACTTTGAAACTTAGTTTGCATTCTAAAGTTTCTGAAACTATGGTTTAGCTACTTGATGAGTGTCCTTTGCTTTAAGGATCTCGCAAAATTTGGGAACTATGCGGGATTTAATAAAGCTAATTTGATAGAATAAATTTGATTAAGGGGGTCAACCATCCATTCCATCAATGTTCCACACTAAAGCTGGACTGACCTTCAAATTGAGCAACCTGACTTTACAGGGCTGAGACCAATTTTAACACACACAAGAAAAACAACTAAACTAACCCTTTCACAGAGTTCATTAAAAACAGATCATGAATGTCACACAACTCCACTCCACACTTTTTATCCATCTGCTCAGCTTCACTTTCTCCTGTTGGATGGAATCGTACTCGATATCCCTGTTCAAGCAGTTAATTTCTAGAACTCTGTAATGTCATCTCCATCCCACACAAATCACACACGCAGCTACTCTAAATTAAGAGTTCAATGGAACTTAAAAAAAATAAAAAATAAACAGAATGCTCGACAACTACAAGAATAAACGGTCCTCTACAACTTAAAACAAATTCTTTATCAGGTTACTTAACGAATCGCCTTTTTCTTTCAATGTACGACATTCGCTTCACCTTTGACAAGAGCAGTCGACTGTGTATAATCAATTAAAAAAATATGAAAAAAACCTCCATTAGACAAGAAAGATCACGTGGTTTGTGCAATATAAACGTCATCACACTTATAGCCCCTCCTACCACGGCCGATTACTCCTCTTGCTGATGGTCCCCTCCACCTCCCTCCATCATATTGAAGGGTCGCAATGGTGAGATACAAGAAAGGTCTGTGGGCGCCATGCACGCTCTCTTTCTTGACCATCACGGAGCTGTTCCGGCAGCGACACGTGGCACGTGACACAAGCTGTGCACGAGATGAGTGACTGCAGTTCACCTTGTCGTCCTCCCTTCTTCCCTCCATCCGTGCTGCGCGTGCTGTGGACGTGGGGCCCATGTCACCGCCGCCAATGATGCAGTTGTTGAGTGTAAAGCACGACTCGACTCTGAGCTCACCATAATTATCACTCCCATTCCAGTCTCACTAATCAAATTTCAAACTAAAATGTCTGTCTTAAGATTGACATCAGAACAAAGAAAGGAGAAAAGAGCAATGGACGATCTATTGAACCAATGCTGAACCAAAACTGGTCGGAGCTTCAAATTTAGTAATAGGACTGACCTTTGACTCCTATCAACCCACAACACACCATAGGACAGAAAACATCTCGTGCTTTGTGTAATCACGTGATCACAGTCCTTGTCGCAGCCCCATTTAGAGCGAACTCGCCTCTGCTGGCCCCTTGATATCAAATTTGGGCCGCGAAATGTCCCACAAAGCACATTACTGCCTCAAACCCTGTAACTGATGACAACTGAACATTGAAATAAAAGCTGGCTTTGGGCGACCATTTCCTTCTGGTTGGACAAGGTGGGCATTGACATGCGTCCTTAGCTAGGGCTGACCGCGTTTTCGCTCCTTGCTTCCAATTGGACACATTTCTACAGAAAGAAAACCTCGCTGGGAGAGTGTCTAACCTGATGAAGGCAGGTTGTGGTGCTGCACGTGCAGCCTGTGGCATCAAAGCCTCTCGCCGCCTGTAATAACTCCCACTGCAACCACGTGCGCTGTGTGCTGCAGTCTGTCACCGCACCAACCCACAGAACAGATTCTTTTTTAATTTTCTGAAATATTCTTAGAAAACAGCCGTTACCTGCAGTCAATTTGTTTTTCTTTATTTGTTGGTGAACTAAGCACATTTGCAAAGGCTGTTCTAGAAGTTGGTGGAGGGATTCGCTGCATTACTGTAATTTTGATTGTTAGTTAATGTTTTCGTGTGTAGTGAGTTTTGTTTAAAAATTATACAAGATGTGTTACTTATATTAATAATCTTATTCCACTGTAAGCACAAGTAAATAAGTTACAGGTTAGTAGACAAATACCTTATTCAAAAATGTGTATCCTTAGGTTAGAAAAATTCTTCCTTGAAGCTCTTCATGGCACGCAACGAAATAGAGATTATTCCCTTTAAAAAAAAGTTTTTTATCCATTAAACACCAAACAGGTGCAATGCCAGTTTTCACGAGAATTTGAATTTCAGTATAAAAACCGAAAAGCAATTTTTTTCTACTTTTTGCTTAAAAATAATTGCTGAGCTCACGTGGCTATTTTTTGTGTTAGTAGGTGTATGTGTGTAAGTGTGTGTGTGTGTAAGTGTATGTGTATGTGTGTGAGAGTGTGTGTGTGTACATGTGTGTGTAAGTGTGTGTATGTGTGTGTGTGTACATGTATGTGTGTGTAAGTGTGTGTATATGTGCGTGTCCGTCCAGACTACTTCTGTCTCACGCCTGTACACCTACTAACAGCCTTCTCCTTAATGTCCATTGATGACCGCTCACGACCTATTGAAGGAACCTTTCATGAACTGCTGCTAGTAGACCGGTGATGTCTCGCGGTACTTTAGTTTTAACCAAAAAGGACCGGAAACTAATGGAGGGTCGAGGACAAGACCCGTAGGATATATAATTAAGGTGTCATCCTCTCCCAGACGAGGTCAGTCAAATCACTCTCGGACCGTGAGGAAGAAGCACTTGCTGACAGAGAGATGAGCATGAGTGAGTGAAGAAAGCTTGATGAGTCTTGCTTGCTGGTTCACAAAGTTCACAGAGGCAAAGGTTACTGAGGATCAGGTGGTTATTGTTGTTGTTACTGTTCTCTGGTTTTAGTTACCTGTCAGGTGAGAAGGCTGGATGTACAGAGATGAATCCAGGGTACAGGACCCTATAGCACGCAGATCCTAAGGCAGCCACCCGAAGTGTTTCTAGAATACTCGTGTACAAAGCTGTTCTGTCATTTTCTCTCTTCTTCTGTCTCTCGCTCTGTCTCTTTTTATCTCTCCGTCTCTTGTCCTGTCTCTTTTTGAGACACCACAATCATCCAAAATTTGCAATCATGTAGAACAACAAACATTTCTTTGCTTAGTATTGTTTTCCCGCCCCTACCTTTCCCAGAAGCTTACTTACATACTAAAAGGTCAAGTTATTGTCCCTTATTATGTGTACATATGTTGGTAAACAAATTTTGTTTTGTCTGCGTGTATTGTGTGTGTGGAGGGTCTGAGTAATAAGATGTCGACTATCTATGAATTATAATAGTAAGGTCTTTTATTCTCCAAACATCTCTTAGAGCCCAAAACTTTTACTCCCCACAAAAAAATTTGTCGGTGTACATACAGACACAATAAAATTTTGTTGTTCTGTCTTCCCCTTAACACTTCTAAAGCCAGGGCAACCACAAAGACTTTATAATTGCTCTGTATTGCTCAATTTTCTTTCTTGTCTTCACGACAACTTGTTATTATTTCCTGTATTTTTTATGTCGGCTCTTGTGTTAGACATTTTTTAGTCTGTGGGAGACATTTATGTTATACTTAGCCAAGTCTGTTTCTCTAGCTCCAGCCTTGTTTTACCAGTCCTCTAACTAATGAGGCGGAATGCTCTCTTCTTTTTTTAATCATTTGTAATTGGCACAAAATGTTTTTGTTTTGTTTTGTCACGAAGCTTCGTGCAGCCTAAAATAAGAACTGCCGTGCTGCATTTTCCATACAAAAAATAAGTAGTCTTTGATAAGGAACTAACACTGCACGAGAGTAAGAGCCATTGTTAATTAGCAGTCGTAGAAATAGTAATGTCTACCTTGGTTAATGAGATAACATTAAATGAAAGTGAAGAAACTCCTCTACCATCTCTCCTTCAAGTCAAACATTGTTTTTGTTGAAGCTGTGGGTATTTCTGTCAACACAGCAGGTCTTCCCCCCGATCACCGGCGGACAACAACGACAACAACGCCAAGAATGTAAGACAACGACCTCGCGTTCATCGACTTGTCGTTCATCCACTTGCCAACCCCACAGGGCTGCAACATGTTTCCTCCACTGAAATCAAGTTTGCTTCTTTGGATGTAGATGCAAAAAAATATTTGATGCCGAAAGACACTAGAATTTTTTTTAAATCACATGTGAAGAATGTTGAACCGAAAAATGTCGATGAAAGCTGTAGAATTCTTTGGATATATTTGTGGATTTTGTTGGATGGAAAGGTTTGGCGTGCAAGTGAGTCTGTATGTGTGTATGTGTGTCTGCTGCCCTCTCCGGGCTCTAATATTTTCCTAAATGTATTATGCATCGATGTAGGCTGCTGTATCGATAATAAAGAGAGGTTGAGAGACATGCGCGGGAGGTGGGCGACATGACAGATTATGGAGTGGCTGAAGGAAAACATTGTGTAAAGACCTGCACAGATGACAGAGACAAGAACTCAGATGTGGACCTTTAGCTGCATGAGTGGCAAGCTTACAGTTAAAAACACTACATGGACCTGGCACCTTTCAGTTTTCTGCTAAAATTATTTTTTTTAAATTTTCTTTCCCGAAAGATAAATTCTTTCGCATAAACCCATTAATTTTCAGAAATTTTGATAAAACGTTGTCCGGTCAGCTAAATTCTTAAATCGCTAAATGCATTCTTTGATGATTTTTTTACTGTAAAAGTTATAAAGTTAATTTCAAAGACAATGTAAGTGGAGCAAGCACTCTGCAGAGAGAGAGAGAAAGTGGGAAAAAATGAGAAATATGAGCATAAAAGTGTACATCGTAATGAACACGATTGTCATAAGGAGGAGTTTTATACTCGCCTGATTCGGTAAAATGCATTTGACTTTCTTCTTCCCTTTGCATTATCTTTAAACTAGTTTCTTTTTTTAACTTTCCTGATTTTCATCCATTAGTGTTATCCTTCGCCCTTTGATTTTACTTCTCGGATTTGTTGTTTTTATTCTTGCATTGTAATTAATTTTCATTCATAAGACATTTTTCTCTTTTGTTCTCATGAGTTTCACTTTTTTTATCCTCCTCTCTTAAATTTGAAATGTCTACTTTATTACTGTGGATCACTTTGAAGCAACTTGTTTTTACAGTAAGATTCACTCATTTATTGAAATATCTTTATGATGAAAAGACTTTTAAATTTCCTACATTGGTGTATGTACAGCGCACAATATTTCTTGGTTCTTCACGCCAGTACTAGTCGATGTGTTTAAAAAAGAACATCCACAATATCAGGAAGATATAAAGAGCGAGTAAACAAGCATATCTACACTCGCAAACGCTTGGAGTACATGAAAACCCTGGAGGTAAGATTCTCTCAGCCTCTTCATCGCCCACCTCAGGCTCCCTGAAAGAGGCCGTTGCTACTGGTGCCAGACGAACTTATCACTAACAGGTGTCGCTCTTATTTCTCAAAAAATAAACAAGAAAACAATTCTAAGTGATCAGTTCACATCTAGATGAGCGATGGATGACATGTTGGAACTGAAACCGTGTAATTACGTCAGTGTCTGCTCCACACTACGTCCATGACGTGACCCCGGCACGTTGATGACCCGACTGTAGTCCACCATCTCCGTCTCGCCCTCGCCAGCCTACAGACGACGTGGTCTACATGTAATTAGACAAGGCGCCATGGTAATGCTATCCTTGTCTAAACTGTGATCTTTGATAGGTTGTTGCGGGGTTTTATTTCTCTCTTGCGATTCCCGGGTGGAGCTTAACGAGCGAACGGGGGCTGTACACCAGCGAACTGCTAACGTTCGCAAAGTAAACTCTCGCGGAAGGTTAACATGCAAAATTGAGTTCCACTTTCATTGAGCTATCTGTGAGATAACTGCCGTCCTCCTTGCTAAATGTGGCGCATCTCACTAGCCAAGACTAATCGCTGGTAAGAGTAGGACTGGCTTGTTTCTGGACAGCTTCAGACATCCAAGAAACACTTTAGCAATGCCAAACACACTATCAAACACGCATACACGCAACCACAAATGCTTTATCGGAGTCTTAATGAAAGATATGGAGTTCAGACTTCATAGACCGATGACCTCTGACCTAACCTGACAATCACGACACTGCATGAGCGTCTTCCGAGTTCGTAAACAGAAGTGAGCACCAACAGAGTTCACTGTCTTCAGAGTTGAAGAAGAAGCACATCCTCCCTCCATTTCATTCTGGGTCGCTGTTCAAACCTCTGACCTCTTCTCTCTGATATTGATTCTTTGCTGATGGGTTCCTCAAATGGAACCTGATTCTTCTTCTTCCTAGATGCAGACAATGAAGGAAGATTAAAATGAGTTTTATCTTGTGGACAACGCCTTCTGGGCAACTCCTAATCGAAAAACCGTTAAGACGGTAAACATGACCATTAGCAGAGAATCCTCCAAGCAAAGTGGCCGAGAGAAGGACATTATTAAAAAATCGATCTTTTGTGAGAAGAATTTCTTCGGGCAAATTGATTGAAAATTCGAGGCGGAAAGACCTGTGATCTTTCGTTAATTATCAACGATTGAGACCTTTCATCGTTTGGGTCATTGTCCGCGCGGCTTGTTTGACAAAAGCTGTTTCTACTCTTGGAGATTGTAAAGATGTAGGGCATTCGCTCGGTCAAATATAAGGCACAGACATAAAAAATCCGTTAATTGCTGAATACAACTAACAATGATTTCAAATAAAAACCGAAAAACTTTGATTTTTTATCGTTACTGCCCCACATGTCTAAGGACAACCCAGTACATCATTTGAAACCAGATGCACTTATAAATCCGACAGACTGCACAGAGTTTGCTTCTGGTAAACCGTAAAATTGTTTTTAAAAAGTCTAAATGGATTCAAAGGCATTTTCTAATTTCATTATCGCAATCATTGTTGTCGTCGTTCGCGACAGTAGTCGTGGTGTGCGTGCATGTGTATGTGTGTTTGTGAGCTCGCGCGCTCGCCCCGTGTGTTGAGCGAGAAGTACAGAAATAGCTGACTACCACCGAGGTAGTTGATATGGTTTGCAAGGTAGCAGCTTGTGTCAAATATTTAATGCAATAAACAGCTAACTAAACATTGAAGTCTGAAGCATGCAAGTGATGTTGTCGGGGGTCCTGTCAGTAATCTGATCCCTACTTCGCTCATGTCTTCCCTTCACTGTAGGGGACATGTTCCAATGAGTCACATCGCCACAAGGACCTTAACGGTTCCTTGGAACATGTAATGGTGTTAGAAGCAATTTCATAGCAGCTGCCAGGCTCTTCAGATCTTTCATCTCTCAGGCGAAGCTTTTTAACTACTTGAGGCTTCAATTGCTCTGTGAAGCATATTACACAGGATTGTTCGCTCCTTTATCCCCTGGTGGCAAAATGAACCATCAGAAAAGCCAATTTACTCGACAATATGTTGTAATATTAAAGCAAGGGCGCTTATAAACAAGAACAAATATTTTATATTACTTCCTTATTACATAATCTAACCTTAATAAAAACATGGATATCGCCACCATCTGTGGACATAAAAACATGCACACTAATTTATTAAATATTTTATGCACTAATTTATTGAACATTTTATTAATTCTGCAATGCACTTTGATATAAAAGAGAACAAAAAGTGAAAGTGTGTTTATTTTAGAAAGAAATGAAAAGACAGGGTGAAAAAAAAACAACAAGATGATCTATAAAAAATGTGGACAGTTCATATTTCAACACTTTCTGCACCAGAAATTAATTTCCATGGCTGGCTGTTTATTTTGTTTTTAAATATTTCACTTGAACCTTGAGAATAAGATCGATGTTTTTATTCATGAATCGTATTTGCGGATGTCCACGTGGTAGCAGAGCTGGTGGTATCAAGTCGACCGTTGACATGGCGGTAACCCCAGACACACCGGAAATAAATACAGTCTTGACTTTCAACCTCTCCATGGCAGGATCCAGCCCGCCAACAGCCTCCATCATCTATTCAATAAGTTTGAAAATCTCTTAGCATTTTGGGTGAATAAGAAGAGTAAGCATGGAATCAGCGCCGTTCCTTTTTGTCTGTTTTTGGCAGATGGCAAAATCCCATGTAATGCATAATTGAAACCGGTGCCGCCAAGGTTGGACTTGGAGGCTGAACTCGCCAGGATGTCAAGAGACAATGTAACGCGGGAAAGGTCAATCAAATTCTTCAGCAAATTAGCTTTAAATTGATAAAAACACTTTTTAAAAAAGCGATTCAGTCTAGGCAATACAAGAAAGCATGTTGGCATTGAAAACCCACGTTTGTCGACAGCCTCCACAGATCTTTATGTAGCTGGCTTCATGGGGTTGTTATAGTAAGTAGAACCTGCACATATCTTTAATTTTGCAGTTCTGAAACTACTACAAAACATATATAAATATATACATACACACGAAAAGCACTATGCAAAGTGCATTTCTTCTTCTTCTTCTCCATGTTTTCTGGTGAACCTGTCTCTCATCAAAGCCATCGACGTGTGGCTTCATCTTAAAACAAGTGTTTTCAATCAAATGTCCAGCACAGTATGGTGATGAAGTTAGGGACCTGACATGCTGAGTGTGGCTCTGTAGCCTGGTTATCACCAGACTCAAAGTGTCGTGCTTTGACTGCAAATAAGAGCAATCTGCCTCAGTGTCATTGAATAATTTTCCTTGGCAACTGGTGTGTCAGGCTGTATGCGACCCGCAGTTGACATTGCAAATGACAGACATGAAACTTGGATGTCCGACGGGTACATCACTGTTAGAGGTCCAGAGGTCTGCTCCGGATTTCTTTCACTGAAAAATGAACTCATTGAGCTTTATTGTCAGTGTCAGCCTGCCAATACCAGCTAGATAAGAGCTCTCTAGTATTTACTTCAGGCCTTCATTAATTATTTTAATTAAAAGTTAATTAGTTTGTTAATTAATTTCAATTAATCAATGAACCAGAAATCAGATACTTGTATGGTTTGTCCTTCTAGTTCTTAATACCAGTTCCTCTGATTTTACTGAGGATTAAACTTTTAAAAATGTAGCTCCAAATTATCCTCTTAAAAGAATATTACAAATAAACGAATAAACCGATTAATATGAAAGCCAGTTATAGATAGTCCAATACATAAAAATGTATTACAGTAAAAATGAATCGATTTCACGAGTGTCCTTGCTTTGGGACAAACCATTTTTTTTTCCTTTTTGCTTTCTCTCTTTGTCTTCTTTTTTTTCTGAAAAAAAAAAGAATCTCAATCCCTCTATCTCTTTCACACCATCCCTTCAAGTCTCTAGCATTTATAAAGGAATAGAAATGGGAAGTTAACAAGGGTACCAGCATCAGTGTGCTTGGATGTTGGAATGGATATACCAGAAGAAATGAGTTTGTGAGTGTCTAAATGGACATCGTGGAGAGAAACATTGACGCTAGAGTTAGCTGTGGAAGGCGATCATAGTGCCCCCTGGTGCCTCCCTACTGCCCCCTGGTGCCCCTTCTGCAACATCCTCTACCCGTCTGTCAGTGCTCGAGATTCTTGTCGGGCTAGCTGCCCAGTGATCACCAGAGGCGAACAAGTGACATGTCTGCAAAGGGCGTGACCTATCGAGTCAGGTGACCTCCCTCACACCACAACACGTGTTAGCTCACCACAGGCTAGTTAGTCCTCTACTCACCAGTCCCAGAGCTTGTATTTATGTCACAAGCCCACAAGTCATATACATGTATGTATACTTAAAAAAAAAAACCTTAAAACTAAAAAAAATGGTTTATGATAATAATTATGCTTACATATAGATCGTAATGGAGGCCCGCGATAGGAGATTCTTGTGGTACGGTGTGTAGCCTACACTTACGGCTCTCGGCCCTCGCATAGGACCAAACAGCAGGGCACCGCGTACTGCTGCTAAGGCCGCCTGTGAAAAATATACAGAAAACTATGAATAGATGAAATCAGTAGAAATCAACGGAAGAAAAGAAAAAGGTTTGCCTACAGCACCCGGTGTTCCCAGGCGGTCACCCATCCAAGTACTAACCGGGCCCGACGTTGCTTAACTTCGGTGATCGGACGAGAACCGGTGTGTTCAACGTGGTATGGCCGTAGGCGAGGTAAGAAGTAGTAAAAAAACTTTATAAAATAACCGCACACTCACTGACAGAAACTATACCGAAGGCTCTACGTGTGCCACCAGAACTTCAGAGGTTCTACAAGGAAATTTTATGAACATCAGCCGTTTGCCCATGGGTAAAATGGTTTTAACTTGGATAAGGAACCAGCTACTTTAGGTACCTCGACAGGGAAACTAGCTCCTGAGTAATGAGTCACTGAGGAGAGGAAGTTGTTTAACCCACCGGAAACTCCCAATAAAGGATGTCGCTGCGCATGCGTGTTTGGCTCAAAGGGAGAAGTTGAAAATTTACAAATAAAACAATAAATTTTTAAAACATTGAAAAAGGAAAACAGACTGTGTAAAATCAGATTTGTTCCTTTTGGCCACATGAGCAACCATTACGACAAAATATTATTTTCGTTCTTAAACAAACGACCAGAGGAGAAAACAGAAAAGTTTAGTTTTGTTTTCATGTCGTCTGGCACTTACCGAACAATTCTGTCTCATTACATTTTCCCAGTTTATTTAAGTCTAGAAGAACACATTGCTGGCTGTGGCTGAACTAAATCAGTTACGATGTCTCCTATATCTACCCTGGTGACAAAGGTATCAGGACAGGACACCTCAGACAAAAAAAGCCGCCGTTAAAAGATTCGGGTATGTCTCTCCCGAGTCTATAAATACCAGGCATAATACACTATCTTCAGCTAACTCATTTATCCACTTCAGGTAGGGTAACAGACTGTGAATATGTCTTGACCGTGTCCTGCACCCTGTCCTCACTTTTCCCAGTCTCACCATCTTCACGCCTTCTTCTTCTTTTTCCGTCTTAGCAAAATGACAGCTCGAACCTTTTGCTTTCTCTCATAGCAATGTTTCCTTCGCTTCTATTAAGGCTGCCTTATATAGCCTTATCATATTTGTTCTATGCACCTTGCATTTTGTGCTTTATTTCGCCTTACAAGAGTGTGACTATTATCTAACGAGGTTCTTCCTACGGTACGAGGGACACTGACTTTAATGTCTGATGGCAGTTGGCAATAGTGACCAGTAATTGCTTCAGCTCCCCCTAGTGTGCCACCAACAATTTATCGGGCTGCAGACTAATATTCTGTCCTTTCTCCTCCAACTAACTTGCTCCGTGCAGGAAAGCGCTCATTATTTTCAGTCTGAAGAGGACGAAATTTGAGTTTACTGTGAGTACCGTCCGTCGTTGGCTACTTTGCAGGATGTCGTAAAGCGAGCGCCCTCTGGTGGAGACACGTGTGTCTGTGTATGTTTGTGTGTATGCTTGTGTGTGTCTTTGTATAGGTGCGTGCGTGATATTCCTTCCCACTGACAGAAAATTATACTGATTTGTTTCGTAGACGGTTGTTTATTTAAACTAAATTTCAAAATTCTTTATCAATTATTTTGAAAAATGTCAGCATATTCTTCTTACAGCATGCATCTATCAGGAACAAGCTGATGATAGGCAGTGATGCGATAATCCCATCAAGAAATTAAAAAAATGTTTTGCAACTATCCACACCTCCACAATTTTCTTCTAACAAAATACGGTTTTAGTCCAACGAGATAAACAATATGTCGCGTACCACCCCCCAGCGTCCACGGAGCACGCTCAAGGCCACTCACACAGCAGGCCACACACGCTCAGTCACTCAGCCGGAGGCAGGATGCGACTTACTTCTCGAACCCGTGCCCAAGCGAAGACCAAGACAAAGACGAAAAGAACGACACAAATACGAAGTTTAATCAAAAAAAATATATATATATACCCAAACACCCAAATACCTAATACAACCAAGAAAAAGAAAATACCGATGCGAGTACCGACAACAAAAAAAAAAAAAAAAAAACAAACCAACAACCAGGTACTGCACCCCCGCAAAGAAAATAAAAACAAAGCGCAAACGCGCACAAATTATAAGGCAGCAGTAAAAAAAAAAACAAAACAAAAAAAAAAACAAACAAACAAACAAAAAAAAACAAAAAAACAAAAACCGCGCACCGCAGCCCAGTACAGTCAGTTAAACGTAGTTTTCCCCTCAGTCTTTAATTCTTAACACAGAACAGGGGCTTGAGGCGCTTAGTACACAGTCTCAGGAGCTGTTCACAGTACAGTTCCCTTTCTGAATGCAGGCGTAGAACCCGTAGACGTAGACGTAGACGTCACAAATGAAGAAGTGCAGAATGGTTGGTTATATCTCAGACGAATGCTCGTCGAACAAAAGTACCTGGAGCCAGGACATAAGGCACGCACGCACAGCACGTATACACAGGAAGTACACAGTAAATACACACCAAGGGCGTGCACCCCGGACATACACAAAAAGCCTGAAATAAATAAAAGAACAACGGTCACTAAAAAGCTACTGGAGAAAATAACAAAACATCCCCCTCCATGACCCCCTTAAACCAAGACATGAAATAGCCCTAACTTACACACATACAAAAATAAACTCATAAGGAGTAAACACATACTCGCGTATCCTAATGCTCAGGCGTGTGCAGCCTCTCATCCAAAAACAAACATAACAATGGGGAAAAAATGCACTCACCCACACGGCTTATGCTAATGACCGACGGTCACCCCGAGAAGAAACGGAAGCACTCTCCCGTAGACACTGGATGTCACAGCACAGACTCCAGCCGTCTTCTCAAAAAAAAAAACCTCTCCGCTCTACTCAGCGCCTTGTTCAGAAATCTCTCAACAGCAGCGACCAGCCCTCGAGCAGACCTCACGTGACGTCGCAAGACTGTGACGTCAGGTGCTGCTACAGACAACGGGCGAAGGCCTTGACCTTTTCCCGCGAACCGGACAAAAATAGCCTGAAAACAAACGTTGACTGTCGTCTGCTGTGAGCTACCTCTCCAATACAGGAGCGTCCCCACGCGCTGAGAGAGATGCAGACCTAGACGAAATCATGACACGCGACACAATATACATCTAGAAAAATACTTCATTTTCGTCTAACAAAACATAATGTTAGTCTCACAAAATAAATAATTTTCGTCTAACAAAGTATTCAAAGTATCTGGGTTTTTTTTCGTCAGTGCCCTTTGATAATTCAAGGTTGTTTCTCATTATTCTGCTTCCGTTATATTTACAATATTTCTAGATATTGAAAGGGAATAGAAGACTTTAAATATCTCTTGCACTCTCCTTCTCAATAGAAAATCACTCAGCTTGCCCCCATACCCAGCCTCTTAATCTTGATTCCTGTCACTGAAAGAAAGGCGATGCATTATGGTCTATCTTCCTCACAAAGTTTTAGTAGCAAAGTGCACAATGACATCCCCGCCATCTCCCAGGCAGTCGTGAAGGAAATTAGGAACTGCATGTCCAAAAAGCTCAAGATGCATTGCGAAACTTCAATTTCAAATGTCAAAGCACAACTAATTTTTTTTTTATAAAAAAAAAAACTTTTTCTCAAAACACTTCCCTGGAATCTGTCGTCGGTGTCTGTGCAGAAGTCACTAAAAATGTCTCCATGCCATTTACGACAGTCGCCGATGTGAACACAGCTCAGCTCAGCTGGACGAGGGTTTGCTCATGGAGAAGTCCACCAGCATCACATCTCAGGGAAGCAAAACTGTGGTTGCGTGCTGTGGCCTTCTGGGAGCAATCTCCATTGCCTCGGTCAAAAGAGCAGCGACTGTAACATTTTATGTGCAAATGAGTCTTACAGTTTTTCCTATTCCTTTCCTAAATAACCGTTCTCAGCAAATACTGATAGACACAGAACTTAGCCCGCAAGGAGTTGCAAAATGAATGTGAGAAATTGTTCTTCCTTCTTTCTTTAATTTTCATTGGTATAATTGTGAATATTTAGTCTACACGCATTTATACAATGTCTTTATTTAATGCTTTACTAATGTACAAAGTCATGTGACCTGAACTTCTTAATACGAGCCGATGGCCTCATCAATAAATGTTCATTCGTTCGTTCTGTCTTTGTCTCTTCTTCCCAGTCTATTTTTCTCTCCCCTTGCACCTCCTTTACCTTCTTTTTCACCTCTATCTTTCTCATATCTTCTCTCTCTCTCTCGTTCGCTTGCTCTCGTCCTGTCAGATCGTTCTACGTGTATTAGTACATGTTTGTCTACAGCAGTAAGTGAAGTGGACCGCTGGGACCGCCACAGAGTCTGTACAACATATTTCCTTTGAAGTTGCGTGAAAGAACAAAGTTTTATCACTCATGCGGGAAGGCGGCTGAGCTCGATGTTAAAATTGCATCAGTTCTGCCCACACAGGAGAAAAACCGTGGCCATGCAAATTGATCTCAGTGTTTTTAAAACACGACCTTTGAGACTTCATGAAATTTCCCTGGAGGCTGTTCTTGCCAAGCCCTTCTTAAAGTAGAATTTTGGCAATCCACTGAGATACTGGGATGAGCAGACAGAAAAAGGAAGATGGGGGAAAAAAAAAGAGGACGTGATCGTAGAGGAAGGAGACAAAGAACAAATGAAATTGATTGGAAGATTGACGAAACAAAAGGATTCTGAACTTAGTTACAGCATGAAGACTGGGTCACACGTGTTAAAAAAGACAAGTTTCCAACTTAAAAGTAATGCATTTAAACAAGGTTGAGCTGATCTTCACTGTAACGACTAGATTAAAATGTTCTTTACTTTGAAATATTTTTTATTTTGCAATTGTCTTTCTTTTGCTGTTCCAAATAGCGAGCTCATAAAACATTTTCTTAAAGAATTCAATAGTGTTATAATACACAAAAATTTCAGGACGCACCATTATTAAGCTATAAATAGATTAATCACTAATTTGTTTCGAGCTTTGGAGGGATGAGGAGGACACAGAAGACAGGATCCAGTCAGGCCTGTGTGACATGCCAGCAGCTCGTTGAATATCTTTCTTCTGTTTACATGTGGAGTTGCTGGCTCAAGTCCATTTTTTTAATGTTTCTACTTCAGAAAAAAATTCTTCCGATAGTATCCCATAACAACTGTAAGTCTCTCATTCCCACTCTTAATTTTATTAACACACCTACACACAGATACAATCCACAAAGGAGTAACAGAAAATTCAATTCAGTTCAATGTCCTCTAAGCTTTTTTTCAGACAGTGTCATTGTCCTCGCTGATCAAATGCCTAGTTTTTTAATAAACCAGTTTTGCTGGGTCAATGTATACTAATATTTGCCCTGAGTTTCTCTGTTACCTCTGGTTTGCAATATTTGCAGCTATTGTTCTTCAAATATTCTTGACCTCTTCTTGACAGCTCACCTCCATATCCGGGCTCTTAATTTGCATTGTGGAGAGAAAGGTATTTCATCAAGCTCATCTCTCTGACAGAAGGTGAAGTTGCACTGTTCGCCTCAGTCTCCATTGTCACACAGATCGAAAAAGAGAAAAAAAAATCAGGGTACATATTCTGAGCAGTATTAAGGCTGCTGTCCAGTCGTTGAATGATAGAACATATCCCAAAACATTTTATAGTACATCAATTTCCCAGTTTTTGTCGGAAGAGGACAGCCGATACCAGTCTAGAGCAGTAAACTTGTCCCTAGAGACCCAGTTGTCTACAGAGTAAAAAAGGGAAAAGTAAAGCAAGGAGAGAGAGAGAGCCATCGTTCATCATTCTGTTTGCAAATATTTTACTAATGTAGAGTCGTACGACTACCATCTAATGTGCACATAATTTATTATATTTCATGTTTGCCGTCAAAGAATTCATGCGCCTGCTGGGATAAAGTTGATGAAGGAGATGGATGGACGGTGTTGGCACAAGACATACTTTCAATGAAAGAAAGCTGACAGCTATTCTTATTGGACAGAACGTGTGTGCACGATGGAGATAGAATCTCTCTGTGTGTGTTGGTAAGTATGACGAAGAGAGTAATAAATGCTGTCTTCCGGTTTGGTTGTCCAAGTGAAGACTTTCACAAATCACATTTCGTGTGTAGTAGAGTCCTGCTTCTACACCTGGGATAACGAGCTCAGCTCCATCACCCGTCAAACCATTTCCCCCTGTAACTCAAGATGTAAAGTAGAGGACATTTGGTTTTATTCGATCTGAAACACGAAGGTTTATCTTTGCAGGTATAACCTGAGGACACGAGTTACTTAGAGACTCACAGAAAATGGTCCACCTGCTAAATTACATTGTAGTTGTTTCCAAGACAACGTACGGATATTCACTATTTTAACATCGGCAAATTTAAACTATCACATTGTCTAACTGTCAAACTTTATAACTTTATAAGCTAAGAGAGGCAAGGCTAAATTGTCAGCTAAACTGTATAACTTGATGCGTCAAAGCTTACCTAAGTCCATTTTTGTACCAAACATAAATGTCATCAAGTGTTGTAGACATAAACTTTACAAGGTAAGGGCCACCAAACGACCTGAAGAAAAAACTTGAGACCTCTTTACCACGTGACTGTGGGTTGTATGAGTTGTGGCATCATCTGCGCCATCTCTAACCGTCACAGAGTAAACAAGTGCAGGGGGCGCTGTATGTCTCGAGAGAACAGCCAACGCTCGCACTGTCCATCTCAGGGAGACAAAACTTGTCTGTGGGATAAAAAGCAGGAGAAAGCTCTGGCTGTAGCTGAATGCTTGCTGAGGTTTGTGTTTGCATGTGGCGATGTTTTCTGTGTGTAGCTCGCTCCTAGACGCCCTCTTGCTGGTGAGTGGTCAGCTGGTCTAGTCTGATACACCATGGACGTGTATAGGTGGACTGCTGTCTGCCAAGACCAACGCTTAGCCTCTTGCGAAGTTCTCCTCCGTTAGTCTCGGCGAGCCTAAACAATGAATGTGACTAAACCGGAAGCTTAGTAGTCTCGTGCCTCGTTTTGGTAGTTAATCTGAAATGTGACTAAACCGGAAGCTTTGTCGTCTCATGCGTCGTTTTAGCAGTTAACTGAAGGAAATCGTCTGCCTGCAGTCCAGCAATACAAGTTCGTGGATACACGAACCCCAGACCTGCGGTGTAGGGGCCGAGATTGACTGGCCCTCAGACACTTTCCTGATGTCTGAAACGCACAGTAACGAGAATTATACTGTAACATACGATCAAGATTGATGCCTGTGAATTACGATTAAAAGTGATATCGATAAATCACCATCACGACTGATATCTGTGAAATCGGTTAAGACAGATGTGTGAAACACAAGGCAGGCCAGACTGCCATCATCATCTCAGGGGTCTCGACTGGCAGGCAGTAGCAAAAGAACAGACCACAGGATATGACTGTTGCAACTGTCGTGACCCGAGATTTTCCCATCAACCAAACTCACTCTCATCTTTCTCTCTCTGTGTGTCAGTGCGCGTGTGCTTTTTGTCCTTCTTTCTTTCCCTCTCTTTCCCTTTGTCTATGTCTTTCTCTCTGCTTGACGAATGTAAGGGACTGGTTACTGTAAAGAAAATAATGTACATATATAAAGGCTACAAAAATTCGCTTTCAACCCAGCCCTGCCTTAGTTTCTGAGGACATAGAAATCAGTCTATAGTTTATTTTCTTTGTGCCTTTGTTCTATAGAAAGCTACCTTGGTTTATTGTTCGGGTCAGTATCCAAGGAAACGCAGAGAAAAAGACTGGCGACTAGCTTTTGTGTAACTAGGTAGATAGATGTTCAGGTGGTTTTGTCTTCTTTCTTTTTCAGGTCCGGGTTTCTTTTGATTTCTTGATCGCTCAACCAGAGAATGAAGAATTGAAAGGGGAAAAAAGGAAAAGGAAACTGCACATTTTATGGAGCGATCCCCAGGAGAACTCCAGCTGCAGCAAAGGGAGTGATTTGAGTTACACCATTAGCAGGGTGTATACTGTCCGTAGATTGCTCTGGATCGGGATTCCACGAACAAAGTCGGCTTTGATTGGTTCCTTTTGAAGATTTTGCTTGAGTTAAAACGTTGGTAAGGGAGGACAATTACACGATGAAAGTTTGGAAAGGTGTTTTCCCAATAAACAACGAGAATGAAAATAGAGTTCTGGCATTTTTGAGGGAAAATGCAGGTTTCATTACAAAGCCACTGGCCACTACCTGTACATCCGCTGTCAGTTGGTGTAATTGCTCAAAGGCACTCCTAGAGGTAATGAACCCAGTGACCCTACCTGTAGCCCTCCTAGAGATAGACATCCCAGTGTCCTTACCTGCAGCACTCCTAGAGGTAGACATACCAGTGACCCTACATGGCCCTGTAGAAGTGGAGCCGACGGCTGAAGACTTGTTGGTTTTCTGCCTCGGTGCAAAGGTCACAGGGACGGTGTCTCACCTGAACACAAGACATAATTCCGTGGACATGATGATTCAGGGTTATTTTTTCTTTGGAATGGCTTACTTGATTGCTTGGGTGGTATTTTTCGTTAGTTCGTTTATTTATATATAGAAAGTTATGAATGCATAATATTGTTAAATAATAATTACCGAAAAAGGAGAAAGGAGAAAAAAATGTTGCACTTCAAGCCCGCAAGTACCGATACCTCGAGGTCAAGCAGCATGCCCTTTAGACAGGTGTCACGTGTGGAGAAAGTGCAGTATGCTTGAAGGAGATCTGAACCCGGAAACCCAGACCACCCTGTAGAGAGGGAGAGAGGAAGATCTGAAAATACACGTCACGGGTAAGCAACACTGACATCGATAAAATTCTCAGGCAACTTTTGAAGTCTTGTCTGTACTGACTGCAACCTGGATCGTCAACGAAATCATTGAAGATAAGTCGTAAAGATGAAAAAAAAACAAACTTACGAACACATGATTTGACCACAGAGAGAAGAGGATCCAAACATAAAGAAAAGCCGGTACTTAAGAACGTTTGAGATACTTTTTTCCATTTTGTTTTTCGGCAACATTGCTTTGATCTAAATCGAGAGAAAAATGTTAGAAACAACTAAGTTTTGGCGCTCTTCCAGTCGGAGACGAGTAAAGCATATGGACAGCATTGAAAGAACATGACTGAGAACTTGCGCACGTGCACAGACCATGCAGGGTCCTCGGAGACCATCTCTTCCAGAAGGAATACACGCGCCAGAAGACAGCAGGCTTGCTCTTACAGCGGAGCATCGGCAGACATTGGCAGACACTTAGGGAACTGACTGCAACACAGCAGGCCATTACCACCCAGCAAATCATCCGCCGGCCTGACATGTATGTGGTATCAAATCTGGAAAATAATATATCACATCAAAATATGGCGGTCGTAAAACATGGAACATTTCTTGGGCCTCTGTGAACTTCTTCTTTTGCAAACGCATTATTTCAGATATTATATATATATGTGGGAGAAGGGGTCTGTGTGTGTGTGTGTGTGTTTAATTTGCGCTCTAGAGTGTAAAATAAATGTTCCGGTGTGTTTTCTGTGAGATATTTACATGCTACGTACGTATTTATTTAAAAAGAAATGTTAGGAACACACTGGAATCTGTGGCTTGCTAACCGTATTGGCTGGAACCTCGCGTGATCTCCAGCGACTGTGTGAGTTGTTTATGCTGATGCATGTCTGGTGTTGTCATGGAGATGTCAATTTCCGGGGTGTGACACAAACCATCTGCATCTCTCCTGGTCCATCTGCTGGGTGTGAACAGCCGATGGCTCAAAGATCCCAGATTCACTTTTGTTTAAACCCTCGTGTCAGACACACTGGAGCCTGAAGTCCGTTTGGCTTTAAAGCCTGGTATTCTGGTGGTGGTAGTGGTCGTGGTAGTGAAGTCACGGTGGTGAAGTGGTGCTCGTGGTGGTAGTAAGGGACCACAGACAGGTGATTGATAACTGATGATCGTTGACTGTGTGAATGCTGATGATACGTTAGAAAAGAATGACGATACTACAACCAAGCATTAAAAGAAAACTATTTTGTTAAATGCCATCGTCGTAAAACACGTGGTTATCTTTTGATTGTTATTTCTTCCCTTCCCATAAACCTTTGCTTGGGGCAAAAGACAATTTGACAAAAGTCACGTGACCACAGGATGCGCCTGTTTCCGGATGGCGCCCTACGGTAATCCATCGCGGAGTTTCTGTGACCGGCTGTTTGATGGTTGCCGCAGGACTGATGGATGAGCCGTTGGTGAGGGACCATGGTCACGCCCCAGGGGCCATCGCCAAGGTCTTCTCCTTTCGCCTCCAACTGAGGGATACAAGGGTTGTCTTACTTCTGAACTTTTTGAGCATGAAAGGGGCACACGTGTGGGTGGGTGTGTGTGTTCAACAAAAGTTGTCAATCGTGTTCAACTCCAGCAAACTTCCTGTTCGAGTGCATGCGTGTCAGGTGGGAAAGGACAGGGCATCACGAACATCAGGATGTCACGCGGCCAAGACATTAGCAGCCATGACACTTCCGCTACACGCGTGCACCGCCAGAAGAAACTGCAACCTGCGTGATGCGCTCTTGGGTCAACTTCCGGTGCTCACGAGTGCATGGGATTTCCATGTTCTTGTTCTCACGCTTATTAAAAAACCCCGAAAACCAGCATTGGAACTTCGGTTTTTCTCAACTATTGCCCATATTTCTAAAACATGTTGTTAAAAACAATATTGTTAAAAAATGTATCACGTGGCCAAAGCAAGTAAGCTTTTCTAGTGATAAAATTATTTATAAAATTGACACTCGGTGGTGACTCCATTGAGAGCACAAATAACAATAGCATCCCTGATTAGCTTAAGATCCTGTTGTTTACTCTCCTGATATTATTTTGTTGCACTAATGACAATATTTCTTTGTCTCTGGCACTCAGAGACGACATGAGCGGACTGTAAAGACACTGTTTAGGCTTCACTCAGGCGAGCTGTTGTCCAGGAAAGGAATCAAGCAGCAAGCAGCAGGCATGGAGGGGAAGGGATGGAAGTGAAGAGATTTTCTGCAAGCCATCATCAGACACCCATGACAGCTCCACGCACGCGCTGTTCTCAATGATGGACTTGAAACGCAGTATCGCAAATAGTTTTAGCATCTGTTTTCAATCCTTGAAAAACCACGACGACTGGCCAGTCCTCTTTTCTCCTCTCATCCGTTACTTGATTATCTCCTCCTTCCCCTTCCTTATCACTCACTCTTTCTTTTATTTTCCATCTCTCTGATATTCCTGCGTTGAAGGTAACCTGCAGAATACATTTTCCTTTACTCACTGGCCGTTATCACGCATATGTATCGTGTTTGTCAGAAACCTGCTTGAGTGAAATCCCTCAAGTATAAACAGCCCAGCGAAGACGACTAGAGGTATGAAGCGAAAAATAATGTTTGACAAAACTAGCTTCCACAGGAGCTCTCGTAATCGTCTTCGCAGTATGATAACGGCCAAAACGGACTCCAGAGAGCCATTGCAGCTCAGCAACAAAATGGCATAAATTTCACGCCGACACAGTATAAAAACTAAATATTTTTCAAGACCGCAAGAGGTTTTATTTTTTTAACCTGATGATCCATCCACTGTTGGGCAAGTATGAACAGGTTAATACAAGGCTGCCAGCTTCGCTTATTCACCCGCTCTTGTTTCTATAGTTACGGTTGATGTGGTGAAAAACAACAGGTCTGTGGCAATCGTAAAATCCTGTTGGTGATTCCATCTTGTGGACATAAAATAAGACAGTGCGACGTCCTCTGTTCATTAAAATATAATCGTAGGACATCCTTTGCAAATGGTGTTATTAGTAAATAGAAATACTGTTACATTTTTTTGTTCAGTTCACATTCCTATAGATGACGACTCCTGTAATGACTTGCCAATAAATAAGATTTCCCATGTCATTATTTTGGAGCCAACAACAGTTATCTTATCCTCTAAACAACTTTTTTTGTCAAGACTGATTATATAATATATTGAAAATTGAGATTTATTAAAGGGTGCAAATTTTCCAAATACCTCATCACTTCTGTTCTCGTGAACAGCTTTTCCTTGAAAGTGTTATTCACCAACTGCCTTCTGTCTCTGGGTGTCCGCGTCTCAATATGTTACCCACCCTTATGTGACGAACCTATTTTTCTCCATCTTTCTCTGCTTCCCTGGCTGTAGTTGAATGCGTGCGTGTGTGTACGACTGTAGTTTATTGATGGTCAAGGACCTCGTGAACAACGCTGGACATCGACTGTCAATGCGTCTTGCGGGAAACACGACCTGTCCCGTGCTTCAGTCGGCCCCCGTCTGACACAAGATGGATGAAGGAGGGCAAATCGGGGGTTTGTCCGCGCTCCAGCCCTTTCATTACCACCCCAATGGACAACAGAGAAGGAACAGTGCTCGAAAAAGATACCCCAGTACTTCGTGGAAGAAACAGAGATGTCATCATCAGTTCTGAAGCTAAAACGCCAGTCTGGACATTTGTACACTAGACATACTGCAAAATAATAATTATTTCCAACAGTAAACTTTTTTTTGAAAATATACAACAGTGAAAGAAGTTGTGATATCGTCAATCATATCATTTCCGCCAAACAATGCCATACAACAGTTTTATCTCAATGGAAATAAATAATTCACATTCCCATGTCTTTTTGGTCGCACCTTCCTCCTCGATTCATTGAGTAGTCCACCCACACAGACACCACTTGTAATCAAATAATGTGGAATGTGATCTGAAGTGGTTCAGAAAGTAGACATGGCAGAATACGGAAATTGAAGCAACGTGAGACAAGAAGTGTTGGACAACCGTTTGGCGGTTGGCGAAGTCTCCCAGGACATGGCACCACGCGTTGCCCCCGCCTCTCTCCTGTCCGTGTGGAAAGTTCGTTAGGTGAGAAGCTAATTGCTTGTGTAACTAAATGGATTCTGAAAGCAGGAGTGGCTGAAGCTTCATCGACAATTATTTCTGGAACAGAAATGAGATTTGTTCCACTCATAAAAATTTATGTCTCTGGCAAACCATTGCATGACAGTGGTCAAGGGATTGGAGATAAAGTGAATATTTAGAGTTTAGACCCTTCTGAAGTGCTTTCTTGATTAATTATGATTGTTTATTGCACTCTAGTCCTCTGTCCACGGGAGGGAGCCAGTGATCCAGGAAAAGTAATCAACAACCTCGTCCATGTCTCCCCGTGGGTGCAAGAAGGAAATCTGCAACAAACACATAAATGGTAACCGATCTGAAAAAAGTTTTATTTCCATTTGCATTTATGATGATGCCGTTGAACATTTATGGACAAACAAAGAGGGTTTCAGTCAGTTCAGGGAGAATTTTTTGAAAAAAATTCTTACAAATTAGTGATGTCTCTGAGGCCATGTAACCTCAAGATAAGAGAGAACGCATCGAGAGGCTGCCACTCAGATGGCGAACGTTGTCCGCGTTGTAACTTCACGTACTTCACGTACTTCACGTAACTTCACGTACTACGTGGCGAGTTGCAAAACACTCACATTACTCACAATACCAACAGCATGGAAGCCCTACAGCTCTGTCCTCAAAGTCAATCTACCAATCAATCAATGAGGCAATCAATCTCTCGCTGAACATTTGACATTAGCCACAGCCAGGCAAATAGCCAATAATAAATATATTCTTTCACCAAGCCGCCATCTGTTTTTTCTCTGTTAAAGATTCCAGCTGCACAAACGTATCAATTTTGATGACATTAATGCAATATGAGAAAAAAACCCAGAAGCAAAGCACTACTTACTAGATACTTGAGTGCAGAAAGGGATGGTGGAAGATGTTTGAGCATATTGCTGGTCAACTTGTCTTTGTTGAGAATATACCAAAAGTTATTAGATTGAGTGTGATGGGACATGGTGAGTGTTTAAAAGATAAGGCGTGAAGGTTGAGTCACTTTTTAAAAATCCTTGAAAGGGGAAGTGTTGCAGTATTCCAGAGTTTTACACCAAACGAGAACATGGCCTCGAGAAACCAGAACCAGTCGGCGATAGGGTCTAACTCCTGATACCCACCTCAACACCATCTTGCAGAGGAACCGTATGTACAATAATCTCATAGACTTCACTATGCGGGTCACGAACCCCGACCCCTGATGTTCCCCGAACAGAAGACCCTATGACGAGTGATTTAACTTTTCACCAAAGCTGAGAACTTGGTATCATTCATCCAACTTTATAAGTAGATGCACTCTGAATCTCTTTAATCACAAGCCACTTGGCCACAATTATTCAGTCCACCATCCTGCGATGTTACCCGTGTTCACCTGCTAGGGGATTGAAGGAGTTGTCAAAATACCCGATGTTTGACGGGTAATTTACAGCAAATGATGTGGGAAATGAGTCGCGCCAACCACTTAGCTTTTTTCCCAGAGATATTTCTTCAAACAATGCAAACATTGTAAAAATAATTGTACAGCGGAAAAAAGAAAACCAAGTCGGAAATTTCGGGAAATAAAGCTGGCGTGCAGGTACAAACGAATGGAAAACAGTTTTCCTCCGCGAACAATTCTTCTGCTATCGCAACATCCCCCTCGATTAAGAAGATCCTCCACAGTTCATGGTGACAACTCCACCACCTTCAACAACTGTTGAAGAAAACCCTGAATCGGATGCAATCAGAAGTCTGGCACGGCAGTGGTTGTCGGACAGCAGCGACTCCAGCCCCACAGACGATCAACCGAGAGAATGAAAACCTCTCCACGGGGCTGCTGCTCGATAACCTTTGATGTTGTGTCTGACGACAAGACAGACGCACGGCACCCGCCATGCCTCTATTCATCACTCGCAAGAACACAGGATGGCAATTTTCTCGGCGATGCGGGTGGGAGTCCAGGCTGCTGGCAACAGCAGGAAAGATGGAGCAACTTTGTGATATTTGCTGAACTTTAGCACGTAGTCTCCTGTTGTTTATGCCTGTGACCTTTGATTGTTTGTTTCTATCTTTACTTTTGTTTGTTTCAGGATTGTCGTAGATAAATGTCTTAAAATATTTGATGACCTTTATATGGTTGAGTGAGTAGTTAATTTCTGTTAATTACACCCCCGACTGACATCATTGAACGACAAAATGCTATGCTTAATAAACAGGTGTACACAGGTGACGTCAGAGTATGGCTAATAAAAATGTGTTCAGGTCTTCGATTGGCTGAGGTCTTCACAAAGTAAAGGTATCCAAGCATCCTCCTGCCTTTTATATTTTTTTGCACTCGCGTATCTCGAGGCTGACAGGGGTCTCCACACAAATAACATTAATGAGGAAGAAATAGTAGGTTGCCCTGCGCTTCACCTAATCATTAGAATTTATTGATGAAAATAATCTGGTAGTTGTAACTGACAAGTAGCTTTGATTTCATTAGAGCTGGTTACAGGGGCACATTATCTAGTGACTGTCATCTCAATGTTACAGTGATTACAAATACAGTGATTGATGGTGTTGGTGATGATTGTGGCGATGTTGCTGCTAATAACATGATGTCTTTCTCTGCAGCTTATGGCGATGTGAAGTTGTGTCCACTAAATATGTTTTTCTTTTCTCGCATTTGATTCTTTTCTTTAGATGAGAGTTTTGCTTCTGCTGCTGCACCTGTTGTCGCAGTGTCACAGATGTCGTTTGTAATAACATCTTCGCCTTAATTTATCGCAGTTCCGTTTCTTCTCTTCACATGCAGTTGTCAAGGTCTTGATGGAGTGTGTAATAATAAGGAGAAGGAGATAACAGGGACCGTGGCTAATAAAGCAGATACTCTCTGGCAAGCCCCTTGTCGAGTGATTAGATCGCTGATGTCAAGGTCCCAACAATCGCGAGTTCGATATCTAATTCTTGTCCCCTATCCCCTCAGCTTACCCCATTGTCGATAATAGATACCTGACTCCATTCGATATCGAACTCTTCCCCTATCCCCACAACTTACCCAATTATCGACACTAGATACCTGACTCCAGAGAGGATTGGGAAAGGTAAAGTGGTGAGCAGGACAGGCGATGGGTACCACCAAAAAATGTAGATATTGTTTTCGTTCTGCAAGAACTGCAGATGCACACAAAAGTCTGTCCACTACAGAAATTCTAAACTGAAATAATCGTGCCACACACGCCCACACCCACCCGACAATACTGTCCCATACATTAATGATGATTCTTGTCCAAGCAAACTCAGCTAGTCTTCAATTTCCTTAATGTCTTTAAAGAAAAATAAATGTCATAAAAATATTGACAAACTACACTTAGTGTCATGCTATTTGTCGTAATTTGTTGTTTTCTTTTTAGTTTTTTTTTGTTTGGCTTTTTCCGAAGTTTTATTTTGCGGATGTTGCAATTTCTAGCTGCTGTGTATGTCACTAGACCAAAGGAGTTGTGTTTGTTATCAACTGTATAGTGTTCTTCCTTTCAATAAACAAAAACCTTTGAATCAGTGTTTATCCCTTCAAATTCAGAGATAATTTTTAATAAGATTTTATGTAGTATAAACCTTTGACTCAATTATTCTTGGACATAATTAATGATATTCAAAGGTACAAACATTTGTAAACAATCTAATTGTTTTGTGAAAACATCGAACTTTCGTGCTTACTACTTAAACAAGTCTCTTTTTTGTTGTTTTTATTCTGCTTTTTTTTCCCATCTTGAATTTTAGAACAATGAAACTGTAGTGTTATAAGTCTGTGTTCCAAGAGTTAGTGTTTTTTTAAAGGAAGTTAATATCTACACATTACAATCTTCGGGGGTGACTATATTACAACCTATGGCTTGGAATTATCACTTACATATTACAATCTACATTAGGAATTTGTTGTTTACATATTACAAGCTAGGCTAGGAAGTTATTGTTTACACACTACACTCTAAGTTATGAGATTATTACTGAGATATTACAAACTTCAATTTTTTATTCGTCCTTGTTCTGTATTTATTTTGTCTGGATTCTCCTTCCAATCTCGGCGAGCAGAGTTTGTGTGTCACACCCGTAGAGTAGGGTCGGTAGTACCAGGGATTTGTACAACTTGTACTTGGTAGTGAACCTGAGCTTATGGCGATGTCAGATCCTATCTGACTTAGACATCGCGGCTGATGCTTCACGCTCCTGATGCGACATCTGGCGAGGGGCTGTCGTCCTCAGAGATGCTGGCTTCCAAGAACTTAAAGCTGCTTACTCCGCTCCTAGAGATCTCTGATTTCCTGTTGCCATTGACCATAACTTTGCTCTTTTCAATGCTAATCTTCATTCGTTCAAACCTTCTGTCAGTCTGTTGGTCAGGTCTTGCAGTTCTTTGTTAGTGTCGTCTGCAAAATGTAGGTTGCTGATCGGTCTTCCACCAATTGAAATGGAAGTATGACAGTCGTGGATGGTTTCAAGCAAGAAGATATTAAACAGCAGCGATGATAAGGGACATCCTTGTATACGCCCACTGTGGTCCTAAACTCTTCATGTAGCCTACTCGGTAATTTTAGTCACTTCATCATACTCAATGAGTAATAGATATATTAGATGTCAAAGAACAATTTTTAAAGGCAGTGCACACGACAATAATAATAGGGAAGACTGTTGCTGGAAAATAATTGCCGACTGCAGCTTGACAGTAACTGTTGATCGCCAATCGCCGGCACCTCCCCATGGACAGCATTTTCTTCCGCACTTTGTATAATTTTTTTTACATTTACAGGATAATATGTTCGAAAAAAATAACATGTCATCACCATAATATCGACAGTAACAACTGTGGGATATACGGCTTAAAAACAAAACACTGAAAGAGATTTAAAACGATAGGCGCCAGAAAAATGACTGGCTCATAAAGAAGTCGGGTGAAGAAATTTTTTTTCAGCGGTGCATGAAAAATTTTCGCGTGTATTCCTGACTTAGGAAGGAGAAAAATAGTGTATTATCGCCATCATGCTTGATAGGTTTAGACATCGCTACGGTGGGCTGTGTGGTTTTGTGCTGCTGTTGTTGTTATTAACAACATGCATGTCACAGTGTGTGCGTGACAGATCGTCGCACGTGTTTGCGTGTGAGTGTGTGTGTGTGTGTGTGCGCCTAACTGTAGTCATGTGACTAATGTAGGTGCGTGCGCGTGGGTGTGCGTGCAGAGAGCACAAGACTGCACCCTGGGATGATGAGCAGTGTCCACCAGCTTCTGCCTGTAACCCAACTCGCCCCACGTCTCCTCAATTATCGTCGCTGCTCTGCGTGTCGCCGTGTCTCCGCCTGTTGCTGCTGATGTCGTCATAATGACGACCGGTAATTGGTGGGTGCAACCTGCGCTGTCCTCATCACACTCCTCCCTTTTACCGACAAATGTATCCTCCTTCCTGTCTGCACAAGCATGTCCTCTCCTCCACACTGTCTGCCAACAAAGCCCGCTTCTGTTCGCTCATGTTACATTCACCTCTGTCACAACAAACATCCATCGCTAACATCGTTAACCTACAACAGATTAAAACTAAACTTTAATCACACACCACGCTGCTCTGCGGTCGGTAAAATGTCATTAAAAGCAGAAAAAAACAATGGACACTGAAAGAAATGATCCTAATTTCTTACGTTTTAATGCATTATATTTGAAAGATGCTGTTTAACAAGCACTGAATCCTTCTTGTTAGTCTTCACACGCGCCGCGATTTTTCCTAACGGAACGCCGAAGGTTTTTATGTTTCCATCATCTGTAAAGCCTGTTTTGTTGTTTTTCCTCACAGAACCCGCAGCAAAGATTTTTTTTAAGTTTAAGGTTTGCACGCCTCGCAAGTAGCTAATCAGCCTCATCTCTGTAGTTTCCTAGTGAGCTGTGAGCGGCATGGAATCAGGCCTGGGCTCCCGACAACGCCGGCAACTACCCCACCAACTAAGTGTACAACCTTCTTCTGTCTTTGTTAACTTTGTTTCCCGCAGACATGTCTGATGGAGTGGACAAGAACTCCCTTTCCTTCCCCCACTTCCCCCACTTCCCATCTGAACTTAAAACATCTTTTATTCTCTTGTATGGACAATGGAATAACGAGGCTTTGTTAAGCTGTGTGTACACGTGTTTGTCTTACAAATGCATTTGTCTTGTTTCTATTCTGTGTGTACTAGCCTGCGCCTTAGAGAGGCTCACATACTCTCGAACCATATTGGATGAGGATGGATGAATATAGGGAGGGGAACCTGAGAGTTGACCTGAATCATTGCACATTTAGCCGCTAGGTGGATGACCATCCACAGACTGTCACAACTGTGGCTACTAGCAGCTCATTGTGCACCCGGCCACAGCCACCTCTAACTCTCATCAACTCTTTCTATCATATTAGTTATTGTTTTATTTCTGTTATCTTTAACGAAAGATTATGTTAGCGTGTGAGCTAAAAAATATCTTTGGGGGAAAATTGTCCCATGTGCACGACAAAATGCCTTTGGACAAAATTTATCGGCTGATAAATAGAAATGCCTTTGGGAACAATTCTTGTATTCTCTTACTCTTCTCAACAGAAACATCTTTTAAAGAGAAAAATTTTCCAATTTCCCGAAAATGCCTTTCAGAAACGTGTCCCAGTTGCTAGAAACATTTTGGAGTGGTCAGTCAGTCAATCATCGCTTAATTGGCATCAGTTGTCTAACTTTCCATGATGGTCGTCCAGGAGACCAACAGCTGATGACATAAACTCAGCTTCTGACAAAGCTCATGGAGGTGACTGTGTGAAGAATGTCACATCAGGTGGAAGACCTTTAGAAGATCTTGTTTTCACTGTCATCTACAGACTGACATGACACATCAATGACAACTACACACAGGTCGAGATGTCGGCTGGTTCTGTATCAAAACCTACACATTAGAGGCAAGCGATGATGATCTGTGCGATTCCAGTCAGTCTTATTTGGGCCGATCCCATTTATTTGGATGCCAAACGAAGTCGGGAGCAGGGTAGCTGAACTCCACCCATAATTCTCTCACTCAGCATCTTTAATCTAAGATTACTATTATCTCCGGCCCTGGCGTGCCTCTAACGACTTGCGATGTCAGAACCGCTCCAGCCGAGAGTGCAGTACATCTCCGAATAATAAAAGAAGAAGTAAAAGCTGACACCATATCTCAGCGCCATTTTGTCTCGTCTTCGCCTTCCGCTAATGACAGGGTGCGCGCGCATTCTCGACCGTTGCATGAATGTCTTTCTCCACAGACGCGTCATGAATGATAACATTTCTGTGGACACTGGCGTGAGCAGAAATCACACTTTTCTTTGGCGAAGCAAAAAGCAAACAAGGATTTGAACACGCACATGCCATCTGACACATGGCTGCTATGCTTTCTCCTCCTATTGACGAGCTTTGACGGGAGGAGAATCAACGAAGCGCACGACCCTCAGTTGCAGGAGCCGCATCTTAAAGCTATTTTGTAAACAAAGAAGTCGCTCATTCAGGCGAGCACAACTTGCATGGCCATCTAGAGAATTCATGAAGTAAAGATGGTATTCCAGAACCAACCTTCTGAAAAAAAATCTTTCATTACTTTTTTTTCCAGAAAAGATCGCGAAATGGAGTGTAATTTAATCGTCCTTTTGCACGTCTGTGCATCTGTTTATTTATATATATATAAATGTTTGTTTACCGAAATGATGACTTTCTCCATGTCCATTAAAACAATCTGGTCATCAAGACTCAAAGACACTTTCTCGTATTGTCTCATACAGTTTAGTTTAAAAAAAAAAATCCAACTTTGTTTAAAACTTTCTGAACATTTCCTTCCATTATCTTGTCCTTAATTGTTAAAAGTTTGAGACTTTAACATTGAGGAAATGTTTCTTTTCCATATATAGAATGTAATAAAAGAGCATAATAGTTACACAGCAGCAGTATCATAAGAAGATTAACAGAATTTAAAATCCGAAGAGACACATAAATAAGTCAGAATATTTCTCACGCAAGCAAAAACCAGGAGAACAGTAAAGACAACATCTTGTTCGGAGACCTTTGGTGCACTTTTTATTATTGGGGAAAAACTTAGAAAGCATCTAATAAACTTTTGCTGCTATTTTCCAAAGTAAAGCAATGCTCTGCCGGGATGTCATAAAACTGTTTGCTTTGGCTTCATTGCTGTAGCTTACTACAGTAAACTCTGGAGAGTTTAGTTTTTAGTTGACAATCGCATTCTTTTATTTCTTCATTAGAGTCAAAAATAAGTCTTTGGTGGGGATAAGCTTTGGTTGGGTATGAGAAAAACCTTTTACTATCTTTTGTTTGAACCATCGGTGTAATGAGTTTCTTAATTAAGAAATGTCGGTCACTATGCAACATTGACTGATTTCTGGATAGACTGACAGACAGACAAGCAGCTGAAGGAAGAGGGATTGAAACTGCACAGATGTGCAAACACACGCACAAGTGCACACAGCTTAAATTAAATTTTTTTTAAATTGTAAAAGCATAATCGGTTGCCGTAAAATTCTGTTCACAGTGCATCATTTTTTTTTTCATCAGTGAGAATGGTGTCAGAGAGAGTTTTGTTTGTGGTTGGTTTGGTTGAATGGCAAAGTTCTTCTTCCTTAAGTAAAGGGTTAGATGGAATACACAGTTGAAAACGCTCAGTTCTGTCAGATATTCACTGCTTCATTGTTACTCCAGGTGTGAAGACCAGGTGTGGATGCCAGGAAAGTTTGAACAGAGGAATCGCGCGGTCTAACCTCACTTCCCAGGATTACCGAGTACAACTTTTTTTAAAGGAGAGAAGGCCTTTTATTTTTCTTTCTTGGTAGGAAAATCATGGCACGTCCTGAGAGAAAAGACAGACTGTAAGTTCCAAACCTTAGCAACTGCTTTTGCAGATGAAGCGATGAAGTGTGTGTTGGTCTGCACCAAGATGCTGGTGTCAGTCAGGGTTGATGTCCTGTTGATGTTCTGTCTGTCTGCACTCAGGTAGTCAGCTCCAACTATTTACAGTCGTCTGGAACTCAGGTAGTGCCTCGTGCAGGTTTGCTCTTCTATGATGTCAGAAGGTTTATTCTTCAGTCGGTGCTAAGGTGAGCAATGATGGCAGTCGAGTAGTGAGAGTAGACCTCAGCTACAGACTGAGCTTCAGACAACTAATCTGTTCAGTGATTGATTCCTCGGGGAGAATGAAGTTCTCGAAGACAAAAATGCTTTCCAAAGAAAAAGCAGTTTAGTTTTCTGAAAAGCATGTTCATGTTTTTTAAAAGTGCTATTCTTTATTTTCTGTTCGTACTGAGAAGTACTGATCATTACCAGTATACCAGTCGGACTCCTCAACTCCCAACTCTCTGGGTTACTCCTGGGGCACAGCATTCATCAGGTGCTCCTCCTGCCCATCACTGACTGCATCACTTACAGACTCCACTGTCTTTGATATACACTTTGCTCCTGTACACCTTTCTTCCTGTCTCATCCTCCAAACTCCATCTGGTTCACTTCCTTCAGCGGCTGATTCACTCCGACTCAACATTCTCCGCACCATGGTGAGATGAGGCTGACCTCTGACCCTTTGCCTAGGCCGGTCTCTCCGCCAGGAACTTCCCCGCCTCGCAAGTCTGCTACTTTCAGCGGTTTAAAATGATAAATTACTTTCGAACATTCCCCAGTGCCTTGAACTGTTTCACCAAATCAGCGTGTAGTCTACAAGTCCCCTTCATGTAAACTAACTTTAACTTAATAAACACCTTCTCGCACCCAATCACTAAAGACATGGTGGCTTGTTCCCCATAGCATTCTCCAGATTGTTGACATTTTACATCGAATTATTTACATGAACTTTGGTGTACATGCGCATATAATCGCTTAAACTGTTCAACACTCTCCACCAGGAATGGGTATAAATTTTATTAATTAATGAGTTTACAAACAAACTACCTAAAAAGTGTAACTCGTCTAATTCAGGTTACTATGACAGCGCAAACAATTCCCTTGACAATGTTTGGCGGTGAACAATCTTTGTGGCCAATTGAATTTCACTAAGTTCAAGAAGTAGTAAGCATTAACCATTTCCAGACCAAAGACCATTCCTCGTGTAAGTTGACATAAATCTTTTTAGATAATATCGACACAGAAGGTAGTAACCCAAGGTAGTAAGGTCGACACATGAAGCCGCTAATGTAGTAAATACCAGATGGTCCTGATTAGCTGCTGCTACTCGCACTGAGTGACCTCTCCCTAATCTCATATTACTGTTTTATAGTAGTGTTCCTGTTCACTTGCTTCAATATCTCATTGACGACAGATGGTGGTTGTTGGGCATTATCAATGTCAATCTGAGTACATCGAGAGCTATCTTTGTTGGACCCTAGTTGCATTCGGTGATTTAAGTGAAGCCAGTGGCTTGTGTCCTTGCAATTAATGTCATCAGAATGTTGGAAGGCTCTCATAAGTGACTGTTATGTGTCTGCTGGAGATTTGGATGTACAGAATAAAGGGTTGAAATTATTTCGACATCCTGAGAAGTCTGTAAGTTCTACAAATAACGATACATGTGTTAGCAAGAATAATTGCAAATAGCAAATAATAAGTGCATCAAAATACATAGACCAACAGATTGACAAAGTATAGCAAGAAAGAATATAAACAGAAAAACTATTTCAGAAGGAAGATGAGACTATGATGAAATATGATGGCAGAGAAAGATGAATGGATCATGAATAATGGCATCAAGATATGAATGGATAACAAGGGAAAGAGAGAGAGAAAGAAGGAAAACTGAAACAAAATGGGATAGAAAGGGAAAGTATTTAGAGGCAGAGAGAAGTCAATGAGTACACGGGAGTAGGGATGTTCCCACCATACTCAGAGACTACACCACTGGTCAGGTTCACTAGAAAATTTTGTGAAACCTTTTAGCACCCTTCCTGCGAATATGACCATCAAATCATACAGAACTCGGGTAAAGAGGGATGCTGGCACCAGATGACCTTCTGACTCAGCTGATCACGCCAGCAGCTCGCGAGGACGTCAGCCAGCATTCTGTAAGAGAGTTAGAAAAGGTCTTCGCCGCCTCGCGCTCTCCAAGATGTCCGCCAAGGACCCTCGGCGTGCGGCCTCGTCCGACTGAATGGGATCCGCGCCACAAGTGAAAGGAGGAGACACGTGTCAACATACGGGTTCCCCGCTGTCAGTTCAGCCACCCCGTGATAAATTGATTACAAGGTGGTATTTTGATAGCTTTCTCGCTCTTGCTGACTATCATAGTACAATCTTCCGCTAACCGGAAACTGGATTTTTGTCGAATGTGTGCTCGCAGGGTTTGTGAAGATCATTGCAAGCTTTCCAAATTTCGTCCCGCGGCCAAAGTTCAGCTCGGGTGTGGAGAATGATGGCAGACCATTCCAGAGCGACTGAAGGCACTCATCGGAAATAACTGTGGCTACCCCCACCCCACACGCAATTATATATTCAGGGGGGTGGCTCGAGTGCTACTCTGAGATCATCGCGAGGTCCACACTTCAGTCTCTTCAGACAGAAAAAGCAGTCAGCAAATAACCATGACAGGAGTGGTAGAAAAGTAGGAAAGTCCTTCTGGAATGTTCTACAGCGGAACTGTCATGTAGAAAATCTTTATCTCGGAATGCCTTTAAACTCTAAACAAATTGTTTTATTTAAAGCCTGGTGTAGATCATAAAATGCTGATTTAAGTGAGTTGTTCACGATTACATTTTCTGAGAAAATTCACACAGCACGGGAAGTATTTCAGAGAATAAAACTTTATATATACATACATGTGCGCGTGCATGTGCATTTTCTTTCCATTTACTTAATACAGCAGTAAATCTTGTCCAATATGTAGTCCAGTGTTGGAAATATTTCCAGTCGCAAGAAATTCCATCAAGCGATAATAAAATTCTTCTTCTCGCAATGGACAGCCATCTTTACATTTATGTATCACTTACAGCTTTTTTATATCCGACCATCAGCTGCTCTCTCACAGTCGTGTCGTCTGCTTCTCAAGATCGATAGGATGGAGGTGGTGGAGGTGGTGGGATGAGGGGCCGTAACACTGCCCCCAGACAGGGCAAATAACCCAGGCAGGCGTTCCCTCGCTCCCAGGACCCCCATCCTCAGAAATCTACACTGAAAGAAAGAAAGAGAAATAAAGTTTTGTGTACTTTGTTCATTGGTGTACATAACTCAAGCCTCGTGGTACATTGTCTCTGGGATCCTGTCGTTCACAGCGCGTGGGTCCCTCCCCGACTTTGTTTACACGGACTTGGGTTTCCTCGCCTTTCTTTCGCAATGGCCTTACGAGGGAAGGTTATTGGAAAAAACTAAACTCCTTCATTGATCAGGGACAGTGCAGGGTGGAGAGGAGAAATGACAAACTATGTCATTCATTTCACTGAGAGTGGCAGGAGTCTGGGACTTACAGGGACATGGGATGGACTTACAGGGGCGGGAGAAAGACCAGAGGGACATGGGACAGAGACTTAAGGACCATGAGAGGTCAGACATGGCAAGAGACAGGATGACACTAGGGGGAGGAGTATAAGACAGGGATTTTGAGACGGGGACTAAAAGTGAAATGAGTAGCATGGTACCTGTCAATAAATTTGAAAATCATCTGCTGTCCATCTTTTGACTCATAATACTAAATGAGAGAATTGTTTCAACAGACCATCTGATGGCGCCCTGGTTCATCACCTGTGACAAAGTCTGGTGACAGTCAGGTGACCCCCACTAGCCTCTCGCCCTTGCTAGGTGCACTTACTGCCCTAACGACTGTAATGACGAGCTCTGCACCGTTTAGACCCTCAGTTGTGGAGGCTGAGCAAGTTTTTGCCCCTGATGCCAGTGGCTAATGTAGTATCGAACCTTTCACTCGCCACAAAGAGGCGCGCATGTGAGTGCCGCCGGCAATCATTTCTCACCGATTATAACGACGGGAAATTGCTGTGACGTAAACACCTTTACACTGATTTACCTCGCGGGTGAGGCTGCGAAAAGATTTTTCATTTTGAAACGATTTTCCATTTTTAAACAATTTCTGGAGGGATGGACCTTATGTCCTAATAGGGTGAAGCGCAAACTTTCAAGTTTGATCAACACTGAAGGATGGAGTGTCGAGGAATTCTTGCTTAGAATGAACTCCGTGAATGAAAACACACTGAGTTGAGCTCAGCCAGACATGACTGACAACAAATCAAGCCATTATGGCCCATTTATGAAAGAAAACCTCGTAAATTCACGGAACCGCTTAAAGTATAAGATTAATAAAGTAGACGGTTTATGGTTGATTTAGTTGCTGACGATCTTCACATTGAAGATGTGTGGCTACTTGTCTGCCGGTTGGCAGGACGGTTGGCAGGACTGTTGGAAGGACTGTTGGCAAGCCCCAAGCCAGCCATAGAGAGAAAAAAGGTCACAAAAAAGAGGCCAAGAAAAGTGGACAAAAATCTATTTCTGTAGAAGCGATTGTGTTCCTAAACTCGATGTTTGCTCACGAAGGTGTTTTGCATGTTCTGTTGATTGCTTGTAGTGGTCGGGTGAGTGGCAGGTTTGGCGAGGTCTCCACTTGAGCTCGTTTCTCAGTTTCAGTCAATGTCATATTTGATGCCACAACATCGCCATCGCATTCGTCAGACGCCCACAGATACTGGGGAGGGCTATCCCACCTCGTCACCATCTACCCACCAGCCCCACCAACCCCACAATCCCGCATAGTAACCATAATAATTTTAGTCTGTCCTGGTTGAACACTGGCGGCTTGTGATGGCATGTGGTCAGTAATGGCATGTGGTTGTGTTGGTATATAGCTAGTAATGGCATGTGGTTTGTGTTGAAACAGGGCAAGTGTTGGGATGTGGGTAGTTTTAGAATGGGGTAAGTGTTGGCATGTGGTTATTGTTTGTATGTGTTCGCTATCTTTCGTTTTTTATTATTACTGATATCAGCACGAGTGACAGCGTGTCCTAAACTATCGTAATCCAAAACCCTAGGGGTTAAAGACAGGATAGCTGACTGATCCTGTTAAGAGATGAACATAAACTGATATTAATCTCCATAAGCAACTATTTTTAAATCGTGTCACACAAACAACAATTTTTATGTTGTTCCACCTTCCCCAATTCCCGCCCCCACTCCATCTGGCGACCTACCGACAAGGTATGTGTGTGTGTAGTCTGGCTGCCATGTTATCTCTCGGGTGCCTATCGGGAGAGTTACCTCCCTTGGACGCCTGTTGCGCCCCCTGCCCTCCTCCTCACTTCGCATGCATCTGCAGCAAGGAGCGCCACCTCTCGACTAGTGCCAGAGATCGATGACACAGGCCAGGGTTGAGGCAAGGTACGAGAATCGGTAATTTTTGCTGAAATTCAAGGCGAACTGTGAAGCGCCCTCCGCGACTTAGTTTTTCATGGGCAGCTGTGAGGGGCGGTGCTGGTGTCGGGGATGTTGGTGTCGGGAGTGCTGGTGTCGGGAGTGCTGGTGTCGGGGTTGCTGGTGTCGGGGGTGCTGGTGTCGGGGGTGCTGGTGTCGGTGGTGCTGGTGTTGGTGGTGCTGGTGTCGGGGGTGCTGGTGTCGGTGGTGCCGGTGGTGCTGGTGTCAGTGGTGCCAGTGGTGCTGGTGTCGGTGGTGCTGGTGTCGGGGATGTTGGTGTCGGGAGTGCTGGTGTCGGGGGTGCTGGTGTTGGTGGTGCTGGTGTCGGGGTTGCTGGTGTCGGGGTGCTGGTGTCTGCGGTGCTGGCTGACAGTGGACACCATGCAAAAATTTGCCAACAGCTGCACAAACCACGGGGAATGCACGTGTCGACACTCAGAAGCTGTAGACGGAGGGAAGAGAAAAAAAAAGTTTTAACGACAAGAGTAGGGAGAGACATGTACTCACGGTTCGCCTTAAAAAAAGAAAAAAATCGCGAGCGACATCAATTATGCTCGTGCCCCCCATGACAAATGAGCTGTTGCTGCAGTGATTAGGGTTAGTGAAAACACTGAAACATTCATCCCTGTCAAAAGAAAGCCGACTGGAGGACTGGGGTAGCGGGAGGACTAGGGACTGACGTCAGCTCCCTGGTCGCTGGACACAAGATCGGTTCCCTCAAGTGCCTTGTAGTGGAGACAAGCTGGAGGTTATGAACCCAAACATGTCACAGCCCTTAGTACAAACTTCCTGCCAAGCCAGACGGACTGCTGCCATTGGTTGATTCGCGCAGTCAAACGAAGAAGGAGATCAGAGAGAAAGTTTGGGAGTGTTGGAGGGGAAAGCTTTTATATGCCATCGGGACATGGAGCAAAGTGTAAACCTTGGGTCAGCAAACACTGACTCATGTTGCGCTCGTAAGATGTCCCTGGTACACATCGTCTCCGGGCCGGCAGCTGGCAGTCTCCCTGGTCTGTCTCTGTGGACTCTGCTGTTGATTCTATCTCTATACTGTCTGCTCCATCCGGTGAAGTCGTTCAAAAGGGAGGTGAAATTTCAGTTTATCGAAAGGCAAGAAGAAAAATAGTAAGGACAAAAAAAATGAAGATCGCAGTTCCATCTGGAGATGTAATCATAACACCTCTAAACTGCTACACAGGATACTCAACAACATGCCAACTTATTTTCACACCTGTTTTTAGTTATTTCAGATGGTCTGATCATTTTTTCTTCTTTAAGTCGCTCTAAGATATCCTGAAAAAAGAGGTATTGAAAAAAAATGAAAAAAATATTACGATTCAAAGTCCTTATTTTTAGTTATTGACAATAAAGTCCAGTAAGGACATGGACAAGTATTCTGTACCTCTACTTGTCTGCGGTCTTTTGGTTTTCATCTACGGTTTTCTGATTTCCGGACTGCCAGACCACGCACGACAGAAGTTGTATGTCAAGGGTGCTCCCTATCACCTGTGATGCTCGACATCTTGGAGAACATCATCCACAACCTTTACATTTCCATTTTTGTCGGTGGAAGGTCAATCATTTGCAAACCACGGTTTGCACACGACATCTATCTGAAAGTCGGCAATAACAACGGTCCGCAAGACCTTACACACCCTGACAGTCAGAGCACATGGAATGGAGACCGGCACTTGTAAAGTCGTGGTCATTGGCACACACCACACGTGCATACACCATACAATCTACTTATTTCATTTCCAGCACTGATTGAGTGCATAAACAATTCCAAACACGCACGCAAACACGAACACACAAACACACACATGTCCACTATGTTCACTGCCCACAGCCAGCATTCAGTCCTGACATTCCACAGCGGAGTTCAGAGAGGCGACTGTTTTAGAATAAAAATTGTCTCGGGTGGGATGTCCTGGCCTCAGTATGTCTGTATCTGACCCCAGAGGGCGAACAGTAAAATAAGCCAAGGGCTGGGTGTGACTAGTCCCCACCATCACACCCCCGCCCTGACAAACAAGTGCGTGGGACATCAATCCTGCAGGTTGCAGTCTCTGGTTCCAGGCACTCATCAGACTTCCTGATTCTCTCTGCTGGTGTCAGACGATGATTACGAATGTCAGTGCACTCTCCATCACCGCCCAGTAAAACTGGATCACAATGTCTCCTAACACCCAACTTTTTTTTTAGCTGGAGCAGGAAGAAAAGTCGTTGTTGGACCTTCTGGATGATGGACATCACATTTTTAAAGCAGCTAAGATCATTGAAGATGATTCTTGCAATGAACCTGAAATGGTCAACCTGCTTTGAGGTCTCACTGCTGATAATAGGAGGTCCCACAGGACCTTTCTCCCCACTGAAGTCAACCATCATCATTTTCGTTGTAGATGTAGACAAATGTCAATGATCAAGCCACCAGGTGTTCCACCCCTGGATGTACAAAGATTCATCGTTTTGTTTTTGTTTTTTGTTGTTTTGTTGTTGTTTTTTTTTTTTGGTTGCTGCTCTTTTTTGTTTTGTTTTTGTTTTACGAAATCTTCTTCTGTAGTCTATGTTACATGTAAAAGTAGGATATAGTCAAGACAATGGCTTTTCTTCTCTTTTCCAGTTTTTTTTTTTAGAATTCAGGGGCTGTTTGCTGAGAGAGATAAAGTTGAAGAGTTCATTATATTTATTGCTGTTGCTCGTGATATATCTTGCATAGCTGTACAAGTGAAGTAAATTGTGTGCTGAGAATCAATTTTACAAAAGTGTGAAAGAAATGTACACATTCTTATATTTACTACACACCACAAACAGGTTTTAAATGTGTGATGCTCACTTCCATTATCACTATTATATAGCGCAGTGGTTATTTCTGTTATTTCTTTCCCTCATTCTTCATTGCTCCCCCTCCCCACTGGATGTCGACAAGATATTTAGACATTTTGAAATTCGTTTTTAATTATAGAACAGTTTATTTTAATGTCACAAGCTTTAAGCAAACATCTTTTTGTCCTAGTTTATTTTGAATTATAATATTATTTGTATTAGTAAAGAAGTTGCTCTGTTTATCTGCAAATGAAGGGACACTACCTGTGGTCAGTACTCTACAGCGCCACTGAGTACTCTGCCCTTGAAAACAATGAAACTATGAAGCTACCTGGTGTGTGTTTAAACTACACTGTTCTTACTGAAATACTAAAAACAAGTCTACTTCAGGAAACAGTCTCTAGCAACGTGTATCGGAAGAAAAAGTCTAGTGCCAGGAGGGTTTCTACTTGACTAGTTCGTCTCCTTTCATCTTGCATTCATTGCTACCCACCTCTACTTCCCAATTACCCGCTTCTTCTCTCCCATGAGATAAACATACAAGTCTTTGCTTGGATTTGGTCGTAGGACATATTTTCATCTTGATGAGGTTGCTAGTGGGGTACACGACATGTCTAATGCCTCTTCTGTCCACCGTGATAGAATCCTGCAATATATCTGACTTACAGCCTACAGAGGCTTAAAGACCAAGTGCTGATTGGACGTATCCAGGGAGTCACGTGCTTGGTCATCTTTTTAAAATCTTAAATTACACATTTACCTGATTTCACATCATCCATTTCAATGTCCCCGTCCATCTCCTCTTGCAACACAGTTATTATCTGATGTCACCTTCCCCTCAAATATCATTTACAAACAAATAGCTTTGTTGACTTTCAGTGGATGCGATCCAAAGGTCAGTTCTAGACTCCTCTTTTCTGATATACTTGTGTCAAAGACTTACTTCTCACAGAATTATATTCTTCACTTCGAGGCTGTGCTGTTTCAAGGACCGGTCTCTCCATTTTGTCTTTATTCTCCCGAAAACTACAGACACAAAAGATTTTTCGATGTCTTCAGCTAACTTAACTAACTTCCTTCCTGGGAGAAGTATATAATGTGTCAGTTAATATCCACAAATAATAGACACAGCATCTGAATTCTAACCATTTCTTTTCCCTAATCAAAAACCTCAGTAGGGCAATTTTTTTTCACTGTCTGTAGTGTGACATCGTTTTCATGTAGTCCGAGCCCGCGGTGATACTCCAGGATGCGATCCAGAGGGGGTGGGACTGGATGTAAGGGGCAAGACAAGAGTCATTTGTACTACAGGCCCGGTCGTCTGGCTGGCCTGACATCCCCTCTGATAAATGGCGACATTGTGACCGCCAGGAACTTGCATGTTTTCGTCACAGCTGCAACTAATAAAGAATTCTCCAACTCTTTAGACTTCTAGCCAGGATGGTCATAGGAGAGGGCTTGGCGGGTATCAAAGCCATTTATTAAGCAAAAATGAAGTGCGAGGCTGTACTAATGGCCTGCGCAGGAAAGGAGAAGCTGGCATCTCCTTGCTGTCTTTTGTCGCTAGTCAAAGATATAAATTACACCGAGATGTGAACTGGTGGGGAAGGGATGGTGGAGGTGCTGATGTACAGTATCATGTCTGTAAAATGAAGTCAGAGAGAGGTCATCCTGCGGTGCGAGTCACCGGCAACTCAAGCCGATGTCAGCGAGATAACTCAGGCTCCGTCACAAGCAATAAAGATGGTGGTTGTCTCCCCTCCTTCAGAGGGTTGCCTTTACTGTTCCACTTATTTACTACCAGCAAAACAATATATTCGTTGTTTCTTGAGTTGTCTTTATAGAAGAGTTTCTAAAGAATGTCGCAGACCTTTTTATCGCCACCACGACGACAGCAACGGCTTTCATCGACATCATTGTCTCCCTGTCTTACGACGGTACAGTGGTCTTTGTCACCTGGATCATTATCACTGAAATTTCACTACTGTGATTACAATTTAAAGAACTTATATCACTTTCCACAAATTTTTCTGCTGTAAGTCATTCATATTATATTGGGAACAAAAATGTAAGCATCTACATGTAAACCGCATGGCACCACAATCGTTCCTTCACCACTACATCCCGTCCATCTCCAGCCTGGGACATCAGCGAAAGGAACAAAGAATTCTCTTTCAAACTTAATTTTAATTTAATAGAGCTCTGGATTTAATGAGTGTGTTGTGTTTGACATACAGCAGAACCTTGACATCCATGATTTCAGTGTTTCGAAGAATGTCACAGTGCAACATGGGAAGGGGTTAGACAGCCAGGGTGGCTTAGATATTAAAATTCGGGATGTTTGGAAATAAAAAAAGAATTAACAGCATTTTTAGGAGAATGTTCATATATTGAAATTTAATTTCATTTATGTAAGTTACCATGCTACGAAAGGCCGAGTTGGACCCACTTATTATCTTTGAGCAGCTGCTTCTTTAGTTGCACAGGGCAGGCGGGTGGGAGAGTTTGATGATGATTATTATGAATGACTTTGTTAATTGATGCACCTTTGAACAAATGTAGAACTTAATGTTTTTGTAATCAATCTTATTTTCTTATTACCCTTATGTAGGTTGACTGCTGCTCACATTATTTTGTTAGATAATAAACAAGCATGTTCAAGCCATATCCGACATCAGAGTTCCCAGCGAAGAAGAAAATAGGACAACCATCACTCTTTTGAATCCAGACATTGAGTCAGATAAACCAGTAAGCTTCTCTTATCATTACAAGATCTATGTTTGTTTACAACCACCCAAGACTTCACTTTGAAGATACCTGCTTCTAAATTCAGAGTTGTACAGGTGAGTGAGATCAGCAAAGAAAATAGTTGTTGAAGAACACTCCATGGTTGCTAGGCTACATGCTACTTTGAATGTGCTCTGTTGGAAATAAAAAAAAACGAAGAATCATAAATCCAGTCTCATGTGAAATTGTGAAACTGGCCTCATTACCTACATTTACCTGTATGAGAAAGACAAGAGCAAGTGTGTCAAACATAAATCTCAAAATGTTCAAGTGGAAAGACTAGGTCTTCAGATGGCAAAACCCACAGCGGCTTTGTTGCAATTTATTTTTTTTCTTCCTGTTGACAGAAAATGAACAGAGAAAGGCTTTATAGATTGGCCATTGGGTTTACCGATGCTGAGCACCTCTCGAAGGTTTGGAGGGTGGAAGTCACGTGTCCGTCCACCCGCTGCTGACACAGGCTGCGGTTGAAGCTGTTTGTGTAAACCTCTCGCAGATGGTCAGCGGTGGAGGCTCTTAAACAGGCAAAGTGGATCGTTTCCTCTGACATTTTCATCAGGGCAAATGGATTTCACAACAGGAAAGGAGAAATGATACAGTGCAGGCTTTCATGAATCGGAGCGCCTTTGAAAACAACATCCATCAAGTGGAGATAAAGGGCTGCGGCGGCCTGTCGTGGAGAAAAGAACACAACACGGGGGCAACTCTGAGGGAGAACAGGAGAAGTGGGATTACAAAAGGCGAATTAATGAGAATACGAGAAGTAGTATTACAGCTCACGTGTTCATCAGGTCTTCTGTTTTAAAGCCATATATGGGTTTGTCTGGCCTGGCCTTTTCATTGGTTGTTGCCCTGGCGTCCACAGGGCTGCGTTTAGTTGATGCTTCTGCACATTTTTATTGCAGAATTTCTTTTTGCAGAATTTTTTTACAGGCTTTACTGAATACACTTTGCAAAATGAAGACCATTTATGCAGCTTGAAGCTGTAAATAAACTCAGGTAAGAAACACACAAACACCCATTCGTATAAATATATTTGTAGCCATTATCCTGTACCTAATGACGTCAGTCGTACACACAAGCACAAGAATAACACACACACACACACACACACACACGAAAACAACACGCGGGCATGCTCATTCATACACGCAAACACATGAGAAAATTGTAAAGATGTTAACTGGGGTGACCATAAGTATGTTGATGTAAAGCTTAGTAACACAGTCCTGTTCCTCTATAACGGGATCAGACAGTAGATACCCGACAGCGTCACGAGCATCTATCAATGTCAATAACACTTTATTTACTAGGTCAAAGGTCGCTTAATAAACATTGCGCTATCACCATTGTTGCTTGCTGCCGTTGAGGCTATTGTCGTGCGCGATGATGATGATGATGATGATGGATGTATGGATGTATGGATGGATGGGTGTACGGATGATGATGATGATGATGATGATGATGGATGTATGGATGTATGGATGGATGGGTGTATGGATGATGATGATGATGATGATGATGATGATGATGATGATGAATGTATGGATGTATGGATGGATGGATGGATGGATGGGTGTATGGATGATGATGATGATGATGATGAATGTATGGATGTATGGATGGATGGGTGTATGGATGATGATGATGATGATGATGATGATGATGATGATGATGATGATGGATGTATGGATGTATGGATGTATGGATGTATGGATGGATGGATGGATGGGTGTATGGATGATGATGATGATGATGATGAATGTATGGATGTATGGATGGATGGATGGTTGTATGGATGATGATGATGATGATGATGATGATGATGATGATGATGATGATGATGATGGATGTATGGATGGATGGATGGGTGTATGGATGATGATGATGATGATGAATGTATGGATGTATGGATGGATGGGTGTATGGATGAGGATGATGATGATGATGATGGATGTATGGATGGATGGGTGTATGGATGATGATGATGATGTAAGATGCAGCACGAGACCTTGTACAACCCTACACCTCATCAACGTAATGAGAAAAGTGTCGATGAAATCTTGTGGGTAAAATCCTTTAATCTTACCAAAATAAGTTATTTTTATCAGGGAAATTAAAGCTATTTTTGAAGAGACCGCAAAGGTATATCAAGAACTGCTGTCACTATTCTTGTTGTTGTGGCAACTAATGACTAGGTGACGTGCCGTAGTCCTGGCGCACATCAACAAATGACCAGGGCACGTGATGTTCACGTGCTCTCGCAGTTAAAAAAAAAAGTTTTCCATGGCTTCAGATGTGAGCACCGCAGTCAATCATGTTTCCCGTTTGAGCACAGTCACCCCACAAACCCCAGTGCAGTTCCTGTAATCAAGTGAACAGTGTCGTGACTGTCACCGCCACTGACGTCACTGGCGCCTACGTCACGGGCCTGCAGGTGATGTAGGTGGCAGCAACGTCTCCGCACGCCATCTTGCACTTCGTTGTGGCGCTGTTACAGCCGTTGTCACTGACTGAGATTGGTGGAACTTAGCGACAAGCGCCATGTCGGGGGACAGATTGTAGTGCACCCCGCTGTGCTAACCGCCTTTCTTCTTACTTTCATGGTTTGGTTTGCAAGTTTCCTACCTTCTTTTAGTTTTAATTTTTGATTTTCTGTTTTGTTGTGTTGTTTGTTTTGAAAAGAACAGAGCACGTGAAGTCAAGATACCAGTAACCGACTGACCACCCTGTGGCTCACCATCTGGCGATGGAATCTCTTGTTCATGAAGCGTGACACAAAGCGGTTGTCGCCACCACGCGGCGCCAGGCGTGTCCACATCCGGTGGCTGTCAACAGACTTACAGAAAACTCTAGGTCAGGTAGAGAGAAAGCTCATTAGCACTGGCGCTGGTTTGTTTTGTTTTGCTTTGTTTTTTTTAATGAAAGAAAACATCTGTGTTACTCCACCGCCAGGATGCACGTGACTTCATCAATAATGTTTGCCTACTCAGAATATTTTCCCAGTCGCCACACTCTCACTCCATAGACGATGTCTGAAAAATAAGGGCTTGAGGAATACGAACCGGCGAGTTTAAGTTCATAAACGTGGTGTTGATAGACCTGTGTGAGTAGGTCATGAATAATATGTATCAACCTATATAACTAATCTAATATTTGAAAAGCAATAAATATTCCTAGCTCATTCCTATATAAGGAAACATAATAAACCATGACCATAAACTAATTGGCATAAAAAATAATAGTTATTCTCTTGGTAGTCTTCATCACTACTTATGATAAGATACAATTAAAACATTTCGAAACTACCAACTAAAATGATTGTAATCATGACATAGGTAAAATTTATTATAGAAAGAAATAACGACAGCGCTCAGAAAGAAAGCTAAGCGAGAAGTTTACAATTATTCATAAACGAGATTAGTAAATTATTAGAGACGAGACTTGTTTGTGTAACTATAGTTGTAGAACAGAAGTAAATAAAACCTCGCCATAAGACAAGGCGTGAAGAGGATGCCCAGACTTTTCCGAGCTTCACCCACATGGAGCATGAGCCATGCAACTCTAAATAAAGCCAGCAGACGACAAGAAAAGGAAGGACAATGTATAGTCGTAACAAGATAATAAAACACAAGACAAGCTTGCAATATGTTTCACAACACCTCCAGCCACAGAAACAAGCCGGCACTCCAGTAGTTACACGCTCGTCATGTTTATAAATAGAAGTGTGTGCAGTCAATAATCAGCTGGTGTGTGCGAGTGTGTGCATATTTGGGTGTGTGTGTGCGTGTGTGTGTGTGTGTTTTGGAAGAAAATAATAAAGAATTAAGACAATAACCAGTATCATCGTCAGTCCTCAGTCTGCGATTGGCTGTGACAGGTCCAAGTCGAAGAAGATCAGCGGACATAAAACAGACGAAAGGTCGGTTCATGTTTTTATTGACCACGAAGACAAACAGTAAGGTTGACATAAAAGAGTAAACATACCACATCCTACCATGTGTAAAAGTGTAAACATACCACATCCTACCATGTGGCAGTCAGTCCCGGCAGTCAAGATGACACGTCACCTCGTGAAATCGAATGTCAAAAGCCCCGTTGGCCGAATGGGATTAAGACATTGGGTCGGTTCCAGAACAAGCTGGCGGAAATCAATTTTGGAGTTGGTGGTGGGGGCGGGGGGAGGAGACAGGAAGGTGGCGTCGGCGCAGGCGGAAGACGACAACAACAGAGAGAAGCCGCCGACATTTCCCAGAGAGTCGAGAGCCGTCGCCATGGACACGGCTCCTGCGCTTTTGTGGTCAAATATGTTGCTCACGTGACCCGCTTAACTGTCGCCAGCGCGAGTATTCAGTGCAGTGTCTATAGTGACTATTAAACACAATGTCTAGCCAGTATTCAGTGCAGTCTAGCAATATTCAGTTCAGTGTCTAGTCAGTATTCAGTGGAGTGTCTAGCTTCTTCAGTTCAGTGTCTAGCCAGTATTCAGTGTAGTGTCTAGTTGTATAGTGTTCGCATACACTGAATGAATAAGTGAACGAAAAAAAAAAACGAGCGAATAAAGGAAAGAAGGAAAGAAAGAGCCAACGAACGGCTCTGTCGGCGAATCGTTCGGCCCATTGGCCATGTCACACAAATGGAATGCACCGTCCATCTTTTTCTTCCCTACAAGCTTTTCCACGCTCGGCCTATTGATTGTCTCCCGCGACATTTTCATCTGCAGTCAGCTTCTAAGAACGGGTATCATGGCCGACGGGAGGCATATCTGCTACTTAGGAGTTTACACGCCGATGTGCTTAATTAACAACACTTGAAATTCTCCACAAATGTATTCACGATTGAAAAAATGAAATTGTCACATGGGAAGAGAAAAAAAATGGCAGGTTCAAGGCTGGTGCTTGAATGACATTACCTCCCCGTTGTTCAAATCTCACTGTTTTCTCCAGTAGATGAAACTGTGTCGCTCAAACTTCTGGGGTGGGTGTGGTGGGTAGTAAGGGATGGGTGGAAGGCCGGAGAGCTACTCCATCCTGATCAGCGATTAGGGTCAGTCACTCGAACTGGATGCGAAATGTGGTTTGAAGATGGAGAGGGGCAAGTAGAAGAATCGTTGGAGGATCAGGGGTTTCGTGCTGGGGGAGAGAAATTTATTTGGCTGGAGGGAGAAGCTTGGTTTGATGTCCTTCTGTGCTATGGCAGGCTGGATGGACGCTCCAGTGCTGACAAGATAAAACGACGCAGCCAACTGAATTCTCGCCATTGGCAGGCCACGAGGATCGTGGAGGGTGGGCAGAGGCAGCGGTTGCAGTCTGCTGCAGTTCATCCACTGATGGCTAGAGGAGATGGATTGCAGGTTCATCCACAAAGCCTTGATAATAAGGAAGGACCTGTTTACTGCCAACGACTTTTTTTTCTTCTAAGAATGACTGTGACCCGAGCTTAGGGTTAAAAAAGCAAACCTTTGTCTAGTTGAGGTTTTTGTTCGTTCTTGTTGATGTGTTATAACCGTAAAATTACCATAATTTATTAATGAGTATGTTGATTGCATTTGATGGTGAGCATAAGTCACTGCTGTAGATGTACCCGTTCATCTTGTGTTCATCTATGCACGTCACTTTTCTCGTCTGTTCTTCTCTGTCACCTCGATTGGCTGAACTAAGTCGGGCTTACAATGTTAAGTAAACACACGCTTGTCATGAACAAACATGTTTATCGGCTTAAACACAAGTTTATTAGGTGCAAATGTGTTTACCGGATGTAAGCAAAGTTTTTTTCTGGAGTAAACACATTTGTCAGACGTGAATACTGACAGCGAGCACGTGACCAAGGCGGGTATCCTAGGAGCACAGCCATGTCTGTGTGAACAGCTTCCCTGCTGGTCACGTTCACAGCCAATCACAGGTTCACGTTTCTCTCTACTTCTGTTACCGCAGTTCAAAGGTCAAAGGTGAAGATGTCACTTTACAGCACGCGCAAGGCTAATTGTTTTCTTTTCCTGCAACCACTCCATGTCAACAGAAGTATTTTCATTCCTGCAGAAACCCTCTTGACCCTGACCATCTCCCTTTTTCAAAACAATTTTTTTAAGGAAAGGTAGCCGACGTGTAAACTGTTAACCCTCTATTTTTCCTTTTAAAAAATATTGTGTTGTGTCCTTTAAATGGGGAAAATATCTTTCAAAACCTGTGTGTGTGATATACTGATTTAGATAGTCATACAGTCAGGCAGGAAGGCAGGAAGGCAGAGGACAGATTGACAGAAGACACATAAGACAAGTAAACGACATCACAGAAGACAGACTGACAGAAGTCACAGATGTCACACAAGTAAGAAGTCACAGAAGACAAAGAGACTTAATCGCTAGGTGACCTTTTATACTTTCTCTCAGGGAGGCTATACTTTTCTGTTTACTTATCTTTTTACTTTAGATGCTAATATTTAAATATCTCACCTTTAATAAATTGCTTAAACACACATCGCACGACTTCCATTATAGCAGATATGTAATCAATGGGTATAATAAAAAAAGGGTAACTTATGGCCCTTGGATGTACAGAGAAACATATACTGGAAAGAAAAAAAATTGAAAAATAATAAATGAAAAAAGAAAATACAAGTATGTGGAAGGCACAAGCAGGCGATTAGAACATTAAAATCCACACATGACTGACTCAAAGGAAGAACAGTCCTGTAACAAGAACAAAATCCACGAAAAAAAAAGCCACCATCTAGCATTGACTAAAGGAGGTATAAAGACTGAGCCAGTCCTCCTGAAAGCATGCGACCTGCCCTCGTCTCCAGCCAAGCGGAACCCTTTGCTCCATCAAGCGGATCGAGGAGCGTGTTTCCGGATCCTTGTTGCCAAAACACAGTAACTGACAGACTAGTACAATAATCTATAATCTCAGTGAGGTACCCCAGAGGTAAACTACCGCGAAAATTGTCGAGAGCAATCACAGAAGCAATTTGAGCGATAGGCATGGGGAAGAAAAACAATTTTCTTGTAGCAGAACAAAGCTCGGGCTGGCACAATCACCTTTTGTGTCACATCCCCGCCTTCACCCCGCCTCGTGTGATCCATGGCCTGGCATCACAGTGAAGTGATCTCACGTCACTTCAAATCAATGGCGGTGGTGGCGGTTATGGACAACTCCGCAGTCACCTCGATTGAGACCAATTTCAGACAAAGCCCAGTCATCTGACCTCCTCTCTCAATAGGACAAGGACATCTTGTGGAGGGCTTTACAGGAGCAGCCAAGCGCATCATCGGTGGTTTCCTCCATGTCTTTGAGTCCACACTGGAAGTCGGCCATGGACTGAATTTGCTGCTGAATTCGACTAAATGAAGTAAAGATGTTTTTTCTCCGATTGTGAATCGAGTGTATTGGCAAATGAAGATGTAGGTAGTAGTACTGAAGACAGATATTTATTCTTTTGAACTGCTAGTGAACAGTCCAAAATAAAATAAATCTTTGGTTTAGTGTCAGTGGTGTTGTAAAAACATGTAAAAAACACGACTATTGCAAAACTAATAGTAGAATATTTGGGGATTTATTTATGCAAGTTTTATAGAATCATTAGCGATAAACCTTGCAAAGTAATTATTGCCGTGATATCTCTTCTTCGAATTAACACGATCCTCCCTGACAATCTCCCTGGCAATACCCTGAAAATAAGTGTATCGTATATTGGTCTATAAATCATCTACTTACTGTGTTCTTCAGGTCTCTAGTCAAGCTAGTCAAGAGTTGTAACACAAGAAAACAATGTAGGAATATTTATTTACCATTTGTGTCTTACTCTCCGTCTTTCTTTTTTAATTCTATATTTTTTTTCAGACTCTCTCCTTCGATCCTGTCATATCACTTGTAAGAAATGTTTGTCTGTATGTGTGCCTGTCTGTCTGTCTGTGTGCCTGTCTGTCTGTCTGTCTGTCTGTCTGTCTGTCTGTCTGTATATCTGTATGTGTGTCTGTCTGTCTGTCCGTCTGTCCTTGTGACAAAAGCTGGCTGCGTGTTGCTTTGCCCTAGACTTATCCTGTCAAAGAAAAAAATCATCCTCAGTATCTGTTCAGTATTTGCGGTTCCTCGAGGCTAAAACTAATATTCCACGGCAACCAGCGAAACGTGAATAACAAGGGGTGCGAGCAGCCGACCTGACAGGCAGCCAGACACCTAGAAATAATGTCTGAGCCATCCGCGTCATAAGCCACACCATCCCACGTGACCGCACAACGATCACAAAGCATTGTGTGCAAACCAGATAAGTACACGGCCAGGGCATCAATCGCATAAAAGAAATAATAAATATATAAAATGCATATCACAGCAAAGCAGCAGGATGCAGGCAACAGGGATGTGGACTCATTCAAAGTGTGGTTGGCAGCCATGGCTGTGGTACCAAAGGTTTGAACAGGGGTGTCTATTATACACCGCCCATCAGAAGTACAGAAGGACATGTTCGGAAAAGGTACAACACCAACGATCAGTAACAGTAGAACACAACAAAGAACCATAACAAAAACAAGAAGAACAATACCAAGAAAAGAACAAAAACAAGAAAAGAACAAAAACAAGAAAAGAACAAAAACAAGAAAAGAACAAAAACAAGAAAAGAACATAAACAGAACAAGAAGATCAACAACAAAGAAGAAAAATAACAAGGCAAACTAAAATGACTGCCTTGTCAGTCCACCGGCCCAGGGAATCTTTGAGAAAGCTTAATTAACCCTATGAGGGACAAACATTGTAGGGTGGTCAACATTTTACGAGGGCCGTCGTTACACCACCGGTCACCTGAGCAAACGTCTCTACTGGACTCAGAGGAATAGTCCGTAAAATATTTCCCATTCGACCACGTATAGGTATCGCATGATATGAGAGACTTCTGACAGCAAACACACCAAACTTCACTGTCCTGAAGACCAATAAAGAAGCCTGCCATCGAGGACATTGTACGCCGCGAGCTAAGTGGCTAGGTGTGTCTAGCAGTCAGCTAAAACCTTTACAAAATACTGGCAGTTTCAGTAACTGCTAGGTGTCAGGTTTTTGAGTTAACTTTGACCCACATTCTTTGCCCCTCCGACCACTTCCAATCCTTTTTGCATCTCAGTTGAAACCCCAGCTCTCACACACATTCCTCATGGAACCTTACTTCCCGAGAACTCGTGTCAAATATTTCCTTTCTTGTCAAGCTTTTCCCTAACATGCTAACACAAGAAAAAAAAGCACTTGTCGAATAAAGAATCAAAACATTCCAAAACCTAATCGTATCAGGGACTGGGTCGACTCCATTAAGCAAGATATTTTAACCACTTGGGAATCCTCCCTCCACAAACCTATTAGAAACTGCAATAAAATCAACTTTATATCTGAGCTAACGGCGCTGTGAAAACTGCTTGCAGTCAGATGGAAGTCATCCTACAGTCTCCTCCCTCTCCCTCTCCCTCTCCTCCTTTTCTCTAGCTTTCTTTTAATCTTTTCGCTTCACCTTTTTTCGCTTTTTTTCTTTCCTTGCTCTTCTATTTTTTTCCTTCATCTTAATATTCTTTTATTTTTTTTTTCTTTTGCTCTATGTGTCTTTTTTCTCCTTATAAAATTCCCTTTAGCTTTCTTTCTTTCCTTGTTCCATTTCTTCTTTCTCCTTGTTCACTGAGCACCCTTTGTTGAGAGAATTTTGTATGTCTACCCCGCAAACATCGTACTTTTCAACCTCGTTGTGTGCTTTGTGAAAATGTCTGGGAGTGTCCTATTGTGCAAAGTATTTCCAAGTAAAATATTAGTAATTTTTTTTTTTAGAATACGTGTCGCACGGGCCGTTTGTCTGTCTGGTCAAAGACGATCTACGAGGCCAGAGAGTACAGTATAGCAACATCATTTCTTTGAAAGTCAGTTGTCTTGCCTTTAATTAGTTTGTGTGCTTGTTTGAACTGGAAGAGTATGAAATATCCATCTATGAATATGGTTACCGTGTTTCCACTACTCTTGCTGATATTTCTCTCAGTATTCTGTTGGGCTGGGTAGTTATCCAGAGGTCAGTTATCCATGACAGATTCCAAAGCAGTACAGGTGGACAGTGCAGGTGCAATGTTCCACAATGTTCCACAAGTGCAGATGGAGAAACAACACCATTTGTCCTTGCTTCTAACCCAGGCTGCTTTCGGAAAGCCGATGTTTACCTTTGAAGATTGCGATCGTGATTACAACAGCGCCAGGTGAGGTCTCCTCATACCTGTTCCACACCTGGCCCACGCCACCTCCGCACCTGGCCCGAGATACCGGCGATGTGTCTCTAGAAAAGTCGATGAACTCAAACATCACGAACTCCGTGTGTGCAGGGTGGGCGGAGTTCCAATTTTTTCCTATTGACAGCACTCGGTGCACCTTCTCTCTGAGCCCCTAAAAGACATTTGTACTCAAGCTGTGAAAGCATCTGGGAACGAGATAAAAAGAAAAAATTGCCACAAGGAGCAAGTCTCCTGAAGTCAAGTGTTCCTTTAAAAACATGAAAATTACTGGAAATCTGTGTCGTCTGGTTCATTTCTTCGTCCTTGATAATCTAAAACTTAAAATCCAGGCTTGGGTGTGTACCTGAAAACCTCAGACTGAAGCTGTTAGCCTTGTGTTCATTAAATGTCTTAGCTAATAGTCTTGTTTACAAACAGTCTTATGAACATAGCTTTAGTTGTTCTTTATGTCTACTGCTCCTACACTAGTTCTACCGACACAAAGAACTTGAAAAGAGGGGGAGGGGCAAAGTAAACGGACATCGAAGAATGATCGTTGTCAATGTCTTCCTTTTGTCATCTACCTTCAGAACAAACGTGGGTCTGCAGGTAGCATGGTTGTTGGCGGACAGAGATTGATGTGAATGGAAATTTTCTGTTGAATTCAAATCAAGCTGAATAGGTGTGACTAAACAGGAACAAGCAGGAGAAGGTGTGATGTGAGTTAGCTCCTGGCATTTCACACAAAACATTTCACACGGTTTGTGTGATGGATTTTATACGACTCCTATTGGGTATTTTGTGCACTTGTTGGGTAGTTTATATGACTCCTGCAGGGTATTTTACGGGATTCTGGTATTTCGCACGGGTTCTGTGTTGTATTGTATGCAGGACGTGTGCAGATGGTCGTCTGCGGATCCAATGTTGGCTAAACCGACAGGAAGATCGTGCTTATCTTGCAAACCCAATATGCCGCGGAAATCCTAAAATAGTTGGTGTTTACAATAAGGAAAACAAGCAGCTGATAGTGCAAACAAGCAGAGAGCATGTCGGTGCAAGGGAGGACACTGCCTTATCTTCCATTTCGTGTGACGACGATGACAGGTTCAACAGACTCTCTGTGCAAGTAGGCGAGTGTTTACTGAACAGGAGTAAGACTGAGGGAAGAGATTCACCCACGAGCATCAGTCATTGATTATCTTGCAAGGTTTAAAAAAAAATCTTAGGTTTTTTTTTTTATTTTTTCTTTTCCTATTCTCGTTATGTAGGACGGAGGAGTCTGTTAATGTCTCTGTGTTTTTGTAACGCTTCCGTTTTTGGAAACGGTGACGAAATAACGACATAACAACGAACTGAGGTTTTTTTTTTAAAAAAAAAGAAAGGGATTCTTAGAGAAAAAAAAATGTAGGAGAGTTAAAAGGTCAGATTATATTTGAAGGCACCACGCAGTGACAATCGCTTGCAGACCCAGAATGAGGACTGCAGAAGGAAAGACAAGAGGCTGAGACGCTGGAAGCCCATCTGTTGCTGGTGTGTGGCTGGCTGCCTGGCCGCTCGCCTGCCTTCCTCCTCCTCCTGCTGCCAGCCAGTCACGGAACCTGGTCCCCTCCTCATCCATACCCACCCTCCCATCTCTCTCTCTCTCCCGCCTGCTCTCTCGGTGTGTGGCACCAGAATGACTGCACCACTGTCACACCCCGGGCACTGGCAGCGCGAGCTGATTACCTCCCAGCACTTGAGGGTAATCGCAGAAAATTAAACGCCGCATGAGTTTCGGGCCGTGAAGCTGCTGGGTGGACGGAGGCAGGCTGTGACATCCTGTGGCCAGGATGGCATCTGCCTGCAGTCTCTGCAATTGTTGTGACTCCATGCGGGACCTACTTGTGTTTTGAAAGCGCCTTTTGCAGTATGGCTCGCCTCCTGGCCTCGGTGGGGTCACCATGTAGGTGGAGGTGAGACTAGCCTGGACGAGGGTACCGCGGACCAACCACTGAAGACCTGGGTTTGAACACACATAAAGGTAAGTTGATGACAGGGCTTGGGGTTGCTTTCTGTCTCTTTATTGTTTTTTCTTATTCTCTTCAATTGTGTTGCTGGTATGATAGAGTGTGTCCGGTTTCTGTCTTTCTCCTTTTTCTTCATCATCACCATCGTTTTCCATCTTATGTTTTAAATTACAAAAGGATTTTAGTCACGTGGGCAACTATGCAAAACGTGTACAAATATACAGATTCTTGTCCATGTACGCGAATAGAGTCGAATATAAGTGCATGCTTCAAACGAATGATGGATGGATGCATGCATGAGGACCAGTAAGTAAACAGATAAAAGGAGAGAGCGAGGTAGATAAACCAAATAGGAAAGAGAGGGGGAAGATGTGGTGATACTTCTGTAATAAACGATCTATCTTTTTCACAGAAATCAAGGTTCAATGTGAAATTTCAAGGTTTATTTTAGTCCAGATATTTTAAGGAAAGAAACAAACATGAAGCAGTCACGTCACATTCGTTATGTCACATGTCACGTCACATAATGTCACATGTCAAGCTGCGATACAGTATCCGTTGTTTCCTTCCCTAGATGACTAAGAAGAGATTCACCTGTGATTTGTGTCAGAATAATAATGAGTATTTCCCCATTAGTGATGTTTGTTTACACAAGAGTAAGCTTTCAGTTATCACAGATTGATGTGTCGATGCACCCAGCAGGCATCAGTAGTATGTATGTACATAAATAAGGCAACTGTGTACTCGAAGTCAACAGATTATGAAGCAGGGAGGTATAATAAGATTTCAAAACATATCTGTAACATCTCTTGTTACTCTGCACTCTTGTTTATTGATGCAGTTGTCGTTTTGTTTTTTATTTTGTCACTGACGGTTAGTATGGTGTGAAAATAACAGAGACTCGTAGCCTCATCGTCTAGACTTGTCATTACATTAACCTTGCAAGAATCATCGAGACACACGTGCATCTCCTGATCACACGGGGGCGATGAATGCGAGATCCTGTGAGAACAAGCGAGAAGTCGCGAGATTTTCTCTCCTCTCCTAGTCCACCTTGATTGATGCGGCGCCCCGGATGCGATCAGCCTCGTCCAGCTGCTTCCGCCAGGGCATTGCTGAGTCGACAGAAGTAGAACGAATTCGATAAAGATGGTTTCAATAGACTGCTTGTTGATGAAGGTATGGAGCTGCTTCATTCGTCTTCGCCATCAAATGCAGTACTTGAAACCAACAGGATGGATTAATGCTATCAAATGTGTGTGCGTTTTTTTTGTTTGTTCGTTGGTTTGTTTGTTTGTTCGTTCGTTCATTCGTTCGTTTGTTTGTTTGTTCGTTTGTTTGTTTGTTGGTTGGTTGGTTGGTTGTTTGTTGGTTGGTTGCCGTTGCCGGATAAGGTGCAGACAGTGCAGACAGCCGGGTATCTTACCAAAGTCCTACCCTGGCCCTGCACTTACACAGCAGCTAGAGGCAGACAGCAGCAGCTCCAGAAGCCAGTGAAGAGCAGGCAACACGTGACATCTTCCCACAATCCTCGTGACACACTGTCAGCCAGAAATCGCTTTCTTGGGATCCACAGGCCGCCGCGGAACGTCTGGAGCCAAATCAGTGACTTGTAATTGTTGATTGACTTAGTCAGCTGCTTGTGTCTTGTTCTTCCACTCTCAACGATTTCGTGCACTTTCACTTCTCGGGAAAATTTCTATCAATGAAGGCATCCCATTCTTAGGGACTTGCATGATTGATTGATCGATTGGCTGATTGATTGGACACTTTTATCAGCAGAATGACATTTCTGGACGAATAACATTTCCAGTGGAGTCACCTGTTTACACAAACTACTCTGAATCTTTTATTAAGTTTGTATTTTGCACAAAATGCAAGTGTCGCCCCCTGTCACGTGTTGTTAGGTTGTGACAGTCGTCTTCACGGCAGCATGGATCTGCAATGCCCTCCATCAGCATTGAAAGTGTTTCCAACATTTTTTTTTCACTTTACATTCTTTTTTAAGTTTTGGAAAGGAGCAGTCGGAGTTTAATGGCTTTGATTTCTGGGTTATCGCCTTCTTCCCCGAAAGGTTTCTCCTTCACACACACACACACATGCGCGCGCAGACAAATAATTTGCTTTACTGGTAACCCCCTGAAACGTGTTGTATTTAGGTTTAATTTGTAGGTGTAGCATCTTTACAATATTTTGTTTTTAATTTGTTTAGTCCATTTTTTAACCAGACCCAATGATTTTGTCAAAACTGATTCATCGATGTTTTCTTTGTTTCCTTCCTCTATTTCTGTCTGTCTTTGTTGTTTTATTTTTTTGAAAGCCTTTGTCTGACCTAACGTGCACACACAAGGGCATGGTGACATCCTCCCACCCACTGACCCCCAGCCCCTCACCACAAGCCGGGTGTTGGAGGCTGTGCCGGGTGCACAACTCAGCTTGCAACTCAACCACTAGCATTACCTCCCCTGCCTTTTCTTTCCCATGTAATTCAAAATTAAATGTCAGCTGCAGTGCCACGGGCTGAAGAGAAATGTTCAAGTACCACTCGATCTGAGGCCAAACAGGGAGAGAAGACGATTTCTACTCCCGCTTCCACATTTCTCGACAAATCCTGGCGGATGTCAGCATGATCCTGTCCTGTGTTTTCTGACGAGCTCAGCGACACAATCGTCAGCAGCCTTGACATTTTCTCTCAGCATGATTGGTGGTCTTAGGTCGTTAATGACTGAGCTTTACTAGGGATGCACTGCAGGTCCCGGGTGTCGTGCTGGAGGTGGAGGCGTCAGGGCTGTGAGCCGCGGGTGGCGCCATTACCCGGACAGAGCTGCGCGACAACTGCCGCAACTGCTGCGTGGGTGTTGTTGTCGTGCTGCGGCTCTGTCCTGTAAACAGGTCGGGGCTCTCCCTGACTTACTGACACCGCACTCGTACTCGGCTACCCGGCTGATAAACATGGGTTTACGTGTGCTTACGCATCATTTGACGCATGTCTCCACTTCCGGTAAACGCAACTTCCTGTCAGTCAACGCAAGCCTCTTACAAGAGGATTACTCGGTCCCCAATACGATGACAGTATAAAAATGATAGGTCTCACGGTGACAATTGAGTTTTAGTGCACATGGAATGTCTACTTATTTGCATTGTCTTTTTACTTTCTGTCTTTCTTTCTCTCGTCTTCCATCCTCACTCCAGTAGGATATTTTCTACAAGAGATTAACCGGCAAGTCATATAACGGTTTTATTTGTGACAAACAATCATCGCAGGCAGCCAGTAACATCGAACTCTGAGGCTTGCGACATGAGTGGCAAATCGGTCTTGAATAACTGTCCGCAATAAGTGGATGGGGACACCTAGGTATGTTCAGACCAAGGATTGATGAGGCTCCAGAGAAATCAAAGGAAAGGTAGCTCCTTCCTGTCTACTTTTTGTGGCTTTCATTCATCCTGATCCAAACTTCAACCAAACGTGTCTGAAATCCAAACTTCAGCGAGTTTAAATTTGTGACTCCAAGAGATCCTCCACCAGCAGGCACAGTCAGGCTGCCAGTCAACAAAAGAAAATTAAAATTCGGGAAAGATACCACACCGGTAAATGCCTGTGGCAGTTGAGACAAACAACTCAATGATTGAAAGAAGGAGTGTATCTTTCGATTTTTGCGGAGTGCAGTGTTGTGTTTATTGAGAAGATGAACTGTCTGGGACACTCTCTCGACATACCTTTAACACAGAGTGAGATATTTTTGTTGAAGGTACAACAAATGATTATTTAGTTGTTTTGTTATTCCTGTCAGTGTTAGAAAGCTATCATCTTGAATCACTTTTATACCTGCATTTTTATATAAATATCAATATTTATAGTGTTGCTTTGATGTGGTATGATTCTCTGGCTCAGGGTGTTCGACTGATATTTTAAATCATCCCATACTTGAATCTCCTGGCGGGTGATTTGTATGAATTTTTAAACATTCTTTGCCGGCAATCTCTTCAGACTGATGCTTCCTGTTGTGAAACATTCAATCGCTTCTCAATCGTTGTCTCCTCTGGAAAATCATAAAAGCCGCCATGTCTGATCACCGGCAGCAACCTTTCAACCCTGATAGGTATCAAGACTTTCTCCGCGGAGAGCGAGGCGGGGTAGCTATCCGGGCTCCTGTGGATACAGATTTTCGTGGCTACTCACCCGGATGTAAACTAGTAAAGATAAAAGGGAATATGTATGACTATATATACATAGAATATACCAATACCCCTTAGACAGTGACATTAATAATCTTGAGTCCTGTAATCCTAAAAGAACTAATATCATAATCAAATATTCATTTTTCTTGTGCTTTTAGACTGTAGAAGGTGATACTGAGTTTTAAAGCACAAGGGGAGATAAGTTTTATGTAGATGCCTGGATCCATTTGATTTTCTTTCCTGGTGTATCATTATTTCTCTGCATGTGTAATTGTTTTTCCAATGCATAATTATCTTTGTTGTAGGTTCGTCTTTCCATTTTAATTATTTCCCTTGTTCATACATTGTCTGCTTTGGTTGCAGAAGGAAATGTTCAATTGCAACATGTTTTAATGGATTATGTTGTTGTTGTTGTTGTTGTTGTTGTTGTTGTTGTTGTTGTTGTTGTTGTTGTTAGAATTAAAAATAATAATAAGCACACATCTACGCTTAAACATTTATCAGTGCAATCTTTTCTTAATGTTTTTTTAAATGTATACATCTAAGAAAGAAACATTTGAACAGGTGAACTTTTAGGTTCAAAGGAAAATCTGTTTCTTCTTATTGTCTTACATGTCACGTGAGTTTCCGATTTAGAACTCTATTTCCGCTGACTGATATTTCAAACTGATCGACACACTTCCTGCCTCTCTTCTGTCCTCCTTCTCTCTCTCTTATCTTTCTCTACCTTTTGTGTCATATCGAATTTATTTGCTACGAGGTACAGGATATTTGCAGGTAATCATTAGTAGGCCCAAAAAAGCTACACCACACATGAATCAAAGTAAAAAGTAATTTAAGTCAAATTAAAACTTCATAATAGCTGTGGAGCTCTTCCTGACCCTTGTTTCAATGAGCATCTGGACGAGAAATAACAAGAAACTAAAATAGAAAAAAGTTTTACACGTACAAAAAAGGTCTTAAAAAAAAATAGCTGCGAAGTCGATGGACTGTAAGTGGTTCACCGTGTTTACTACACATCACAGCACAAAGCCATCTCTTCCGCCTCCTACTTCTTTCCATGGTAAATCAGGGACACATAACTCGACAAGGATTTTTTTTCAGTCATTGGACCGAGGAGCCTCAAACCACTTCCCTCTGCTCAAAATTGTGTCAACTACCTAGGATATGAAAACTTAATTAAAACTTAATAATCAACTTGCATTCATTCTGAAGCAGCTCAGACAGGTAGAGGAAGAACGATAACGTGAAACATCACGAAAGTCTTAGATTGTCAGAGTTGTCTGTCCATGTACCAGAGACAAAGCCAACCAACGGCTGACGATTGTAAACTTCCGATCCACCTTTTTTCAGTCTACATAGTAAATATTTAGAAAATTCTTGCTTGAGATTTTTTCATGTGGAGACAATTTTCCTTGTCATAGTATTGCAGACCCGTATGAGCACAACAAATTACCTCCCCTTCTCAGCAAAGTGACTCCGGACATTAGAGTTTGTGATACAAGGAAACTGTGAATTGAGTCTGGAACTATTAAAAGACCAAAGTGTTGCGAATGCAGTCAGAATAACGGACTAAAGTGGAGAGGAGGGGACAAGTGAAGTGCTGTCGGGTGCACAGATTGTGTCTATAAAACGAGGCCAATTGTGGACACTGCAGTTGTCTGGAGATAAAAGTCACGTGGGATTCGAACGTCAAGCATTTTATTTAATCCCAGTGACACCAGTGGGCGCTCATGTCGGTTGATCTCACTGCTGTGTATTCAATGTTGGGTTTTAAACTAACATACAGACATATCCATCCCGTGTACCGCTGAGGCTTTTAAAAGCATTGGTGTTGGATTGAAAAGAGACAAAAACGATTCCTGTGTCATGCTTATGATGCAGAGCATCCCCAGGGGACAGTCACACAGACTTTGTGTCACCGACAGTGTCCAGCAGCAGACGATGAAATCTATTTTTAGGCATCAGTACTGCCCACCAATGGTAGAAAGGACAAAGCAGGCAACAGGATGTTCGTCAAGGAGTTTAGTTCTCCTGATTCCTCATCACTTTAAAGGGCGACACTAGCGCTCAGCAAAAATATTTGGAAATAGGACATAAAGTATTGCAAAACATATTCCGGTGGTATTTCATGACGAAGAGGCACCAGAAGTATTATATTAATGGTTTTTTTAATCACACCTGGATTTGTCGAGAAAACAGGAAGTGACAAAGTGGCTATGTTTCTAAAAATAGCGCCGTCCTTATCCAGCTAGAAGGTCTGGGTCTTCTTTCTCTGCATCATCACTTTTAGTATCTGCTGCTTGATCTTCTAAACCTTTCTTCTTATTTTCCTTATCTTCATAAGCCTCATCTTCATTTTCTTTGTCTTCACAAGATGCCTCACTATCTTTCTCCTCCTCTTTTTTTCGAGTCAACCCCATCAGTCTTCTCTTTATTAGTATCCTTCTCAAGCTCTTCTTCGCTTCTATTTTAACCTCCTCTATCTGCTGGTTGTTTCTCTTGCTTTGTTCTCTTCCTTATCTTTTGCATCCCCTGGCTCTTCTTTGTTGCCTTCCTTAATATCACTGCTGCCATTTTTTTATGTAGCACCGACGGGTTGGTACTAATGAGCTAATTAGTTATTGTAAGGAATGGATGGAGGACTCGCTGGTCAATGAAGTTACTAAGCTTTGTGACACCTGATGATGCAGTTACCCCATGTATCCATCGGTAAATCTGTGCAATATTTTATTCACACCTGCATTATTGCCCACCTGACGGCAGCCATGCTACTAACCCTATCAGCCTCATGGAGCTGCGAGCAGTTCCTTTTATTCCACCTTCTCCCTTACTCAGTGTCTTCTACAACTTGTGTTGAGTGCTAGTTGCCACCTGTAACACTGTGTTACTGAAAAATAATTTCCTTCAAGACTAAAGTCAAGGTACACGTCCCGCCACTAGCTGCTAGGTGGTTGGCTAAAGAACGAATTACATAAAATGTTCGTAACTTTAGCAGCCTGCTAGGCCTTAGCCATCCAGCTAGCAATTAACGGCGAGCTGTGCACCCCTCCCCACATTTTTTAGACCATCCGGGAAAGCGGACCTCAAATTATGGATGACGCTATTTCCGCCGGACTTCTTCAGAAGGAAGCCTGGCCAAGCCTCGTCTTGATGACATGGTTTTGGCGCGGAAGTCTGTGATGGGCGCTAAAGGGACTGTGGGCTGTCCTGATTACGATGGTCCGAGCCCGCAGCTGGACGAGCCCTGGATCCTCTGACTTCATTTCCTGTCGCTTCCAGCGAGGCGCCAGCGGCTAATAGGCACGTGACTGCGGTAATAGCCAATGCACGGCGAGGACGATCAATGCTCGGCTGTCTGCTGTGTGCACGCGGCCAGGATCACAAGAGGACGATGTTTGTGAGGCACGAGCGACTCGCGTGACGACGGCGGCTGTGTCGTCAGTGCTCGGCCAAGCGTGTGACGAGATGTACAGCCCTCGCCACCAGACAGGCGCCGCCTTTGAAGATGAAAAGAAAATGAGCCGCGTGGTAGTGGTGGGAAGGGGGTGAAGGGGTGGTGGTGACGACTATTCTTACAATGATGGTATATTTGGTGCAATCATCATCATCATCCTCATCCTCATCATCATCATCATTTGACCAGAGATTTAGCTACACACAATCTTACCGATCTCCTCTCCTATCCTTCAGACAGACATTCTCCGTGTTATGTAGCAACACGCTCTGTCTGACCTAACGGCACCAGTATAAACAATTATTCCATGCGTCTTCCATCTAAATCAACGGTTATCTGTCATTTCCTATTTCTTTTTTCCTGTTCCCAGCTATTTCTCTTTCCATATCTCCTTGCGCATGTCTCATTTTTCCCCTTCTCCCACCATTCGACCAGTGAAAAAGAACGGAAATGACGTCATTCGTTTCTTATCGTGGTTTTTCAGCCAAAAGAATTATTACAAACGTAAAGCTGCGTGAAAACCCTTGAGACCTAGTTGTAGTTTGTTAATCAGGTAGCTTTATAGTGTGTGCTTGTTATTTTACAGCAAACGCGTATACAAAAGAACTTTTGCTGCTGCTGCTGCTGCTGTTGTTGCATATTCTGCCTGCAGCTCATAGGATTCAAAATCCAGGAATTTGTTTTATTTATTTATTTATATATTCTGTTTTTATTTAACATCGACAATTAATATGGTGGAAGCTTCCTAGCTTGCTGTAAATGTTAAAGATGTTATGTAGTCAGGTAGCAGGAGACAACTCCTTGTCCTGTTAGTGGCCAATGGTACAAACAGTGAGAGCAGACTGGTGGGGACCGGACACGGTGTGCAGCTGTCGTAGTTCAATCACTGTCACAGTGGAGGACACTCCTTCCTTCTGCACATGTGCTCCTCGGGTCTCATCTTCTCATCACTGCATCCCTCACTCACAAGACACAGAATAGAACTACTACTGCACCAGCATCTAGACACGGACCCTACGGTGACCTCTTGTTCCCCGTGTCTGTATTGGTCGTGTGATGACTATGTCTTGACAGTCATGTCCTTTCACTGTCATTTGAGTGATGACTATTATGTTTCTGTCTCTCTCAAGCTAAATTTCTTTTAGTAAAAATACAAATCATATTAAGTACACCTTTAAAAAAACTAAGAACTTTCTTGTCGACTTACTTGATATTTTTTATGTTTCCTCTTTGTTATTATTTTTCCGTTACCTAGGTTCTGATTAAATTGTACCAAAGGTGAACGCTGCTCACACAAAATCCTCTCAGATGTATCATTTAACATTTAATTGCAATGAGTGCATATAGCGAATGCTGCTTTATAGCTGACCGCTGATATGATAATGATATTTAGCCACCAGAGTGCAGAGCACCTAACGGCGCCACTCGATGGTGGACGTCATCCGGGACACTCCACCGGTCCCTCCGCGATTTCCTTGCTGCCCTTTGACCTTATCCTCTATCAGATGAAATTAGATGCATGTGGGACCAGCTGCTTTGTTGCGGTGTTGGATTTTGCAGGACTTCTATTTATGCTCGTGCCACGCTCGATGAAGGCAGGAATAATTCATCCGCCGCCAGTTGTTATCTGCCGCTTGCGCTCCCTCCTTTCATTTTTCATGACACGCTCTGTCTGACAGTTGTTGTCCACCTCTGTCGGCAAGCTCTTTCGAAACATCCAAATGCATGTTTAATTAGAATCTGTGAGGTCTGGCCATGTTTAACTGCTTTCCGATGTCACCTCGATGTCATCGACATGATTAGCTTGTCGTTACTGTCAGCCACAAGTCGTTGCCGGCATCCTCTCGACACTTGGCATGGCGTCCATCATCCAGTCATCAGAATTGCTGATTCCTGCTTTTTCGGAAGTGTTCCCTCAATAACCTCATCACTTTGCAGGAATTGTATCCTCATCAAATCGCCACTGAGAAGAAATTCTGTTTCAACTATGACAGCATCAGTATTCAACTTTACAGCGAGGTTATCTCCGTCGTAACGTGATCACGTGATCAGGACACCACTGCAACGCCACCATCACGTGATCAGGACACCACCTGGATACCATTTGGTATCAGATAGTGAATTTCAAATAACTTTTTGAATGAAAAATCTTTCTCGCCTCCCTGTCTGTGTTTGTCGCCCGTACTGTGAGGGTCAGAGGGTTCAGACCTCGGACACTATATTTTTTACAATTGTTTACCGGACTGTTTGATGTAGCCATAGTTTCAGTTTCGACATGATACTAGTTTCCGTTCCTCCCCAGTTCCTTTATTATGTAGATGTTTGTAGGTACATTTCTAAAACCGTTACAGTCAGTTAGACGACGGCCCACGCAGTCTGCTGTGGTCTATGGTAATGACCGATGCCCACAAAAGAACAAAACAAACAGTGGAAATAATGGCAACTTGTCCATGGGAAGGAAGACAACTGCACGCCAGTGGCGACCCCTGTACAGAGGGCGCGGACAGCGAGTGTTGCGTGCTGATTGATTCCCTCCTCACCATCGCTAATGGTTGCAATTACGCCTCCTCGCAGTTTGAAAATAGCCGCGATATCGATAGGTCCGCGACACACTTTCCACCCCACCACCACCACCACCACCTCTCATCCACCTCACCTTCCATACCAACCACCCGAAGCTAACCACCCCGCACCAACCACCCCACACCTTGCTGCCTTGTACACCCACAGCAACCACCCTACCAACCACCCCACCAACCACCCCACACCTTGCTACCTTGCCCACCCACCCCGTGTTTTTACAAGGGCTGACCACTCCATGGACGCAAACCTCTACTGATCCTCTGAAGCTGTGTGACGCTTGAAGCAGAATTTCTTGAATGGAAAAAAGGATTAACTTTTTATAGCTTTCTTTTTCTCATCCGTTCGGTGTCTTTATTTTCGTTTTTTTTTTTTTTTTTTTTTTTTTTTTTTTTTTTTTTTTTTTTTTTTGCTGGACCGTTTTTGTTTTTTTGTTTGTTTTTTTTTGCCTCTTCCACAAAAATATCGTTTCTAATTCAACTCTTACTTCACTTACTTTCTTCCTTGTCATAGAATTAAAAAGTCTCCAGCTATTGCTTGTTATTACTCTGCTTATTGTTCGAACCTCACTGTTATCTCTATTGAATCCGTTGCCCCTTGATACAACCGGCGTTTATTCTTTAGACAAAATGGACACCGCAAAGCGATCTATTTTCTGGTAGATGCACCGACTTCCATCCAGTCATTGACCTTCCAAATGTTTACTTCCAACCTCCATTGTTGATGAGACAGGTCCACCGAGGGGAGAGAAGCAGGCTCACGTGGCCGTCAGCTTTCCAGAAGTCGGCCATCAGGACAGGAAACAACATCCGCTGCTCCAAAAACCGTTTGGTTGGCTGTGTGTCCTTGAAACCATTCACATTTATCAATGGGTTTTTTTTCTCTCTCTCTCACTTGCTCGCTGTCTTGTTTATTATTGCTGCTTTCAAAGAAATAAATGTGAGTTGTCTAAAGTAGATCACAGCGCATCTTTGCTTAGAGATGGTCACGTGAAGGATAAACATTCAGTGCGCTGACCGCTTTGTTGGACAAAACAAAACAAATTAAATACTCCACATGAGAAAAAATATTGGATCCTAGATAAGAAAAGATCCTAGATGGTGAAAGGTTGACAGCAAGCAGCAATGTTTTAATCGTGAAAGACAGCCTGGCGCCTTTTTATTTTGTTTCCGACGACATCGCATGTGCATAGACGAGCATCTACTGTCTGTTGTCAAACCTGTTTGTGCGTTGTGAGTCCAAAACTTAAAGAAAATTCAAGAAAAAAAACAGCAGTAACAACAGAGAGAGAGAGAAAGAAAAAAAAACTAGGGACGACCTAAAGCCAAGTGAATTTCTGATCCCCCCGACAGTTTGCAGGAAGCAGACCTGCATCATCAGTTCACCAAGGAAACTGGCCGCCATGGCGATGGTTGCATGCACACAGACCTGATACACTCCCCCCAACACAGACAAGTATCGACCCACTTGTTTAACAGACACATCTGGGGTCACTGGGGTCAGCTAAAAGTAAAAGGTTTGTAGTCTGGGGACACTCAGAGCTTCCTGCCGCTCGTTAGCTCCCCCCAGAGCATGGCCCTGTCACGGAGCACCTGGCTTCACGATGCCGTTGCCTGCAGCCCGGCCATCAGACCGACTGCTGCTGCCGTACATCATCGGGATGGTGGTCTGGACGGCCGGTTACGTCACTGAAGAAAAACGTTAGAAGATGAGAACCGGCTGACCGCGAAGCCTCGACTCAATGTCTGGATGAATTCGAACCTCAAAACCTGAAGGTTGTGTATGACTGACATTCGTCTTGTTTTACATCAAAGTTACAGATTTATTTTGCTGTTGTTATTTGTTGTTGTTGTTGTTTGTTTGTTTTTTTGTTTTTTGTTGTTTGTTTGTTTTGTTTTTGTTTCGTTTGTTGTTTTTTTTTGTAGTAGAGAGCTCAGAGGCTAGTTACATGGTCAGTAATTTTCTTTTCTGTATCTCCTGGTCACCTGACCCCACACGATGTGCGCAATATTACAATTGACAGAATGGATCGTTGGTCTACTGCGCACTTCCGGTGACCTGCCCTTAGCCACAAAACCACGTTGAAGATGTCGGCTCTGGTCCAGTTTACACCATTCTTCTGTTGACTTAATAGTTTTACAACAGGAGTTCAAAGGCTGACCCTAATGAGTGGTGACCCCTGGGTTAAGTTAAGCCAGGGGTTTGATTGTAACACTCTTCCTTCTCCATTTTGTTCCACTGTGGGGTTTGGTGGTATTCACAGGGTTGGTAGGTATCTTAAATGTTGTACAAATCCCCGGCTCTGTCATCAGATTCAGTAGCGTTTCTTTCTTTCTTTCTTTCTTTCTTTCTTTCTTTCTTTCTTTCTGTCTTTGTTTCTTTCTTTCTTTCTTTCTTTCTTTCTTTCTTTTTTAGTTTGTCTTTCCAGAGTCTACTACAAACAGTATTTGTATAAATAAGTTTAACTCATAAACAGTAATGATAAAAACAGTTGAGAGTTTTTTTTTTCTCCTCATCAATTATCAAACTGTTTAATGTCATAAGATATTTCATCAAGTACAATAGTTTAGGGTAGGGCTAATTATCTGTGAAAGCTATAGATGCCTCTGTTTAAGTGCATGTTGAAAGCTTGTGTACACACTACTACACGTTACAAGACTTGAGGTCAACTAGAAGTAAGATATCCAGTAAAATATCTCGTCTTCAGCCACCGTAGCTCCCCAGACTACAGGGAAATAATCTCCTCTCAGACAGTCACAATCGCTCTAATGCTGCAAAGTTGTCTGCCCCCGAATGCCGCCTTCAAGTTGCTAACACTTGAACACTTGACGACGACATCAGGTACTGACACAACAACAGCGGTGTGGGACAGAGGATTAGTCTCAGACAGCACCAGCCTGACCAACACATCCACCCGATGCTTGTTCATACCCACGTGACTGGAGTCCGATGTTCCTAGCAAAAGTGACACATGATGTGGAGGGCGTATTCATCCTCCATCCACCCCGAGACATCCTCCATTTTTACTGTCTTTCCCTCATAATGGCGATGGTTATCTCTCCGGATCATGAACATCTGCTCATCTATCTCCTCATGCCACTGGCTATAGACAGAAAAAATGAAAAAAAATGCTGATATTAAGTCAATTCTCGAGATTTGAGATGATGACGTCGACAGATATGCTCGCATTCACATCGCATACCCTGGGGGTAACGGCCTTTATGTCTCCATTCTTCGTGCAGCTTTCTTAGCCGACTCTTTCCTCCAGCAGCTTCTTTCGGGTGAAGAAAAATGTGTGATATTGATCTTGCCTGACACTCAGTGCGTGCACGCCTGCCTGATCATCGCACACACAGCTCATGATCACACACAGAACTCATCACACACACACACACACACACACACACACACAGTTCATCATCACACACAGAACTCATCACGCACAGCTCATCACACACACACACACACACACAGAGTTCATGATCACACACACAGCTCATCATCATCATCATCATCATCATCATCATCATCATCATCACACACACACACACACACACACACAGCTCATCATCACACACAGCTCATCATCATCACACACACAGTTCATGATCACACACACACACACGCACTTCTGTCACCCTCTTTCTCATTCTTGCCGGTATCTCGGTTTTTTCCCCTTTCTCCCCGCCCAACATACCTACTTTCTGTCTTCTGTCTTCTGTCATTTTCATTTTTCTTCAACTTATTCCCATTAAAATCTTTTTTCCCATGAAAGTTATATTTTCCCTTTAAAATTGTCCCTCCTTTGTTTCTTTAACCCCATTCTTTCTTCCTTTTATTTTTCTTTCATTTTTTGTTGCATCTTTTTTATCTTCCTTTCTTTCTTCTTTCCTCGTTCATTTTTTTTTTCTCTTTATTCTTTCTTTATTTATGTCTTTTCTGTTTCCTTATATTTAGCTGCTCTTTCGCTCAGTTTATCCCTTGCAAGCCTTACCTCCACTCAAAGGAAGATGCTGCCTGCCTTAAAGTCTGGAACAGACACTTCAATAAAGCAGAAAGGGCTGTTAGCTATCAAATGTTAGTAGCAGAAGATAAGTCACTTTACACTTTTATTCTGGCCTCGTGTGACTCGCTGATGGGAGGAGCGTGGAAGGACAGACTGTTATTCAGGCTGTGACCTCACAGGGGGTCAGGGCCTCACTCTATCTCAGTGTCATCAACGCATGACTGGAAGCCATTCCGCGCGTGGTCATCTGTTATTCTCACTGTCCGCGGTGTTTATCGCAAGACCACAGCTGCAACATCCTCTCTTGTTTTCTTCCTTTTTTTGTTTATCATAGCCGCTCCTAGTCACGTGGTGTGCCAGGTGCCTATTTTAGACTTATCTAATGTCAAATTGTTTGGACGCAAAGAAATGAAAAAAGGAGAAAATTAAACACAACTTTCCCTTCCATTAAAATATTAATTATTTTGCCAATAATAGAGCTTACTTATGTTTGTTTAGAATTTTTTTCTGTGTTAAAACTAGATCAGGCTACAAGGTTCGACATAAATAATTTTTAAAAATTTTGCTTGTTAATCATTTTGAATACAAGTTTCTTTTCTGTTTGTTTCTTATGACTATAATTGAAATGTCACCAGTTTTGCTTCTGGCTGTGAGAGAGAGAGACTTGCTCTGTTGCTGTACACATGACTTACTGCCCTACTTCTGTCTTTTGAATTGTTGTTGTTGTTATCGTGTGTGGTGTTGTGTTTGCCTTGTATTGTGTTATCTTATTACCGTTTGTTGTGTTGTTTCTACAGTGTCTCAAGTTGTGACTGAATAGTTTGTTTACCTGCGCTGCTCTGTTTTGCTAAGTTTTGTGTTGCTACTGTGTACTTCTTCACTCTGTGTTGTGTTGTTACTCTGTACTGTGTTGTGTTGTCACTGTGTACTGTTTGACCCTGTGGTGTTATCACTCTGTCTTATGTTGCTATTACTGTTTGCTGTGTATCAGTCACAAGTCTGTTCTGTTGTCTGTGCTGTGTGGTGTCATTGTCACAATTAGTCGTGCACTAATCACTGATTGCTGGTGTCACACTCATCACAGACACTTTCAAGTTATTGACCTTCTTGAACCCTGACCTATCTTCACCTAGTGGCACCTACTAAATGCTTTTGCTATTGCTGCTATTACTTTTTTTACCTTTTTAATGGCGACCTTGCTGACAAGGTGTTATTGCGGTAAGAGCATCAACTACAATGTCTTATTCATCTTCCTTGTCAATAGCCATTACATATAGGATTACACGTACCCAATGTAGGTTACATGAACTCTACCTTTCATACCTACTCCATCCAGCTTCTCCTCGCCCTCCTTCTTAACATCCTGGCAAGGAGGCCGATGTTAAGCCGGTTAAACCGCTTGATCTCTCTGTCTTCCCTGTTTTGCATCTTCCTCTCACTTTTCATGTTTCCATGGGTCTGTGGGCTCCAGGCTTTTGACAGGAGAGCTCGTCCGCTGAAGACACGAGCTGAGACTCCATGTGACCGGAGTGTGTGGAGGGAGCCTGTTCCCACAACGGTCTTTATCGGCCCTCCTCTCTCCTCCTCCTCCTCCTCCCCTCAACCCCTTGCCGGCTCCCCGAGTTGCTGAGACTCCAGCAGGATTATGCATCCTTGCCTCCGCTTGCTGGGCTTTGCTTGCTGGCTGAGAGTGTGTGGAGCCAGGCACGGACCCTGCACTGGCCGTACACTGAGGCTATAAACAGCCTGAAATGGTTTTAAAAAAGCGTGTTTACATCTTAGTCTTGGAGTAGAGTAGCTGGCCTTTCTTGTACACACAGCAGGCAGTGCTCTCTGACCCCTGCTGACGTAAACATTACTGGTATATGATGTGGATATGTTTTCACCCTGCATGTAAAGGTGAGTTAATTTTTTAAGGAATGTAGTAGTAAATGGAACTGACATTATTGGGCATCAGCATACCTTCTTCTTCCTTTTATTCTCTTGGTGCTCATTTTGAGGTTGCTGTTGTGTTCTTTGCTCTGTGTTCGTTTCTATCTCTCTCTCTACCCCCTCTCTCTCTCGTCGTTGTTATTATCAAAGTCAATAGTCTAATAGTCTGGGTGCTTTCTCTTGGGTATTCAGTATTCACAAATTTTCATGGACGAGGCGTCATCGGTTGGGAGAGGGAAATTCTTTGTCGTGAGGTAGTCGTTCCTGAGATCATTCTCTCACGTACACAGTGTGATGTAGTTTGTAGTCAATAGACAATTGTGTGAGATACATGACAGAGCAGGGAACTTATTACTGTTCCTTGTTACTGTTACCTAAGGGATTCAGAAGGACATGAGGTGACGTATCTAGGCGCGTGTGTGTGTTTATATATTTGCGTGCGTGCGTGCGGCATACACGTGTGTGTGTTTGTGTGACAGACAGACTCAAGAGAGAGAGAGAAGACATTGAGGAGTCCATCCTAGCTATTACCTGCTGTGGACAATAACAACATAATCTAATAACGGCTTTTACATGTGGCGTTGCCACAGCAGCACTTGTACAGAGCAGAAACAGGCCGACAAATTGATTTACCGATTCCGACCCCTCTGAAAGCCCTCACATTGTTTGTTAACAGCCTGAAAGTGATTATTTATCGTCTTTCTGGTCGGGGAATCGTTATCAAGGGACATAATCGATAGAGGTTACAGATGCCGCAAGGTTAGGACTTAAGGGATGAAAAGCAGACATCCTAGAGTTTAGTACAGCGGCATCTGAACCCGATGATGTAAAAAAAAAAAACTAGTTCAATACCCGGGTGGCGCAGCCTACTTTCGCCAGTCGAGTCAGCTGGTCTGCGAGTGTCTATCTCTGGAGAGAGTTGCTGAAGGTAAGGCGGCGAGGGAGAAGAGATAGACATCGCCCCTACCCCACCCCTCCTCTCATAAAGCAGGCCCCCAGATAAGAGAATGCTCTCATACCTGACATACTTACGATACCCTTACCACTAGACCACTTACACCTTTTTAATAATGTAAGTGCGAAAACGGTAGTCAACTTTGTGTGATAGAGACGAAGGAACTTGCCATCTTTGACGTGAATTGTTTAGGTTGTCTGCTAGTCCTCAAATCCAGAATGTAAACACTTATTTTCAGCCTTAAGAAACATTTGATAATGCTTGTTTTAAATCTGGAGACCAATTACTCTTTATAATGCTTATCAAGTATAAATATTGAACGGAGAAAGATCTTTTATTTCAAACCTAAAGGCATCGTTTAATAAAAGCTTGTTTATAGATGTTCGATGATTTTATGTGAGTGGAGTGTAGTTGAAGGTTGGAGCAGGACAGCTTTGCAGTCTGAAGGTTTCTTCGCAGACGTTTGTCGGTTTGTGGTTCACCATGGTTTTAGTTATGGTACCCCGAGCTTCACAATGTCCTTTTTTGCCTGACAGGCTGTCAGTGTAAAGTGCACTCGGAGAACAGATCACAGAGCAGCAGGGAGACGCCACCCGAAAATTTTAGTCAAGGGGAAATAAACAGCATAGGGATGCACAGCATATCTCTCTTTCTCTCTCTCTCTAATTCGTATGTATATATAGAGAGAGCAAAGCGTATAGCGATGTCTTTCGTGTCCTCCTTTAGTACTCTTATACAGCAGCATCTTTGATTACATATGTATCACCAAGTACACATTTTTCTCAAATACTTATTTTAAACATGCGTAACAATGGGTAATTTCTTTTATCTTTTTGAACCTGTTGAAATGAGACGAAACACAATTTGTTATTTTCCCCATTGTGGCTACAGCTATTGCTAACGCAGCTTCCACATTAACCCTCTGCGTGTCCACCATCCCCATGATGCTTTGCGTGTAACACTGTAGTCCCGATTCCAGGAGATAATAGGTTAATGTGTCTGGTGCTCTCAGAACGTTGATTGGTTTGAGAGCACTCAGTGGATTATGTACGGTCACTCTCCGAGCAATGAGTTATTGTTGTTCACACATGTCGTAGGTTGACAGTCGCACTTCTCTGTGCAAGTCTGTCTTGTGTGAGCCATTGTCTGAAAAGTGTTTCCTCGTCAGTTTATTATCAGCCATAGATTTAGAGCAAACGGACTCCTTCTTGTCTCTTTATAAATCAGTTGAAACATTGCAGTGATCAGTCATAGACACTGACACTTGTAGATAAAATCTTTATGACGCTTGTGGTTTATTTATGAATTATAATTGATGCTTTAAAACATATATTCTAGTACGCTAGTACTCAGCTATCCCGTTATTTAAGTCTCAAATCCAAGTGTATAGATTGAATATAAGTGTAAATAGTTTTCTTAGTCACTAGATTAATTGAATAATTTCTCTTGTAAAAAAAAAAGTAATTTTCTTTACTTTGTGCATACAAATTGCTGGGTGGCTTGCGGTTATATACTTAATTGCGTAACCAGTCTGTAATTACTTTCACTGAGAAAAGCAATATCTATAAAGTAAAGTATCCCCTAGCCTAGAAGCTGTAGGAACATGAAACCTAAGTGATTTATCATGCATAGTGCACTTTCTGCAAGCAAGTCGAGCGAACTAATCACTAGTCGATGGTGTATTCTCCATAATTCTTTTCTGCGCCTTTAAAGGTACTCAATCTTGCAATTAAATCCTTTAATATTTACAGAGTTTATTGCACGGCAAAATATGGCTTGTGGTAGCTACATAATTTTTATAACTATTACAAAAAGAGTCCTGAAGTTAAGCTTTCCTTGACAAAAGAGCCGTTATTTGTAGAGGGTCTCTCTCAGTGACCAAGGGAGACAAGTCATTTAGGCTTCCGTTCTTTGATGTTATTGACAGTTGTCTCTCTTTGCTTGAACTAGCACAGCTAGATGTTTTTACACTTCATAATCGCTGTAGTATTTACAGACATTACTTATAATGGGTTTTTAAAATAAATTACTTCCATCAATAATCTCTAGTGCTACAAGAGGACAGACCAGCTGATCGATCTTTCCAAGGATGTGTCCTTGACCTTCAGCTGCAGTTCAACGGCCTACGTGGCTCAAACTCTCAGCGCCATGGAGCGAACACTGTTGTGAAGAAAAATAATTTCCCCGCACACGCCAAGATTTGCGGAAGAAACTCATCATCCCAAACAAAGAGGCCATATTAAGGAACATGTCCTGGTAGCACGAAAATTTACGATAAAAAAGAAAAATTATAAAGGCGTGTTTATCAAGCGTCCCTGCTGAAAACCTGGTTTTGCACATTATAACAATGTTTCCTATTTGAGTGTAACACTGAGTTTAGACCGTGTTTCACTTCTTCCATTCACTTCTCTAGCTGCTGAGACTGTTGATTGTGATGATTGTATATTCCATGCAAAGGTTCGTTCGTGAAAGCTATATGCCTCACTGAAATGTGGTTTCGTGGTTCCATACATCTCATGATCATATATTTTTGTAATCAATTTGCTTGCCTTCAGCTTACTCAACTTGACAGTCATAGGTCTTCTCTACACACCAACAATAAAATGGAATCAAGCTGGGCGCATGTTATAAATGACTGGGCTTGTTGTTAGAGAAGGCGTCTTCACCCGCTCCTATCCCGCAGTTCCGAGAGACTAGTCTCAAATTATCATTATCGATCTCACAGGCCTGGAACGACTGTCGACGACGGCCTGATCGGTCAAGGGAGGCAGAGTTCAGGAGAGGGATCCGGAGAAAAGGCACGGCACCACTTGTAAAAAGCCAGCTGACTCTTACCCAGCGAGGCACAGACCGAACCCGACCTCCGCACGGCGTCAGACATGACCTCCATGTTTGGGCGGAGTCGCTGGTGCCAGCCCTAGCTTTCTTCGCTTGTTTTGGAGAATTTTTCCAGGAACCGTCGACAATAGAAGTAGGAGAGGTGACTCTTGATACAACAGTCAGTCCAACTTTCGAAGTGTTTGATTTTTTTTTTTTACCCTGTCCACGCAGTTTTTAAGCTGCAGCTATGCCTTGTGAGGAGGTTCTTGGCATCATGATGGTCGTTCTTGTTGCCGTCGGTGAGTATGCACATGACATTTGAATCTAGCCATGCACTTTCCCAATTACCCACTACAATTGCATTTTGTAAACGTGAAAATCTTGCTTGTAAGACTTTTGCAGACATCAGCATCCCAGAAGATTAAACCGGATTTGAACCGATACCTTTCGCTAGAAGATTACATTAATGTAAATGGCGTTGCGTCACGAAGCCAGAATGTACTTACCACCCACGCATAGGCTTTGGGCATGAGGCACGAATGAGCGATACGGGTATGGTGAGTGAGTGTGTGAGTGGAGGAAGACAGAGGCTGGAGAAGGGACAATCACAAGGCCATGCTGCTGATGTCAGTGCTCAGTTCATATCGACACCCCGCTCACGGCCAACATTGGGGGGACACGATGCACAGCACGCGCCGGGGGCGTAGCTTAAAAGTCACGTGGTCACAAATTCCACAAGAAAATGAATCCAGAAGTCTTCCTTGACCTTTTTTAAGTAATTACCTGCTGAGCTTTCACACTCTGTCTCTCCTCTCACCTTCTCACTCGCTTTGCTTGCATCTTGCATGGTTATATCATTTACAACTCTAGTAGTAATAATGATAATCATCCATGAGTTGGTTTAAAATGAGCAAAACATATATAAAATACATTTTATTTAGATTTTTTTATTAAGATTCATTTTTCTTATTGGTCTTTCATTGCACCCTTTCAGTGGAAGACCCTGAATACATCTGTGATTTCTCTGCTTTGAAGAATGGTGAATGTGATCTGTTAATAGGGGTAGCAACAGTTTGTTATGCAATGAGTTTTTAATAAATGTAGCAGAAGATAAACCTTCAAGCCCATTTTCTTATAGTATTCTTGCCTCCCCTCGCAATTTACTTCTCGGGTTCTAAAACTGTATTTGTCTTTGCGCTGATCACCTTCGAATGCAATATCACATTGCAAATAATAATTCAAATGCATATTGACATGTGATGTGTGTCACATTCTCTCTGAGGAACTTTTAAGTGAAAAAATCTTACTTGTAATCTCACGTTCAGCTTGATCACACAAAAACCAACAAAAGCATGCACAGGCGCATGCGCGCTTGCTCAATCACTCACAGAGCCCGTTAGAACCCAACAGACGTAAGTATGACGTAAACGGTTTCTTGCTGCCAGAGCCCACCTGCTTGCCAGACGTGACACCACCTTGTCCTGTTTTTACACCTGTCCAACACTCGATGCCTGCCTTGCACAACCCACGATGTGCGCGAGATGCTGGCGCCAGGCCAGTGGCTAATTTTAGACACCGACCCTGACGACGCATTTCTAAAGGAGAAGAACAATAAAAAAAAAAAATCCTCTTTTAATTCAGATGATGGAAATGTCAAGTTTGCACCTGTATTATGTTACTCTTTATAGGAAGCACATTTTCTCATGGCTAGGTCAGACAATCTTGCACCCGTGACGTATGAGATGATTCATTGCAGGTGAAAAATGCAGTTTATAGCGGTTGTCTAATAAAAGAATCAATGAATTTTATTTAGTTTTGCATCGCAGCCACAAGTTTCGTTGTTTTTTTTTTTTTTTAAACAAGCACCATGACATTAGCTGCTGCCTGGCAATGGCTGCACTGACTAAAAAATAACAGTTATCTGGTGTGAACATCTGACCAGTCTTGTTTTATTTGTACTGACTGACAATAACAAAAACATAGCAGTTCGGTTATCTCGTGTGAACATCTGACCGATCATGTCTTATCAGCACTAACTCAAAATAATATCTCAGTTTTATTTGTTTTTTTGTTTTTTGTTTGTTTGTTTGTTTGTTTGTTTGTTTGTTGTTCGTTTTTGTTGGTTTTGTTGTTGTTGTTGTTTGTTTTGTTTTTGTTTTTGTTGTTCTTGGTTGTTGTTTTTTTGTTTTTTTGGGGTGTTTTTTTTTCGGGGGGGGGGGGGGGGGGGGGGGGGGTTATCGTGTCACCATCGACAAATCTTTCGTCATTTGCACTAACTGAAATAACAAAAATAACAGCTTGGTTTTCTCGTGTCACCACCTCATCAATCTTGCCTTATGTGCAGTTGTTGTTATTTGGCTTTAGAGCGTCTTATTCCTTTCTCCTTTTTCTCATAGGTTTGTTTACAGAGGATTATTTCTGTTGGCATTGCTTCGTTTCTATTTTATTTGTAGAAATAAAAACCAAGTACAGTGATGTTTTTCAAACATTCAATTATTCTTCGATTAGTGTTGGTGTCTGTGGACGTGCAGGCGTTTCTTTGCGCGCGCGTGCAGAGCAAGTGTGTGAACCACTTCATACTTAAACTGTCAGTTCATGAACTCTGACTTTTGTCGCCAGAACAGCCTGGGTATGAAATGTTATATTGTTGGAGTACCGATACTGTTATTAGGCCTTCTACAAAGAAATATTTAAGTGGCAAAACATTGAGGATACGGCGGGCGCTAAGTGGTGCGGCTGGTCAATAGTCTCCTGCGAGTGAACACCTGACGTCGATACCTGCGCCTTCAGTGTAGGAGAGAGGACTTGTGTGGTTACACAGTTTGCTAGTCTCTCTCTCTCACACACACACACGTACACACACACACAGCTTTAAAATTGCAGGTTTGTAACAACTGCTTTCTTCCAGTCTACCTGATATCACCACAACACATCAGTCATAGACGAGAGACTGAGGCAGGTCGTCATCAGGGCTGTGGATGTAATAACAAGACAGAAGGCGCTAGTTTGTTCAACTTGCCAGTAGTTCTTCACTTCAAATGGTCCTCAATTTGTGAATGTTTTTTTTTTCTCTCTCGTTAGAATCCTTAGCCCCTTTATCAACAGGGGGTAACGACACGAACAGTATTGTAAGGACAGAGGTAAAGAGAGTAGTTGTGTGTGAGGAGGAACTTTAGGATCGGGTGTTTTGTGATCGGAGAATGTAAAGGTGGAAAATTGTAAGGAATTCAATAGGTGATCTTGATAGTGAAAATTGCCTTAGTACAGGGGCCTAGACCTTTTTATTGCTTCCCATTCTAAGCTGGGATGTTGTTTGTATTGTATGACTACTGTGCAACACAAGCAACATCTGCCGATCGCTCCATTGATGAAAGTCGTAGATCCTGGTGGGGTAGAGGCTTGCCGCCATATATATCACTGCTGTTGCTGATATAAGTATCACATACTACTGACTTAATTACACGAAATAGAATAATGTATAAAAAACATTTAGTAATGTAAATATTAATATGTCATATGTAATTTATTTCCAGCTTTGATAACAAATCCTACATAATAACTTCTTAAAAATAATGTGTTGAACATGGCTGTTATCAATCTTTCTCCTTCCACCACACTTCATTTTGCTTTCCTTCTGTTGTATATCTATCTTTATATCTGTCACACACGAGTCTCACTTGTCATTTTTGTGATTCAAAAACAAGAACAAATGAGACAGAATTGTCATGGTCCTTTTTATGCAAAAACAAAATTTGAAAATACCGAAAAAGAAGTCGGCAAGAAACACAAAAATAAAAGTGTAATGTCAAAGGTCGCCAGATACCGTTGTCGTCTTGACATCATCTTTGCACTCTACTAAGGAAGAAAACTCCAACAAACGAAAGGAGCCAGACATTTTATTTTCAAAGACAGTCTGCAGACTGCTCCATAAAAAGGAAGCCATGGGAGTTGTGAAGGGTTGTGTTGTTCACTGTCGATAAAAGTCAACGGACTGCTCGGAACCTGGTGATGTAGCAGCATCGTTTTTAGCAATACATTTCAAAATATTTCCGACAAACAAAAAGGTTTGACTAGTTTTGCAAAGTCTTTGCTTTCTCTTTCGTCTTTTACTGGATTCCCATGCTCTGTCAGACTGCGGAAATGTATAACATAAACTGTGGTCACGTGACACTTTAATTCTCTGTTGACTGGCTCTCTCCTCTCTCTGCAGAATATCGACAGTCTTCACTACTAGATGTAATAATACGGTTCCTTATTATGATTGTGTACAAATTCCATTACCAGAAAGACTATCATTCATTATAAACGGACTTTCCTTCCAGATATTACTACGACCAAAACTTTCTTGTTGCACGACATTTGCATTAAGCGCATGCGTCATCCTAAAGTAGCTTTGCTTTGTGTTTGAAACTTGTATATTTGTTTGGTTATTTTTTGTTTTGTTTTGTTTTTTTCTTTTTTGATTGTTTTTTTGTTTTGTTTTGTTTTTGTTTGTTTTGTTGGGGTTTTTTGGTTTTTGTTTGTTTTGTTTTGTTTTGGGTTTTTTGTTTTGTTTTGTTTTTGTTTTGTTTGTTTGTTGTTGTTTTTTTTTTTGCTTTGTTTTGTTTTTGTTAAGTAACAACACTTTCAACAAGTTCAATTGCCTCTCAAGCACGCTGTTCTTTTTCCTCGTGAGGCTCCTGTTTACAGGTTTGGTTTCCGTTGACTGGTATCAGACCAACTGTACTGTTTTTAAAGGCCTGGACATACTCAGAGGTTGACCAGACTCACTACTCAGGCCTGTCATGACCAGTGGTAAGCAAGTCTTCATGGTGTGGTCAGCACCGTCCTCCACGCTCACTACCCGATGTTTGTTGTGTTCATGAGGACGTCGACCACACTCTCCGCACCTTGACACATGGCCAAACCAGACCAGCTTAGGCCCCTCACATTTGCCAGGAAGGGTTCTTGGTGGCCTTACTCTTAACTTATTGCCTGCTGTGGCGTTCATTATAGGAATAATAGATTTCTAAGGAACTCAGTTTTTAATGCCTGGACTCTTTTTTTTTCTGCATCAGAACGCGGAGTCTTACATCGGCAGGACAGAGTGAAAACTCTGGTTTGTAGAGTCGGTACCTTGTAGCAAACCTGATGGTATCGCTGGTCTAAATCCTGTCCAGCTTGACCATTTCTGCTTCAGGCTGCTACAACCCGGACACTAATTTCTGCCATGTAAAAGGGGGGGGGGGCTCTCAAGTACTTCAAACTGTCCTCCTCCTCCAACGAATGTACTTTATTGAATGCAGCATGATTCCTAGCTAATTTTATCTGACATCGGCTTTCGTCCGAAAAAAAAAAAAAAGAGAAGAATAATTGTACGACTGTTCCTGATCTTTCTGTGTGTGCTATTTTAATGCAAAGAAAAAATAGAAAGTAAAAGCACTTTGAGAATTGCCGACGTGACTTCCGTTATTCTTGGCGAGAGTTAGCGGTCCTTGCGCCTGCCCGCAGGGATGTAGATGCACGGTTGGTGGCCTGCTTTCCATGTTGTCGGCTGCCATCTCGCGGTTTCTGTGCCGATCGAATATTGACTGGGCCTGTCTCCCCCTCCCCACCCGATCCCCTCATCTGGCCGGCTCCCCGCCTGCTCCCTGGAGGCCACCTCACCAACGTGCGCGCGCATTTTTACATGCTTTGCTCTTGTGCACGCTGGCTTGCTCCACCACGCGCGCATACACGCGCACTCATTCATTAACACAAACAAACATAATGTGAGGAATGGAGAAAAGAACAAAATCTGACACAAGGAATCAACGGGGGAAATAAGAGGAGAGAAAAAAAAACAGAGAAAAAATATTTAAAAAATCATAATTGTAAAGAGATATAGGAGATGGACAATAAGAGAGAGGAGGGTCCAGCCAGTTGTTTGTTGTTGTGTTTTCTGTCCTGTAGTCGTTGTTGTGTTAAAAGATGAAGGGTGGTGCAAGTGTGTTCGTGACCTCTCAGTAACAGCGTGACCATCGTGGGAAGTGGGAGGCTGAGTGGTATGTGGAGGACTGCCGTCTCGCTCGTACTCTCGGCTGTCTCCGTGGCCTGCCCCTCCTGTGTCCCCCGACCGCCTACGTCTCCCTCTCTGCCCGCTGTCCTGTCAGGCTCCGTGAGGGTTACCTTGCCCTGCCAGATGCTGTTAGCTGTGCTTCTCAGGCTACTGAGTGTGTGCGTACGTGCGTGAGCTCGTGTGTGTGTTTGTACGCCAGCGTGTGCCCGTTATGCAATGTGTGTGCGTGTGCGTGTACTGTGTCCGAGTGTACAGACTGTTGTGTGGGAACAGATAGAAAAGATGGTCAGGTTTAAACAGATGTCTTCAGATTTTATGGGTCAACCTCATCTAACCTTTATTCTAAACTACAAATGGAGTTGTCAAGATGTTAACTTGGGTAGACGGACAACAAACCTACTTCAAAAGTAAATTCAAACTCAACGTTCTCAGCAGACTGGTTCATGTGAAAAACGAAAGTATAATGAGATGCCAGCTTGTTTATATTGATTTTAACGTTGAGGTCATCATTACACGCAACTTCTAAGCATGTTGTTGTTGTTGTTGCTGTGCAGACACAAAATAGAGAACAGCTTGTCCATTGTCAGAGTGTACTCACTGGGATAGAGGGAAGAATGGTCAGATTGCGGTGATTGTCATAAAGGTAAAAGGTCAGGCTGTCGGATATTAGATTGTAGTCCTTAGGGTAGAGGGAAAAGTTGTCAAATAAGTCAATGACCATTCAGGTTTAGAGGAGAAAGTAAGGTCTGCAACTGTCAGTTAACGATGCATATGCGATAACACCTCTCTTCTACCCGTCTTCAGACGTACCCGAACTAAAATACCCAGGATACTTTACATGAACACACGTATGTGGTTGTCGATGCCCTCATTCACCTGGTCGTTTGATTAAAGGCCAGTGATTGTTTACCTTTGTGTCTGTCCAGCCGGCATGATAAATGTTTGCACTTGCATTTGGCAGCCGAGGTCTGTACCTGGCCTGGACCTGCCCCAGCGTCGTTTGTCGCCATGTCGTCTCGACAACCCTCACAGCTCTGACTTTATTTTTCTTGAACATGACGCTGACAGTCACATCCAGCTTCCACCCCACCCACCCTCTTTCACATTCTTATCTTGATCACCCGCACCGTAACCCAATGCCGACTGGAGTACCTGTGTTGCTATGGTAACGCTAAGAACGCCTTCCTCTGTCTCTCCATCAGCCTCGCCATGGTGTCCGCGCTGGTACTGGGGGCTGTGTGTGGCTTCGCGGCGGTAGCTACAGTCATCGCCGCTCTTCTTGTCTACATCCTCTATCGTCGTCACTGCTCGCGGCGCATCCATCTGTGTCGCGGTTCCGGCAGCTACGAGGCTATCGGGGACTACAAGCCGGTGTCCGTCATGTCCGTGTCCTCAGGCTCCCAGGTATGATGACGTTATTTTAGTGTTTGTCGTGTCTGTGTCGTCAGGACCCAGGTATGATGACGTCATTTTCGTGTTTCGTCATGTCTGTGTCGTCAGGCTCCAAGTATTATGACGTCATTTTCAGCGTGATGACATCTTTTTCTGCTTTAATGCTTGGATTGCATGGAGGGCGACACTGTCTTGTTGTTGTTGTTGTTGTTGTTGTTGTTGTTGTTGTTGTTTGTCCTGTTTTCTGTGTTATTTTACTTTTAGTTTCCTGAAAAGTGTATCAATGCTTCTGTGACTTACGAGTTGTTTTAGAGTTCTGTGATTCAAAATGTTTGTTGTGGATTAATACTGTAGATTGCTGATTGCTGATTGTTTTTTCTTGAAGAATATGATTGTCAGCTATTGCCATGGTTTGATCTATTTATTAATGTATTATTACTTGGTGTTGTTACTTTTAGTTTTAGATAAATTTTGCGACCTACGATATGGTATTCTGAAGATTATAGTATTGTAAGATATGTTGTTGTTATGAGAATGGCTATTTGTAACTTCCTGTCAGTTGATTGTATTTTTGTTCTGGTTTGCGGGAGTATTTGTGATTTCTTGTTATTATTGTCCTTTTGAGATATGTTCCATTTGAATATATTTACATTTATTTTCATAATAGTTTAGTTAAAATTCTTGCACTGGGGTTTATTAAACACTTTAACACACAGAACTCTGCAGTTCTCATTGGAGTAGAATACGATACTGACAGTATTTCATCCTTTCCTCTCATCTCAGTAGAATAACAACTGCACTAACTGTTTGGGATACCACAAGTTGTTAGAAGGAGTGGAGATGTGTTCCTGTGTGTCTGTGTGTTCGGCTGTTTTAAATATACTAATTGCATCTCTCTCATTTGTAAGGTAAAGTAGTGCATTTCCCCTTTTCATGATCGTAGAATAGAATGTTAATTACACTAAATGTATTTTCCCTGTTGATGATAATAATAAAATCCTAAATACGCGTACATTACATGCCTCAGTCGTCCAGTTGTCCTGTCACCAGGGTGAATTCGGTGACAGAGGGGACAAGTAATACTCATTTTAAAGAAGTCAATACAATCCGTATAACATCACTCGGGGTGCAGCGTGTTTTGTCAACAAATAACCTGCGGCTTGCTGTTTAGTAGAGGCAACTTGTGTATATTAATAAGCCTGATAGTTGATATGTTTCCACTACAGCAAGACAGAATCGTTTTAGTCTAACGTATTGATGATATATAGTGTAGATAAGACACGATGCATGGCACATTGATTAACCCTACCCCTAGACCTTTCCCAGTACCCACATACAGACTCACACACACACAAGAAGAGTGTGAGAATGTGCATGTGCATGTGTGTGTTACAGACTTCGTTCCTGTATTAGTGTTTATGCAATGTGTGTGCTAGCGTTCGTGTGTGCGTCTATGCAACTGGATTAACAGTTAGCATGCGTCTGCATCAGTGTTCATACTTATGCATGTACGTATCAAGGCCTATGATTGAAGACCTCAGGGACTATGTAGTGGATCTCCTTTCTCTCTGCATGTTAATGGCTCAGTGCCAGACTCCAGTGCCAGACGATGGCCGGGCGTCTGTGGGAGGTCCTACGTCTGTCTGAGTGTCACGTTATTAATGGGTTAGAACAGGAGATGGAGATTGAACAATGATGAAGGCGTTTCATCCGGGACTGCCAAACAGAAAACTTCTAAACGCTGCTTATAACTGCTCTTTCTTCTAGTCCCAAAACCAGCAGAAAAAAAAGAAAAGTGAGTGCTTTGGGAAGTGTTCCAAGCAGCTGAATATCGCGGGATATCGACAGTTGGGTAAAAACCACCGAGGCTGGGGAGTTGTATTCAACAAAATGAGATTCAGAGAATCCCTGGATGACTTCACTCGGTCCTCTACTTTTCACGGGTTGTATTTATAAAGCACGTTTACCCAGCCTGCTACCCTGAAAATCTTCTACCCGCAGACAGCAGCCAAAATCATGGACTCCGAAAACTTTCTCCAATGTAGTTTCAGTATGGCAGAGAACGCGATTGATTTACTTCAACAGACGCGAACACAAAATGTTGAACCAACAAATGATGGGAAAGATGTAATGGCACAGAACTGTTTGGTAAATACCGTTGTATTGAATCTGATTGCACCAGACGCCATGAAAAACGGAAACGGAATATCGCAGTTGACATGGGACCTTTGAGTTTTGTCCCTTGGTCATTAATTTGTTGATGAATGGCAAGATATCAATAATTTTCTCGTCTATGTTCTGTGCACATTTTTTGCTTAGAATGAATAAATTCGACTTTTCGCAGCTCTCTGTTTGCTTCTTTTATTTTTCTAATTTTAGTTGTTGCTTTTGTACTTCACCCTTCGACCCAACAACGCATGCGCAGTTGAGCCCTTTTGAGGAATTCATGCAAAAGCGGTCGGTAAGATAACTTCATGTTCTCACTCTCATGAACTGGGAGTCAGTATGTCTCTCTGGATCCCCTAACCATCTGGTTCCCAACCCCCCCTGGATATATTGTCAATCACCTGTAAACTCCGGCATTTAAATGTTAGCTATAGTGCACGCGCTAGTGGAGTATGCTTTTCTATGAAAGAGAGAGAATATGAGAGAGAGAAACATATATCGTGTGCTCAAACGAAGAACTAGCACTACTTTACACGAACACAATGTTCCTCAATGCTTCAAAATACTTTTACTATTTACATCTACTGGACAAATGCTCCTATCTGAGGGTATGGTATCTATCTTCCTAGTTAACATGTTTTGCGAGTGTTTTGTGTTTAATTCATGTAGCAACAGTGAGAACTATTCACTCCATGCTCTGCACGTGATGGAGTTCATCCTACTGCGGATGATTGACTCCCGGGCCATAAACCACATCATAGTCATCCTTTACACCTTAGCCTAGTTATTGTTTATACTACAAACCCCAACACACCTGGCAGCATGTGGTTGTGTGTGATGACCTCATTCAACACACATTCATTTTCTAATAAAATCTCATAGTGTGAGCGCTCATTGTTTGTGTATCGGACGCAAAGATTTCCAGTAATTGTTTTAATGTAAATATTCCAGAACTACTCCATCCTACAACTTCACAAACATGGCCTTCCTTCCTTCTCCCCCAACCTTCCTCCCTCATAAAGTCGATCAATGGTAAACGAACAAAAGAAATGTCGTAGGATGTGGGTGGAACAAGAGAAAGAATACAGTTTTGATGACGAACATGACCCCACACGTGCGGTATGATGTGACAAGGGGGGCGAGAGGGAGGCTGGACCGTGTCGACCTCGCAACAGCCTGTGACTGACTTGCGCAAGATGCTGTGAAAACTGTGGACTTGGTGATGTGAAGCTTGGAGTGACAGATACTTGATATGTGAACTAGGGACGTGTCAGGTTCTGACATTACTAACCATGCAATTTAGTTTATGTCTGTGAGAACTAGAAACGCCGTGTATTTATTTAATCTCCATTATACATCAAAGCCTTCAGACCCCGACAAAACAGTTTACTGGCCAAGTGGAATAGTAAAATATACATCAGAGTTTACTGATCAAGGAGCATTTCTAAGCACCTTAGATTTGTATGTCATCCCACCCCATAGAACACACACCCTCACTCTCTATGAACTCCATCATTGGCAAACAAATAAGGAATATAGGTAGGATGTAGGCAAAGCATGAGAAAGAATACAGTTGTGCTGGAGTTTGTACATAATAATACAAGTACACAACCCAACACATAAATCAAACATTTTATCTCCGACATTGCTCATCTTATCCATTTTTGGAAATGACCAGCAATGTGTTTTAGATGTCTGATGGAATTTTTCTCTCAAATATGCAAAAGGCAGCGGGTTCTACTGGTTCTCCTTTGCGGAGTGTTGGTGTGAGAAATAACGGCCAGTGTCCAGGACAATATGGGGGAAGAGGTCGCCCTTGTACAGAGAATTTAATTCAATCTGCAGTCGGAAAATTTCGAAGACGATCTTTCAACAAAAATGTCATGTTGTGCCGATTGATGGTGTGGTATCTTTACACGAAATATAAATATGGCATGGATCCTCTAAAAACATGACCAGCAGGTTGTATAAACAGAAACTTGCATTTAAATATAAATGTGAAAAAAAGATAAAACACGGTCTTTGACTTGGAGATTTCTTATCCATCATCATCTGGCATCAGTTAAGGTGTTTCACCCACTGCCTCCGTGACTGTGTCACAGCTGTGTGACACTGTGAGACAATGGCAAAGACCAGAGAAAAAGTCAGCAAGAGCTTCAGGACCTGATGATGACTGTCACCGACACGAGACTAAATTACAACAAGAGGGGAAGGAGTGTCAAGCGGTGCACGTGCACACACGTGCTGCAGGCGTGTTGTTTAACGACCGTCTGTGCGCGGTGTAAGCAGCTGTCGTGGAGGAGGAGGAGGATGCCCGTCCTCACCACGGGCTATTTTTAGCGCCAGCCGCGCCCAGCCTCCTCAGCCACTGACTTCCTGCTACATCTACTACAGCGCCAACGGCGACAACATCACAAGCAAGATGTTGAACCAGCCGTTCGCTTCTTCTTTTTTCTTTCTATTTACTTTCGATCTTGTTTCAGTGGCTGGATGTTGATGTCTTCCTTAGTTTGTGACAGAATGAGAAGTAGAATGCGTGTATTTCGCTTGACTGTTCTATGCAAAGAAATCGTGGAATAAATTGTTTTTAACAACAGCTTTTTACAGAAAACTGCTTGCACGAGGTTGTCGAGCTCCCACGTGAACGTTAGTCCGAGCACAAACACTGATCTCTGACCGTGTGTTTATTGCAACTCTCCTGTGTTGTCATCAGTAAGGTGGTTCTTGATATCGTTATTCTGACATTAATTAACTTTACAAAATAAATACTGTTAATAAACACATATAATCAGTGAAAAAGATAAAATGAATTCCTTATTACGGAAATCTTTTAACATTTTTCCCTTGAAAAATAAGTCATCAATTTTCCACTTCTCAGACATTTTGTGAAGTACAGACCACAAATAGTTTATAAACAGATAGCGATGGGAATTAAGAAACACTTTTAAATACGTTTTAAGGAGTTGCTGCTATTAAATATGTTCACCATAAACAAACTATTATTGTAAATACTGTACTATGTTCCCAGTTTACACAGTGATTACCAAGTTATAATTCCTAGTCTACACTGTAAGGACCATCCTTGCACAATGTCAAAAAGAAGAAATTTCAAAGGCGGTTTATTCTACTTCACTTTCTTGAGGAATAGAAACATGATAATACATCCATTCAGCAGCACCAGAGCTATGACTAAGCTATGTGTTCTGCTCGTAATTTACATATCATACATAAGTTCGATCAGTCCCAGCCACAACTATAACGAGCTTTCAAACCAGATGCGGTAACAGCTGTTGGCCTCCTGTTGTATTCCATCCCTGACACACTGCATGTAGTCTTCATATTGCTTTGGTCGTGCACAGCCTCGTCTGTAAATTAGCCCTGTGGTGGACTGATATTAAGTCGACAGAACAGTGCTTTAGGTTCGCCGGGTATGTCGAGAAAAAGGCCAGTTAGCCGTTAAAAAACTGAAACTGTTCGCGAACTGAGTTCTCAAAGGACAGTCCTTGGCTTGACAAGTTTGTTGACAACAGTCAGTGTTCATGGAAAAAAATCTTCGACTCCTTCGACAGCTTTGATGTGTGTTTAGGGTGTTAACAGATACTTCAAGTGGATACTGATTCTACCCCAGGTAGTGTATTACCAACAAACATATTTGCCTGTTCAAAAATAATCATCCGGTGTAAGAAGAAACCTAAGTGAATGGGAAGACTGCAGCACTGTCATATTAACTGAATTTCCATGACTGGACTGCATCTGTTGTACTTCTGTTTTATTATTAGATATTTAAAGAACAAATATGAGTTTTTTTCCACGTGGTGCTTAGTTTTGAGATTGTACTCCCGTCACACAATAGATGTTAGAGGACTACTGTGACAGTCCTTGGAGAACAGCCAGCAGTCTACAGTTCAAAGTAATTTGTTCTGATAGGTCGACACGGATTTCTTTCTTTATTTTCACCTTGCACGACAGTGTCCTTTTAGCCCGAGTCTATTTTCTCCCAGGCTGCCTCTGAACTCAGCCTGATAATTGCACGAGAGCCGGGGTGTGATTAGCGGAGGGTGGACAAGACGTCCAGGCCATCTACCCGCACATCAGTCATCACGTGACTGTGCCTCTCGGTTGGGGAGGAGGGATGACCACACTGCAGGGTCTCCATGGTCAGAAAAAAGGAAATTTTCTGTCTGGTGTCTAAAATCGTTTTAAAACTTTCAGAAGTTCAGCGTCGTTGGGCATAACCAAGACCACATTGACGAGGGATTGCTATGTGTTATGCACCATCTTCAGACAGAGCAGACCTACAGAACTACTTCTGTCATGTTTATCATCACGAATGTCAAGTCTCAGCTTGGACGAAAAAGAATTCATTGTGGATATTCGAAAACGAAATTGAAGTGCACGGAACCGAAGGAGGAAAATTGCCATTAGGCGGGAACTAATTCAGACAGAGAGGAAAGTGAACGTAGCATAGAAGACAGACGAGGAGAGAATCAGAAGGAAGTGACTCATCTTTACCAGAAGTTGACCAGTGGATATCTGCTAGAGAGTCCCACTGTCTTCATGTTTTGTCTCAAGTGCTTAAGACTTTGCTCGGACAAGCCAAGAGGTGGACAGGAAATCATGGCTCGGATTGCCATGAAGGTTAGTGTCTGAGAGAGAGAGAGAGAGGAAAGAGAGAACGCGCAGTGTCTTTTTCTTGTTGTTGTTTAGTTTCCTTAATTTGATTGATTAATTTTACGAGGATAGAGTAAAACTGGGAAACGTGTGTCATACTTGAATTTTTTAGTTGTCAATAATTAATTAAACATTAATTAGAATGTTTATGATTTAGATTATTTGTGAGAGAGTGGCTCTAAACCGATATTTCTATGAAGGTTCCTCTTCTCCTTCCCCACCACTTTGTTTTTCTTTGTTTGCCCCTCCTTACAATTAGTGCAAGATGCCGTTTACCGCCACACAATTTTACCACCAGATGCTTCATAAAGTTTGTAATCGTCTAGTTACCTAAAATGAGATTACACTGACACACCCTTTGTTCTCTGCTAAAATTAATTGTAATTTGTAAACGTGTCCAACCATTTGTCGTTCATCGCTGAATGGACATCCGTTACTTACTGGGACATAATTAGTACAAAAGCTGCTTAGTGTACCCCCGGGGTAAACATCGACTAGCAGGCTAACTGACGGTCGGTTCTGGTTCAGGTATCAAAGGAATAATTATCGAGGCATTTCAAACAGCCGCAGGAAATAACCCGACAGGACTGTCTCAGCATTTGTTCGCAGAAACTCTGTCTTGTGCTTGATCGTTCACTGAGTAGTTTGTTTCGTTCAAAGATCAGCAAGCAGTTATTAAGACAGGTGTCAATAGGTGACCATGTCAAAGCCGACGGACAGGTGGATGCTTAATTTGTTCCAAAATGAAAGAGAAAATTTACTCCGCAGACCGACCTGTACATGTCATTGTATACAGATGATCTGGCGCCTGTTTTGTTATTATGTTGACACAGCTGGAGCCGTTTGCCAAAGCCATGTGATTGCCCCTATAACACTATTTCGAGGATCAGTGTCCTGAACGAAAATCACACATAGATGTACTTACCGAATACAAAACATCTTCAGCATCAAGAATGCTCACAAGATGCATCATCGACTGTAACATACAGCGAGAGCCGGGACTACTAACAAGTGGACTGAATGTTTACACGTGAGTATACAGCAGATAAGACAGGAGACAGAAGTGTACACACGTACATACCGTACAGGATCAGATTGGGAGGACAGCCCCTCGGAAACACACACACACACGGCGCCGAGAAAAATTCCCGGATGATTAAAAAACTACTCAGAGCATCTGACATCGACGGGACGGAGGTAGGATGCATCTGTGGCTGGCCCGACTGACGTCACAAAGGTTAATGGATAATCACAGCATCAGCCTCCTCCCGGCACCGGTAGAGACGTGGTGACGCTGTTTGCTCTCGCAGTCACCGCCATCCCTCGTGCAGCGCGCGCACGCGCACACACACACACGCTCTCACACACACACACAATCACTCACACGCATGCACGCTGCCACGCTGCACGTCCGGATGCTTTTCTTTCTTTCTTCTTTTTAGTCGTCGTAGCAGACGAAATGTGTGTCCTGGGTACTTTGTCGCCATCTGAAGCTACAGCCGCGTGCCGAGACAGCTGAGAGGAGACAGTTTATTTTTTTAAACACCAGTCGTCGTCAGTGGCTCGGAGGCTGAGGCGATGGAGGTACCGAGGAGGACAAGATGCCGGTCGTTCACGTACGGAGAACACTTGCCGATGGAGGTAACACCGCGCTAGGCCTGACTATCCCTTGCAGCTCGGTAATGGCGGGCTTTCTGTTCTCTCCATCTTTTCTGTAAGATGCTGGCTGGTCCAGGGAGGGGGAGGGGGAGAGGCAGCTGTGCCGTGCAGTAACCGCCAGGTTGGATCGAAACGTTGGAGGTCATCAAAATAAAAACGGCGTTGTCGGTGTCGCTACAGTCGTGGGTCGTCTGCCATGTTTAGCGACCTGATTACTGCCGTTGTTAGTGAAAGTCTTGGTGCTGGGGTGTGATAGTGTGTGGTGTTAGCACGGTGTTAGTGTGGTGTTAGTGTGGATTCTGTGGTTAGTATGGTGTGTTGTCGTGTTAGCATAGTATTGTATGATGTTAGTGTGGATTCTGTGCTTAGTACGGTGTGTTGTGGTGTTATTATGGCATGTCGTATTAGCACGGTATTGTGTGGTGTTACCTCGGCCTTTTGTGGTGTTTGTGCGGCATTTTATAGTGTTAGGACGGTGGAGAAGAAATAATGATGACAGACAGTAAGAGGGACTGGACGAATGAGAGAAAAGACGTGAACGAGACGAACAATGTGCAGATATTAAAAAATACAAACTGAGAATGCATTGTCAAGTAGCTAATCGTGAGGTCAGGCTACTCTCCTCCTCACATCCCTCCACCCATTCCCCGACCCAGAAAGTATAGGATTTTTTCTCAACTGAAAAACTGAGTTTAGTGTGTGATGCTATTTTCATTCGACTATAGAGATGTGGTTCTAATATAGAATTCATTTCTTAACGCTAAGTTTTGAAAAAACATCAAGAATTTATTCTATTGTAATTTCTATATATATTAATTTCTATGTGAGTCTGTGCACTTGTGTGTGTGCTGCTTTTGAAGTGAAAAAACACCCTGTTTGTGTGTTTATATAAAGGTAGCAAAAGTATATTGAAAACCGTCTTGATTAGTACGTAAGGAGAAGAAAGTGCAATCAACCCTCTGTATGTTAGTACATAGGGAGGAGAACGTACTGGCAGCATTCTCTCTGTACAGAGGGAGAAGAAAGTACTATCAGCACTCTCTGTGTTGTTTGTAGTGAAGGAAGGAAGAAGAAAGTACTATCAGCACTCTCTGTGTTGTTTGTAGTGAAGGAAGGAAAGAGAAAGTACTGGCAGCATTCTCTCTGTTTGTACAGAGGGAGAAGAAAGTACTATCACCACTCTGTGTTGCAGGAGATCCAGGTGACGAGGGAGCCTCGCGCCGTGCAGCCTCGCTCCGCCTCGGTGTCCACTCCGTCGCGAGGGAGCGTGCGCAGCGAGCCTCTGACTGACGACACTTCCTCCATTAGCGCGCGCAGTGATGCAAGCGTGGACAGCCTGGTCTTCGAGGCTAATTTCGGTGAGTTCTGGCCCCTTGGTTTCCAAGGAAACCTTGCAGCACAACCGAAAGCACGTCGTGACGTTTGACGCCAACCTCCAGAGAACGGGAGGCAACTTTGCTTGATTAGGCTGCGGGCAGCAAAAGTCGATTTTTACATCGGTTATAACTTCTATGATAATGCACGCCGGCTTTTTTTTAGAGACAGGATGGGAAAAGTGAATTGAGATCGTTGTGTGAAATTAGGATGAGTGAAGTAGGTGTTGAGGTTAAGATGTGAGTGGGCGGGAATAAACAATAAACATCCAAATATAGCTAGTTTGGATGAACTTAGCTTTACAAATTTTAATTAATTGTAAATATAAAACATTTAACTATTTAAGATGTTATTATAAAAAATTGTTATAAGAACTTATCAAGTTCTTATCTTGAATCGGGTCTAAATATAGTCCAGTCAGATTTTGATGCTGTTGTTGACGATGAGGAGGAGAAGGAGGATGATGATCAGCTAAACCGGAAGCATGAATTTAAAAAAAGCTAGTGTATCCTTAAAACGAAAAATTAAAATTATATTTTTAACAGCGTTTTTTTCATCCTGTAATACGCTAGAGGCACAGATTCTTATGTGCACGGGACATAGCAACAGGTAGACACGACAATCACGTAATGTGCACGTGACATAGCTACAGGTAGACACGACAATCACGTAATGTGCACGTGACGGCTTTAAGGGGAGACAAAGGAAGATCACGTAACATGCACAAGACGTGACCACGGGGAGACTGGAAAATCAATGGTTGCAGGTGACTGTGCATACTGTTAGGCCGTCACACCATCAGCTGCACATCCACGGACAATGGCGTTGGAATGACGTAGAGAGTACGACACACTGACGGATATAGACTAACACCTTCACACAAAGGTGTCAGTCCACCTGGCCACAGCCGGCGTGCAACTTATTAAGGTCTATGTATCAAGTTTCAAGATCACCAGGGTTTTCTTTCCTTTTTTTTTTTGGGGGGGGGGGTCAGATCGATGTGTTATAAAGCAATATTTCTGTATTAAACTAATTTTGGGTGAATATTTGTGAGACTTTATGATGGAGGCTGCGAGAGAAAACAGGCGGAAAAATTGGTGATGCTTATTTAATCATTTACATGCAATGTTTCCAAAAGACTAAAAATAGCAGGAAGATGACTTTTTACTGTCGATGACATCACTATGATGACTTGTTACAGTCGATGTTGAAATCAGTCTGTCTAAAGCCATGGCCCTTCTTATCTGGAGAGCGGCCCGGTGGCGCAACGGTTAGCGCTGTTAGCGCCTGTCACCAATACAGTGAAGGTTGGCTGCCCAGAGTTCATTTCTCGTCTCGGGCACGCTGTTCTTTCTCTGCACGTGGCATCTGTTTACAGGGCTGGCTGCTTGCCGTAATATAGCCTTAGTTGCTGACACGGCGTAAAACACCAATTCCCCCCCCTCCTTCTTATCTGGAAAGTATGCTTCAACATTCGACCGGGTTAGACGATGTTGTGGGTGAGTCACCGAAAAATAATGGTTTTGGGGGCGAAGTTTCAGGACCTCGCAACACTCTGTCCACGTGTGCTAGTGCATGGCCAATGCATCTGCCACTGCCATGAGACATTTGGCCACCTCTCTGGTTAAAATAATCAGCACTTTGGCTAGTTAAGAATGGCTTTTAGTGCCGTGAACGATGGTCAAAGATGTGAAAGGTCACTGTGCTTGTCCTGCAGGAGCCATTCGGCCTGACCTTTACCCCCGCAAGGACATCGTGCTGCAGCAAGCCTCTCTAGACGGAGGTCACGGTCGTCTCCACACGCGTCTCAAGTACGACTTCCGCACCTCCGACCTCGTGGTCCACTTGATTGAAGGCTAGTATTGTTAATGTAAACATATTAAATGTACACTTTTAAACCATATTTGGCTAAATTGTGCAAATTTTTAATGCACACACATATATATATGACAACTTAATGATTAACGATGCATATTTTTTTCGATTAAACATGAATAAATTTAAGAGATTTAATATAACTCATGCAAGCTTTTCATGGAACATCTGTTGTCCCAATGTTGCATTGAAAACACTTGTATCTACCACAGTCAGGTGATGTCGCCAGTCTGCACCGCCCCTTCATGCTTACCATATTTTTTTGTATTGTGTTAATTTTTGTAAACTAATGAACCCTGAACTGTACCATCGTTTTGTTACCAAATTTAAGCTTTTGTGTTTTTATAAGCATTTTATCTATTTAGCAATGTCTCAAAACAATATAATTCTTACCTGGACTTACCGTATGCAATAGCTCTTTTCTAATTACTTGACCCAATAAGTGAAGAATATAATTTTTTATACCAGTCTTACCTTCTTTGATTGCGCTTGCTCACCACAGCTCAGGACCTCCCACCTCCGGAAGCCGTTGGCGCCTTTAGCGACCCCTACGTGCGTATCTCCCTGGTGCCGAGTGTAGATGAGCGGGTGCGCCAGTCGTCCGTGAAGAGGCGGACCATCAACCCGTACTATAACGAGTACTTCAAGTTCCCGGTGGCCTTTGAACACCTGCGAGAGAAGGTGCTGGCCTTCCACCTGTACGACTACGACAAGTTCTCCCGCCACAGCGCCATCGGGGAGGTGGAGATCGACCTCAGCAAAGTGGATGTCAGCAACAGTGTGGAGATGTGGTGTGACATCCAGCGTCACAGACAGGTCGGTGACATGTCAGCTCTTGACAGTATGTGGTTGAACCTTGTCATGTCACAATATGTGGCTTTATCTTGTTAGATGATACAGTATGAGGTTTCACCTTTATTGGTGGTGGTGGGGTTTTTTTTCTTCCTCCACTTCCCGGACAGTTCCTTAACCTTATCTGAAGACAGGAGATTGCTGTGATTGGTGTCGTCTTCATCATCCTCAATAATGACGGTCATTTGCAATGTCCTTTTTCTTACAGATAGCTGGAGAGTCCGGTGAGGTGTTGATATCTTTAAGCTACCTGCCTGCAGCCGAACGTCTGACCGTGGTGCTCATGAAAGCCAAAGACTTGAAGTTGACTTCCACCACACCTGCTGCTGGTAAGAGTGCAAAGGTCACTCCACTCTCACTTTCTCTAACACTCTCTTTTTTTCTCTCTCTCTATGGGGCCCCATCGGAGCCTATTTTGTTCGTAATAAAAAAAATTTCTTGATAAAAGTTAATTTTTGGACTACGCTTCTGCATTCATTGTTTTTATTCGTTAATTAATCTATTCATCTTCTCATTCATTCTTTTATTCAAGCTTTTATTTATGCTTTCGTACGGTCTTGCATGAAGACCTCCATCGATCTCATGCTCATTCATTTTCTCTCTGTTTTTCTCCCTCTTCACTTCAAGATCCGTTCGTGCGCGTGTCCCTGATGGTGGAGGGCAAAAAGGTCAAGCGGAAGAAGACCTCCGTGCGTCGCGGCTCCGTCAACCCCGTGTGGAACGAGGCGCTGGCCTTCAACGTCCCTGCCGAGGTTCTTCCCAAAGTGACCCTGGAAATCAGCGTCCTTGACCATGACCTCATAGGTCACGGGGACGTCTTGGGGCGCTGCATCCTCGGTGCCGGCCGCACGGGCGACGAACTGAATCACTGGAACGAGATGCTGACCAACCAGCGCAAGTCCATCGCCATGTGGCACACCCTGCAGAAATAACTTGGCCCCTACTCCCTTCCCCATCCTTGTCTTGCCTTGACCTGACCAAGGGGCTCTCTGACTTGCTCTCTGACCTTCACTCGGAGCTGCTTCCACACCGTCACGTGACAGGAGTTCAGCAGACGCTTGTGTGCGACCGGCCGTGGTCTGGAGTGGCGGGATGCTGGAGAGACTGTCACGTGGTTTCTGCTGTACACCCCGGGTGTGTGTGCGTGTACACAGCTCTATCTGCTGACTGTCTGTTGATCAGCTGGGATATTTCTGTGCAGCTGGTTTCATCACTTTAAAAATACTGGATATTATCATTCATAAAACAAAGTATTTACCGGGCAATACAACTTATTACAAATGAAAAGAAAAGGCTCGACGAGAGAAGTTAGTAGGTGTAAAGCATAAAGAAAAATAAATGTGTGTTTTTGCATGTTGATACTGAACAACAGATGCAATGACAGATGTCAACTGTCACACATCTTGGGACTCAGAGTGGTTACGAGACTGACTTCTAACATCCTTACTGAAAACTATCGCAGACTTCTTCGTGGCCTTCGCATGTAAAACCTAAGAAAACTGTTCTTCGGGATAGCTTAAATATCTACCCTTCCTCTTCCAAACAAAAATCCCAAGGTTTATTATATAGAACACAAACAGCATTACTGGATCCTCACCTGAAGTGATGAGTCCTGAGTATCCTAGTTTGGGAAAATATTTCTGCAAGACATTCTATAGACAACATGATTTACTTTTATGTAATAACAATATTTGAAAAAAATTATCTACTTACTGACGGTGAACTATTTTGATTTTTAGAATAACTTGATAAATTAGAACTTCTGTAGCACGAAAAGCAAATAAACACAACAAAGCTTTCTAAACTATGCCCTATGAGCCAGAGATATAAAACTTTTGAGATAATTCCTTGAGATGCATTTATTCTGTCTGCTGGTTCCTTCTTCAATCTCTCACAGCTGGAGAAGGAACTAAAGGCTTTCAGAGAACATGTCCCTGCACCAACAGATTTTGCAACCGCCCCTTAGGCCCGTCACTACACTGTAATGACCCCTTAGGGCACTGATAATATACAAAGATTACATACAACTTGTGCTTGGGTGAGCACCATGCAAGTGGCTTTTAGAGACATATGCATTTGTGTTAATATACTTCTAATGATGGAACTTAATTCTTGATAAATGAAGCTTTGTGTTCATGTTGCCATTGTCAACAACAAGAAAAAAACTTAAGCTATTAAATAAATTCTTTTATAATATTGCCAGCGCTGCATCATCTCTGTGCTTCAGGACCTATGACCTTACCCAGAGTGCACTTGGTGTCATGGTTAGACCCAGGCTTAGCCACAAGTTGTCTCACGAAGATGCTTCCCTGTCTGCCTACAGGACACGTGGCCTTTACTTTCATCTTCTGTTTTGTCAAGGTTTTCTGGTCTGCTTTTTGTTCCAAATTAAGTTCCTCGCTGCCTGCCACCACTTGTGTCAGTCCGAGGTCAGACACATGCTTCTGTGGTTTCAGTTGTAGCTTTTGGGTGTTTGTTTTCATGGTGGGAAGGGGGGGAAGAGGTTATAGGCTAATAGATAACTTGTTGTTAGTGGTTGGGAAAACTTCAAGTCATCAGTATCATCGTTTACCATGTGGATCATAGTCATCACTTACCTCTACAACTCAGAGATTTCATCAGATCTTAACTCAGTGCTCAGTACAATACTTTGCTCTTAACCCTACTCACTTTTTGGTTCTGATGCTTTGAAATATTTATTTTCTACCTATTTTATCCAAATGACATTCCAAATATCCTTTTCATTCTCTGGACACAAGCTGAAGGACATCTTCCAACATCAAAGTCTATAAACGCTTTCTTCATTGCATTTGCATACTTGTATAACTTTCAGATTTTCAAACCCAGTGTTTTAGCGGTTGTTTCATGTCTCACCCTACTAAAGCGACTCCTGGTTCTTTTAAGGTTGATATTATATTCTTCACTAGAGCAAAGGTCAACAAGAGTCAGACCATGCGTGCCGCTGTCATTCTGATTGGAAATAAATTCAAGAAAAGATTTTTAGCATCCAGGAGCTTACAATGCAGAATATCTTGGCTACTTCTGTGTATTTCAAGTCCTACTAGCACTGTCGGGAGTAAGGCGTGCCCCCAGTGCTCCCAAGCATCGTTAGAAAGGTCAAACAGTTTCGCTGTCATCAGACTTTCCCTAGCAACCGCTTCCTCCTCCTGTGCTCTCAGAGGTCGCTACTGCCGCACGTCACCGACTGTAATATGAAGCTAAATAGGGTGAGCTGCCATGGACCAGGTCATTATCTTTCCTTTGGATGTGAACTGTACCTGTGGCGTGAGGAGAAGAAAGAAGAGAAAAAAGTCGATAAGTGAGTTCGTCTCCACGTCGAGCACAGACACAAGATTTGAAGCTCGTTGCAGTTGCTGTGGTCCTGACAGCCAATGCTGGTGTAGTTGTCACAAATTTCAAACAATGGCTCTCGAGACCTATCGTGTTCATACCACCCTCTTCATTGTGAATAAAAATTGATCCTGTTTTAGAAAGTAAAACAACCTCAGCTTACTAAAAAAAATTTTAAATAAAGAACAGATTTAGAAGTCTATAAACAATTTGTTTTTCAATTGTCCTCATTCACCCTGAAGAAAATTGTTTCCTGAAATAAACTGAAGTCTTCTTAGTACATTGTTTTTTAAAAAACTGTTCTGTATTATACACTAGAGTGAGAAGTTACTTTTTACAGTTATTAATAGCGTGCAGGTTCATTTAGCTTTGTTTGTGTCTTTAGTTTTATGGGAGAACAGACTAAACAATATAATAATACAATAATTTGGTGTGCAGTACGAAAAGGTCTTTTCCAGAAGGTTTTCAGTCTTTATTATTCTCTCGAACTCCTTTTGTGTACTGGCTGAGCTTCTATCTTACACAGTTTTGTGTTTTCTTTTGATTATAAAGAAATTTGGATTCTTTAATTTTCATTTCGTGAACGTTGATTTTATTTACTTTAAATGTTCCTTCCTTACTGCTGCTTTCCTCTTTGTACTCTGAGATTTGTCTGCGAGACTAACAAAAATTTGATATAATTTAATCGCTGCTTCAGCATCTTCAGCAAGTGATCACAGTGAATAATGTTTAGAGAATCTGCTTTAACGGACAAAGTATGATCTTTGGGAATTTTTTTTTTAAATGCGACAAATGTTTCTACACGTCACGTGCTCTTAAATGTTATATCTAATGATGTCTCTCTCTTCCATGATTTTCCCTCGCTGATTGCGGAGATGTTCAAATTGGTGACACTGTGACGGTATCTATGGAAACCTATGTCATTGACACTTGATACGTTTCTTGTCGATTTGATGATAAATGTTGTAACAGTATGCACGCGGGTATGTGTGTGTGTGTATGAGAGAGAGAGAGAGAGAGATCGTGTGTGTGTGTGTGTGTGCGCGTGAGTATATATGTTCATATGTGTGCCTGAATGCATGACTTGATGTCATGGGATGTGTGTAATCATTTACTAACATTCGGTACCTCTCTTGTGATAATAATGGACATCTGACTCTTAGAACATTGCCAGGGGTAATTTTCTGAGTCAGGACCCTAATTTTGAATTTTCACGTTCAAATATGTTTGTGGGTGTGCGCTTGTGTGTGCGCTTGTGTGTGCGCTTGTGTGTGCGCTTGTGTGTGCGTGTGTGTGTGCGTGTGTGTATTGTGTGTGTGTGTGTGTTTGCCTATGATTTTGTTTCCATCTGCTGGAGGAAGGTCTCCAAGCACCTGCAACATTTTTGAATTCGTTGTTGTACGATGGGTTACAGTCTATGGCATTCTGCATGCAACTGCATGTCATTGTTATGTAATTACTCTGTCTGCCCATACAAATGAGATAATTAACCAAAGCTGTTAAATCATTTTACTTGACAACCTGTTGCTACATGTTAGTAATAACCAACCAATAACACATCACAGCTACTCAATCTACCTTCGACCCCACTCATTCCTTCCATCCCTGCCTTCAGTGTCGACTGTCGCCCCTCGTCATCTTCTTTATTATTATTATCATCAAACACATCGTTTTGGTCTCAGCAATAACATATATTTCGATGCTACTTACGCTGTCAGACTGTAAAAAGAACCTATTTTACCATATTTGGTCATATTTATGTTGTTCTGCCTTCGCTCGTTGATGGAAAAGACAATAAGATTGTTGTTATCTGAGATAATGTTACATGTTGTAAGCGGCTTTGGTCCATCGTTGTGTCATGTTATCGGTGGTTTTTGGCATATTAACTCGTTCTTCAGTCTACAAATAATGGCATACACGCTGTGTTGACATGTGCTGCATATATATACACATTTGGTGTACCGTTATCACCAGTCAGTGTGAAGTCAAAGAACTTACTCATGAGACGGTTTCTAATGGCCTTTAATTCTTTTCTGTTTGTCTCGACAGAAAAGCTCTGTTTGTATTTTAACCTCATTAGAGATTGATTGTACATGTGCGAACATGCATTACCCTATTGTACAATGAATATACCATCTTATATATATATAACTGTATATTTGTTGTGCCGTATCACTGTTCAACTTTCATGTACATGTATTGCTGTTGAGGTTTCTGTGGTGCAAAGGTCAGAGTTCGAGTATTTATTGTGAAGTCACAGGCGCGTGTGTGTGTATATATATGTATGTATATGTATACATCACTTCGCTTTTTTGGCTTGTCTGAAGACAGGTTAAAGCCAAAATATATTGTGACGATTTTTGCAAGCATTCTGTCGGCTTTTCTGACATTCCGACCTGAACACTTTCTGTTACAGTCACAAATTCTCCCGGGGACAGTTGCACAACACATTGCTTTCAACACTTTTAGGATTTAAAACTATTTAGAAATAAGTTATTGTGTTATTATAGAAACACAGTGCACAACACACAAAAAAACTGTTTTAAATCAGATAAAACTGCTGACATCAGCACATTTTTACTTGTACATCACATCTAAAGTTGCTTCCTTAGAAGAGTTTTAGGTTTAACAAACATGTAGTACAACTAGCCCCTAAATTTCCAATTTCTTTTATTCTGGATACAACATTGCTATGTTGGATGCAGTATTGTGAATACCCAAGCAGGTCTGTCTACTTGGAGTCACTGAGTACACCTACCCCGGGTATTAAGCCCTATTTGCAGCGCTCCTCTTTCAAAAAAGTTCTTCCTTTGCACTTGCTAAGACACGACCTCTGACCAAACTCTTTGTGTTTTTCTAAAACCTTGACTAACTTATACTTTCAGCATGTTGAAGCAGTGTCCACATATGTCCCAGATTTTTTTGTACTGAGTTGGTCTTAAACCTTTCTGCCGTTACTTTTGAAGGAAAGCTCAAAACCTTACAAACCTATATCCCCTTTGGACTCTGTCAATGGGTTTGTAGTTTATATTTCCTTACCTCAGTACCAGACGTGCAAACTCATGTTAGCAAGTGTGATTAGGGACTATAAAAATGTGCATACTAATTGGTATCGAGTTGCAAATGGAAATACCCTCGCATTTCCTTCGATGACTCGTTTAAACGCATTTCGAGGATAAAATCAGATTTTTTTAAACCTTCTTAATATTTTAGCTCTGAGTTCCCTAAGGCACCGCACAGAAGAATGAAGGAACTCTCTTATCATTCTACTCGACAGGCTTTTTCATTATCAGGACTATTTAATAGTTTTGTTACTACTTACACCTGCGTTTCCATTTTTTCAGGTAAACTACACATGACCAACTCCGTTATTTTTTTGTATGCGCAACATTTTTAATGATGATATATTGTGTTTATATGGAACGGTTTATATGGAGCCTTGTTTTCAAGTTGAGGAACGCCGGAGCTACAGTTCATAATTTTTTTTCGTTTCTGGTGATGCTGTGTCAGCAGCCCACTCTGTGATCAGGATTCTGGCAAATCCTCCTCCACGTCCTCATCGTGTGGTGTCCATGATTGTGCGTTTCATGCGTGGCCTGTAACCGGCAAATGTTGTAACCGGACAATGTTGTAACCGTGCTGGCTTGGTAACAATCATATCAATGAAATAAAGAATATTTTCAAACCACCTGCTACTCGCCCTTCTTTCTTGCTATCTTCGTGTTCACTTTTTTGTTTCATTTTGTTTTGTTTCGTTTTGTTTTGTTTCGTTGTGTTTTGTTTCGTTTCGTTTTGTTTTGTTTTGTTTCGTTTTGTTTTGTTTCGTTTCGTTTCGTTTCGTTTTGTTTTGTTTCGTTTTGTTTTGTTTTGTTTCGTTGTGTTTTGTTTCGTTTGTTTTCGCGATGCTTACAATCTCCCCTTCAAAGGTAAATTAAATAGAGCTACAGGACTAATTTAAAAAAAAATTGAATTGCTGTTTTGAACTGTGATAGAATCATCCGGTTTTGGCAGTTGAGGAAGGGGTCTTCAAGTTTTCCGAGCACGAGTTGCGAGAAGAATGAATAAAAGTAGGTTCCAGACTGAAGATATAAATGAGTGTGTTATCGAGAAAAGTCGTTTGAGCGAAACAGTTTGCCAGTGTTAAAATGAACTGCGGACCTGGTCTCTCCACCTCCCCATACAAGGGTTGGCATGCCCATGGCGGGTCCACACATATTGACGAGGTCTAAGTGGCCGCTGGTGGTGTGGCTGGACTCCAGAAATTAATGGCTGGCCACGGCCTCGAGGGCAACGACCGAAGTAGCACTCTGCTTCTCCTGGGGGGATGTCGGGAACTCCTCCCTGCTCTCTGTCATCCTCCAAAATTTCAAAAATCTCCGTTTTCACTGGTCATACTTATAAAATATTGTAGTAAACAGTAAGAATATATTATCATCTTAGTCTTATGTATCTGTTTTTAGGATTTATTTCATCAGCCGGAGTCAAGTGATTGTCATCATAGTTTATTCCAAAATGTCAAGATCGACTAAATCACTCAGCTGAAACTGTGTCACTAATAAAAATAATTGGAGACCTTTTCCGCCAGCTGGTGTCAGGCTTGTAAATGCTGGTATAGTAAGAAGCTACTCTAGTGAATCTATAGCAAAAAAATACTTCCTTTGATGTCAGACTACATGGAGTACATGTGAGGAAATGTTAGGTATTATTGTGCTCTATAAATGTTATGCTAGTGTAAACGGGATGTAACCATAGTGTACACCAACAAAGTGTATTCCAAGGACTATGAAGCCATCACGTGTGCTGGTTCATGCGGAGGATGGAGCAGGCTGGATGCGGAGGATGGAGCAGGCGGGATGCGGGAGGGCTGCTGAAAAAGAAACAGATCGATAGGAAAAGAGGCGAGAATGGCTTTGCTCAAATTATCACAAGTGCCTGTGGGAGACGCAGTCCTGTGGGTCAGCACTGAGGCCAGGACAGAAAGAGCTGCGTGTACCTTACACCATCACTTTAATGAGCTCTATACACTGGCCGGGGGGAGACCTGGCTGGGCTGAACAGTCCAATTGCCTTTTTTTGCCTGCACGTGTCACACTTCCCTTCTCACTGAAGTCTAGAAGTGTGTTTAAACGCCTTAAAGACCCGCTAGGGTAAAATGTTTTAAAATAGTTTAATCTGGTAAATTGCAAAAAATCATAAAATCTGAGTGAATTAGGCCATTTCGGTTCTAGAGACTCAAGGTGTATACAATCAACATTTTCCCCAGTACAGCTACAGAATTATCTGAACTTGTGTAGACTGTGACAATGGTTCATTTCAATAAGTGCTGTAATCTATCCTACACTATCTTTTATTTTGCAAGGTGCAAGGTTTACATAAACACTGAATGATTATGTCTAGCCTGTGTTAGAGACCGGGTAGTTTTACATTAAAAAGGTTGACCCGGGGTGGTAATTGAAGTAGGACTATCCGTAATGACATCACACCTTTGACCTTTGCATTACAATCTTCAAGGCTTGTATCTTGCAAACCGAAGAGAAATACTTTCCTCATAATCTGGAGTTTCGTAACTTGTAATGGACTCCATTCACTATAAACACTTCGCATGTCCTTAAAGAATTAAAATAAAGTGTTAATACAAATAATGTTATTAAAGTACTTAATATTTGAATAGTGTAAGTAAAGTCACGAAAATTCTATTTAATCTAATTCAAAGCTTTTAATTAATTTTAATTTACTTAATTAAAACCTATTGTTTTTATTTCTGATTCATCATGTTAATGTTTCAGTCATAAATAACACCTGCATTAGAATAACTGAATTCATGTAAATAACAAAATGGCTGGGACATAAAATTTAATCTCTCTCCGCTGACTAAAAAAAAAAAAACAGTCAAGGTTTCAAAAGAAACAAAAATTAAGTTCCTCTCCAAGGAGCTCCGATTTTTTTGGCTTGTTTGTTATCTTTCTCTGGTTTGGTTTTCTGTTTTTTTAAGACCTGCACTGAGAACCTCTTGGCTACACGGCTGTAAACAGAACAACCAGCACTTGGCGGTTAAAGGGAAGTAAGTCTGTGTTCGATAGTTTCAGCCAAGTATTGATTGATCGTGCACGAGCTGGCGTCAGCCTCGCAGCGTCAGACAGCGTCACACATGTCACGTGCCGCGTGCTGCCAGCAAAGTGAAGCGCGTGACTGTGCGAAGGACTCACCTGTCTGAGGACCGACACATGAAAGTTGTCCTCACTACAATAGAGGCTGGAGACAGCGAGAACACTGACATAACATCTAGTGACGGTCATCGCCATGAGCATCGATGATGAAAGTGAAAAATTCTTGTCATCCCAGTGATGTGTGACATGAAGTCACGAGTAAGACATGACTTGAAGTCACAGAGAGAAATACAACCCAGGTCTTGAAACGCTACATACACCTCTTCATTGCTGTAACCGCGAGCTGTAGAAGCAGTAAACTAAGTGGTTCACCGTCTCTAGGTGACGGCACGCAGACAGCGGAACTCAGCCCTCTCATTTCCGGCTGTTTACCTCCCCTTTCAAGTCCATTCCTGCTGAGGGCAGGAGCAGTGTTCGTCATCGCCTCCAGCCAGCCTCCAGGCAGCGAAGCTGTGTTTCAAAGATGCGTCCTCTAACCACTGTATAACAACATAATAACAGCCCTTGCCAATGTCCAGTAATGCTATCCAACTCACAAACTACGACCAGCAAACGAGTCTCAGGAGAAATAAAGGACAGCAGGTCATCTCACTTGCACGTAGCAGGCCTTGCATCCATGTATCTCTCGACATCGCAACATCTCATATCAATTGTTGTTGTTTCGTGTTGGTGAGAATGGTTTATGATGTATGCAGAATGACGAAGCTATCTTGTGATAACAGCAGATGTTGATACAAACATGAATGACACATTAAAGGAAGAATCCTCTTGTCCAAATATTTATTCCTGCAGCTTTCAGACAGACAAGAAGGACAGACACCAGGAGAGATTGAAAGAGAAATAGAGAAAGAAGAACAGAGATAGGGATAGATATAGAGAACAGGAGAAAAGGAGGGACAAAGAGAATGAAGAGGGAAAAAGAAGACGGACAGAAGAAAGAGACAGACAACAGGCAGCACGTGGACAGAGACAGAGTTTCAGACAGACAGGAAAAGTTGGTGGATGAAGGGGGAAGGAAAGAAATGAGAGACACTGTCAGGCAATACGTGAGCGGGCAACACATCAGCAAAGAGAGAAGGAGGGAAAGAAAATAAGGTAACATAACTCTGGTTAGACGTGCGATTATTCATCTTGACGTGTGCGTGCTCCATGTTCATCACGTGCCGCACACCGCCATACTTAGACACTACAAGGACGGTCATATTGTCCAATAACAACTGGGAGAGGGGAGAGCAGACATTTTTTTATTGGTAAACACACGGAAGCTGGCAGTGCTGAATAATTCAGCAGTAGCTTACTCGCTAACAGAGTGGCGCTGAGCAGACGTCATCGATTGCTTCAATATATCGATCACCAGTCCTCCTCCTCCTCCTCACCACAGCCTGCTTCCTCTCTTCCTTCCTTCCTCCTACCTGTCTCCTCTCTTCTCTCCTTCATCATTGACGCCGTTCGGTGCTCTTCACCTTTCATCGGCAGCTGTTCTGGAGTTTTCTTTGCTGCTTGCACCACTCCCCTAGCCCCTCCCGTGGGCAGATGCTGGTCGCTGGGTTACCTCTTTGCCCTGCAGGTTGACGCAGCAGTCGCCGTGCTGTACTGCGGATGCTGCCGTGCTGCACACGGTCCTTGGCGGCCTTGCTTTGCGTGCAATTAGACCAAAACCGATGCCGTGGAAATGCCAGAGTTTCGTGCCCCTGCTTTTCTAAGCTGCCGCTGCCACTCCTGCTGTTGTCGTCTACCTCCAAGCGGCTCTGTGGCCGCCTCGCCTGTGACGACGACGACAACTGCAGCCGGCGGCGCGCGCACAGTGTGTAGTGGCTGTGTTGCTGGCCCGAGTGGCGAAGCTGTGTTTTCACTCAGCTGCCATCCTTCCAGTCATCGCTGAAGCTGTCATCATTTAAGTCATCGCTGAAGCTGTCATCCTTTCGGTCATTGTTGAAGCTGTCATCTGGTGTTCGATGTCTGGTGGGTTGTGGCAGCTGGCGATGTTCTAACTGGTGGCGAGGTAAGCGTGGAATTTATTTTTACAGAAGTGTGAGTTAACTTGAGAGTGTACACGAGGACAAGAAGGAGAGAACGAGGAAGTTGTGCACAGAGAGAAAGAGAGTGTAAAGAAAGAATAAAAGAACGAGAAGTGTGGAGCCTTTCTTACCAGTCTGTGTACTGGGAGTTGTTGTGATTGTCAACATTTAAATCATAAGGATTGTTATCACAGATACCAACACTTTCTCTCTCGTATATTCACTCACTCTCTTTCCCCACTCTCTTCCCCCTCCCTCTATCTCTCCCTCTCTTCATAGATTTTGTCACGTGAAAAAAGTCATTGATGACTTTTCACACTCTGCGTGTTCTTAAAAACATATCTTAAGTTTCTCTTGACAGCATGTTCTATTCGCACTTTCATTTTGGATGAAGACAGAGACTATTTTCCCAAACTTTGGCATGAAGTTTGTGAAAATTAAAAAAAAATTCTCGAGTTCAGCTGGATTTTATTCACGAAACTCTTATTGCTTTCAGATGATTTACTTTACCCAAGTAACAAACTTTGTTTATGTCAAAGAAACTGTCTGTAAAGACAAACACAAACATCTCTTTCTACTGTTTACACTGAGAGGAAAGACTTCGTCCTTCGCCTTCTCCAGTGCATGACCCCGGGTGTGTAACTGCTTGACCCTGTATTGATGTGCCCCATGACATCAGCAGCTCTTCCTCCTAACAACTTCCTTTGTCACTTCTTTTATCTCCTCTTTTTATTAGATGTTTTCTCTAGGTGAAGAAAAAAGAAAAAGACGATGATCATCACCCTGTGCTGCTGTGTGTGGTGTTGTGGTGTAGAGTATAGTCTACCTCTGGGGCACACTATTCCCAGAGTGTATAAGACACTTACTTAGCTTCACAGCTGTGTTACACAATATTGTTGTCAGCTCTGTCCGCTTCACTGAATTAAGCTCACAACCGTGTTGTTCAGGATGCTGGTGGTGGTCCAATAGCATCCCTAGACAGCGGTTGTCGGTGCCTGGTGTCCAGCTGTGCTCGGGTGGCATAGCTATGGAAGCTTTTCACACGTTTGTCTCTCAGTCCTTCGATTTCCTTTCAAGGGTGTGGGCATGGCCGTGACAGTTGGTCCAGGAGCAGACTCCAGCAGCTCGTCTGACTGACTGCATATTATGGTCGCTGTTAACGTCTGTCATCACGGGGAGATGAGAGAGTCGGACAGGGAACGCGCACCAGTCACGTGATGGTATTTTGACAGTTTATCTGGAGGAACAACTTCGAGACTGAACCGCAGGAATACGACGATCAGGGAGTAGGAGATGATCCTAAATAAAAGCAACCCAATCTCTCGGTATTGATGACAAAAGCCATAACAAATCTCAAATTAAGTGTAGAGTAACAATGCAACCACTCAACAGACGATAAATGCTAAAACAAAAAAATAAGAAAAATAAAACTAGCTTACAAAACCAATAATCAGACCTTTTTTCATTTGTTTATCCTTTGCTTTTGTGTAAAGTGACCTCTATCCCTGGGCAATATTTGATTACCAATACACACCACTTCATCTGCTAATCTTTTGTCGATCCTGCTTCCGGTGCTGATGGCAACCATGGTGCGAGATGAAGGTGGACAATGATCAATTGACACCGTGCCATTGACCCACCCGTCGTGTGTAGGCGTGGTGTGGGGTGGGTAGTCGGGTAGAAGTGTGACGGGTGTGAAAGTGTTGGCGAACACACTGTGCATACTTTAGCTGGTATCGAGTTTCCTAACCTGCATAAAGTTTGGTTAAAATTTCATAAATAACTTAGTTTTTAGATGCTGCTGGTTAAATTGTGTGAACTGAATCCAGTTTTTGGAGCTAAACCAAGAACGACCATTTATCTTTGTAATCTCTAATGAATCCAGAGTACGAGAAACCGTTTGTCTTCAGAAGACAGAATGAAAGAGGATGCACCATTCCACACTCCTGTTGGTAGACCACATCCGATTCTTCTTCTAATACACTGTGGTCACTGCCAGACACAAATATTTAACAGGAAATAATCAAACAATGCCAATATTACGACATAGGTGCTTCTACATTTTGTAGATATGCCAACATGTGACATTTCTTGTGGGTGTGGTTCGTCCCATGTAAGATTTTCTTTTTGATTTTTTTTTCTCCTTGCCCCGTTCTTCAAGTGTGTCTGACATTTTACCAGCACTAATGGCGCAATTGTCAGATCATTTTTATCCATGTCATCAGAAGCGCTTAAAAACTTTACTTTTCGAACTCACATGTAAATGATTGTGGGTGTTTCAAGACCATTAGCTGTTGGCGCTATTTTCTCACTGAGACTGCTATCCTAGGATAGCTCACAACGACTATCCATGGACTTGTACAGTGGACACTGGTGTTACTTTGTTATTAACATCAACTAGCTTAAGCTGTAAGCATCAACTTGCTCTTTTATGTCGAACAGTCGTGATGACAGCTCTCGAGGTCGAAGAGTTTCTCGACATTTAGTAAGAGATTCGAACACCACAAATGACAAAAATACGGAGGAGTTTGAGCAAGTGATTGAACATTAAGAGCTGCCATCAGCGTTTCTTTGATGTGTCTGCTGGTGGTGTCTACAGAGCAACAAATGATTTTGCACCTGTAAGGTGCTGAAAAATAAAAAAAAGAAACACTTTCTCTGGAACAAACGCGGTTTTAAAAAGAAAAAACTTCTAAGTGTCAGTAATTCCTTCAAATTTTCACTAGTTTATTTCTGTTACTCCTCGAGGAACATAGGGCAGCAACAAGACCTCGCCAGAGGACCCGGTTGAGGGCAGCATCCCTGAGTTAGGCTCATGTCCTTTGCCTCGCTCTCTACTGTTCTTTCCAAACTATCACTATTAAAAATTATTGTTTATTGTTTTCGCTGTGATATATTTCCCTTCAGTAACATTTAAATTGTCATTTTGGTTGAGTGACAGCTAGACCTGTGAAAAGATCACGCAGCTTCCATGCTTACTTATGATCTCTCCCATCACCATAGCCAATCAGCTTGTTTGTGATGTCTCCAGTAATCAGGACTCATCAGCTAGTGTGTGACTTCTCATAACCAGACATCACGGACATGCGCGCCAGTTAATTTTTCTCTGATTTATCTCCCTGTGCAATATCTTCTCCCGTTGCCATCCCATTTTCTGCGCCATTTCCAATGAAAATTGTTTTCTCGTCGGGCGAGCGGGTGTGCAAATTGCCCTTGATGCCACAGTATTGTGTTGTAGTTGGCTCCACAACTCAGGCTTCATTCGTCTTCCACTGCCATTTATAAAGGTAACTGCCTGGTGATGGAAGGCGCTTTTCTTTTGCTAGAGCTTCCTGTTTCTCGATTTAACTTCTGCTACAAAATACCTTGACCACGCTGGTGTGGACTTTGGTAAACTCGTGTATGTTGTGCTGAATAGGTTGTAGTACATACAGCCATGTTATGTTGACTAACTAGTTGTGTATACACCTGGACAAGTGTTGTGGGGGTGATTGTCCCATCAGTGTAGTGAAGGTAAAATTATTGTTTGCGGCGGGGCGATCTAGGACATGATCATCGGTCGGTCAATCGGTGCACTGACGAGATCAGTATCATGTCTTGGTTAATCGCCAGGACCAGAAGCCCTTGATGTCAGGACTACCAGCACTGCCCTGCCCACCCGTACATAGGCCTGCAAATGCCGTAATTCTACCCGTTATGACTCGATCAATGATTGTTCTGTGGAAGCCGAAGGTCTGTTTGCTCGACGGTCAATGGTCACGGCCTAGGAGCATGGCGGTGGCCATGGATTTGGTTTAGGTTGTGACTATTTTTTTTTAATTAACCTGCTACATGGAATGTCCTTTGTAATCCTGCTTTATGAATGAGAGACGTCGACTGTACTTACCAACACACAAAAATATAAGGCGTTCGCGATAAAAAGTATGAGAACACTGCTGTGTTCTGGAAGTAAAATGTACAAGCTTGCCTGGTTAGACCATGTCACGTGACATGATAGTCTATACTTGAGAGTCTTTTTAACTCTTTTATCGAGTTTTCAAAATGTCATAAACTTGCTCAGCTATTTGTCCATGCTTGTCCTGTTCTTAATGACTTGTTCGCACCGAGAGAAAGATGGCACATGAAGCAGCAGTGATTTCCCTTGTCTCATTCCCTCGTCTGCTTCTTTTCACTTCTCGCCGTCTGGCGGCAGGTTGTTTACGTGGGAGACTGATGGCCAGTCACGTGGCATTCTGGTCTGAAACCTTATCGCCATGTCTTGACCGCCTCTGTGGCATGCTGATTGCTTTATTTGGCCTCGCCTGTGGTTCGTCACAAATCCCAAAGATCAGATCGAAAGATGAGGGGAAGTAATCCCGTCTCGGTAACGTTCTTTTTTTCTGCCTGAATGAAGACTGTCAATGTGTGGGGACCCCCAGTCTCACAAGATGTCTGCTACAGGTGACAGCATGGTCTCGGCTAGTCCTTTGATCATGCCAACACCTGGGCAAGTTCTAAGGGAGGAGTCAGACAAGGCAGGAGGTGGAAGGAAGAAGACACAAGGCATACAGATGACTGACCATCTGTTGCTACCATCGCTAATATTTTCGTCATATAGAAGCAGACATATGTGATAAACCTCCAAATTTATTTATGATGCCAAACAACACACCCCAATAAACTTGACAGGTTTTTTAATTCCGACAGGGAGTAGTGGTGATGATGATGATGCCAATGGTAATCATCATGCTGCAGGCCTCAAAGTCCACAACCAGTCCACCCACACACTGTGGACTCAGTGGTCAGCATCCTTCCTAAGATAAATCTTTTAAATGGCCTCCCTCCTGTAGTTCAGCCTCAAGCCTAACATTATATGAGATTTGTCGTTCCCATGGCAGTAGATGGCGCCACTGTCATTAGCGCAGCAAACAAGAGGAAATGGCTCCGTCACTGAGTGTTGGTGCCAGCTGCAGGCTGGAGATAGACTGCCTTGCTACAAGCAGTCAGGAATACAAGCACGTGCTGGTGCAGGCGCTGATTAGACTGCACACAGCATCTCACAGCATGAAACAGCTTCCGGCGTGGTCATGTGACCCACTGGACTTCTACATTTGCTGGATGCTGAAATTCTGTCACACGCAGAGCATTGTCTGCAATCACAAGCTTTACTTGCTTTGTTCCTTCATTCCTTGAGTCTGTGTGCTTGGCATGCATGGTTCATGCACGTACCACAGTGTCTACATGCACACACACACATACACAGGAGTCTACAGCTTGACATCTTCAGTCCATCTGTCTTTGGCGAAGTCTTTGTAATGCTTTGATGAAGCTTAAGTCTCCTGTTTACCTTTCTGTCAGTGTCTCTACTTTTTTTATCATTCAGTCATACACACACACTTACTTTACTCTCTTTATTCAAACATAAAGAGAGAACAGCTAGTGTACAATACTTATCTCCTGTCCTGCTGGTAGTCTGAATTCTAAGGTCTTTTAACTTCAAAAAGGTTTTCCAGAACCAAGGACGCTTTCTGTTGGTTAGTCTGTAAGTAAAGCCCTCTATTCTCAGAAACAGCAACTCAGACAATCGAACCACATTTTTCTGTACAAACTCGGCCTTCTTGTGGCTCGATGGCAGCACTCGTACATAACAAACCTCTGACGTGGAGGTGAAGATGTATTGCAGCCCACGTTGTTCGTCAAAGGACAGTGTGTGTTGAGAGTTGCTGCTGCCGTCGATGTGTTCAGATTTATTGCAGACAACGTTGACGTTAACGACTTACAGTACCCGACATTCCACCTTGAGACTCACTTCAGATAATAGAAGGCGGCGATGAACTATAAACCCGGGGAGGCTTGCAGAAGATTTCCCTGGGGTCAATGAAGGACCTCGACAAAACTTGACTAAAGTCTGAGTCAAGTATGAGAAAATAATCCATGTTTCTAAACATTCTCTTGATTCATCGTGGCATCCGTGTCAGTATACAAACACAGAGAGTAAGGCTAGCGGTAAGCATCAAAGCTAAAGTTGTTTACAATTTTTTTCTAATAACAGCAGTGGTAGAGGTGGACTGGTGGTGGTAGACGTATAACAACGTGGCTCAGACAAGCAGCAGCAAACTCCTGACAGAATTGTCCATGTCTACCCGTGAAGCTACAATTGTCATCGATCCTTCCACTCACGAACTAAAACATTTATTGCCCCTGCCCACCCAGGAACCCACCCCGCACGTTCACCAAGCAAATACTCTCCAGCACGGACATGCACACCAACCAACGTGCGCACAAACAGTTGCCCTCCATGCTTCCTCCCCACAATCTCGTGTCAGTGATGAGCGGGTCCATGCCACGGAGGCTGTGTGATCACAAACATCATGCAAAACGGACGTTAAGTCTGTCGGGAGGAGACAATTATGAAGGAGGTGACTTTTGAGGGACGGCGGGTAAACTATCCCCGACACAATAATGAAAAAATGAGTGCGCTTGATCAATCATCCTTATGGCATCAG